>CAKOAT010318487.1:1214-65654 GCA_932364175.1 Eruca vesicaria subsp. sativa
GAGGCGAGATAAATCTCTTTCCTTAACTCTTAATATTCGCTCCGTAGTGAGACGAAACTGTACGAATATCGAGTCCCAGGATACAACCAAGGCAGACGAATCACGCTTCACTCGTGAAACGACCTAACGAACTAAAATTCTACGAACACTCTCAAAAACTTACTCTGGGAGATTTGCTGGTTTTTTTGTTGCGTGAAAAAGTTAAGAATGAAGAAAGAGGAGAGACGATATTTAAAGAGAAGACGAGGAGCAACTTCCCGTAACGTGTGCCCGTTAGTGGGGATTTGGCAAGGATCTCGGAAATTTTAAGTTACGAAAAACTTATCCCCCAAGACTCGCTCTCTCGGTTTTAATTAAAATATCTGGCGAGGAATAAACAGCGTGACGTTTTTGTATTTGTTAGACAAACTACTTGTCGTTTTAAATAAAATTGCATGCTGTTTTTTGAAGTTTAAATGGCAAAGCGTTGAGCTTAATTTGGTCCAAAAAGATAATTTCTTATCGGGCCAAAGGCCCTCCAATAAAGCCAAAGCCAAAGCCAAAACCCACGCCGAGCCGGCCGGACGGCGGCGACGGCGCGCGCGTGGAGAGCTCTTTCTTCCTCTGAGTTCTTTAATTAAGTGAGAGTGAGAGTGCATATATATACAACTCAACTCCACTTCATTTCCCCGATGTGGGAGAAACTAATGACTCATTTCATTACACAAACAGGCCTCTTGAATGGGCCATTTCTTTTCACAAATTTTCAATTAGATATGAAACCCAAATGGCTTGATTAATTGATCCAACATATAGAACCTCTCTTTTTTTTTTTTTTTTGAACAACTCATATAGAACCTCTCTTCTCTCATTTATTTCACACACCATCAAACAAAGAACAAGAATCTTAAAAACATTAAACAGAGTTTCAAGTTTCAAACAGAATTAATCTAAAGATGAGTCCTAAGGCATTGCAGGTTGTGATCTTTCTCGGTTTCTTGGCCACCTCATGTTTCTCTCAAGCTCCAGCCCCGGCACCAACCACCACCGCTTCTCCACCGACATCGCTTCCTCCCATGACAGCAGAAACACCTTCTCCGGTTGCTTCACCGCCGGTTCCAGTTAACGAGCCAACTCCTGCTCCAACGACATCTCCGGTTGCTTCTCCTCCTCAAACCGATGCTCCAGCCTCTGGTCCTTCCGCCGGATTAACCCCGACTTTGGCTCCGGCTCCAGGACCAGACACCGGTGCTGAAGCGCCTGTAGGCGCCGCATGGGCTAATCAAGCTTTCCTTATGGGAACATTTGTTGCCGGAGCATTATACGCTGTTGCTTTGGCTTAGAGAGCTTTTGAGTTCGGCTGTTTTATTAATTACTTCTTTTCGTTCGGATTTTTAATTTCTTATGATTATCATTTATTTGTATAATTCTTGTTGTGGTGAGGATGAACATAGAGACATCAGAATATCCATTTTCTGTATATTAAAATTATTCTTTCAAATTACTTTCGCTTTGTGTTTTTAATAAAAAATTGCAAGACAAAACTGGATATTTGATAAAAGTATTCTAAAACTGGCAGCACACTATGGCAGACACACACATATAAATTTTTTTTTTTTAATAAACTAATACTAATACATTAAATATACAATGAATTAAGAAATTTATAGTCTTATTTTAGATTAGTTTAAATATGACACAATTTGGTAAAATAATAAGAATTGATTTTAAATATTGAAGAAATATGTTAAAATCAAACTTGTAATTCTATTAATATTATAAATAAAATTTTCTCGTATACTACATTATTTTAAAAAACTAAATTATATATCTATTTTTTATTTTAAAATATTTTGTGTTATTTTGTAAAATTATGTTTAAACATCGAAATATAAAGGCGAATGTAAAATTTATAATATCGTAATTATTCTATATATGGATTTTAATATATTTTTATTTAATAAAAAGAAAAATATTATAATTATAATTAACTTAATAAAATATTAGTTAGTTTTTACATTACTAATTTATAAAAAAACATATACAAAATAATACTATGATTTTTTTTTTTACAAAATATAGAAACATATTGCTAAATAATCTTTTTTAGAAAACTGATTCTTGTGTATTGAAAAAAATGGACATCACCTGATGTTTACTTATCCTTTATATAATAAAGCGCAAGTCGCCTGCGAATCAGAATTTGACATATAGAAAAAAATTGTAAAAAGAAAACTAAAAAATGTCGACAAATTGATCTTAATTTCTGAAATTCCAATAACTAAAAATCCCTAAATTTTCTGAGTTATCACTCCCACGTTCGAAACTAGCAATCACGACTAAAAACTGTTTTACTATCTATATAATTAGGGGTGGGCACGGATCGGATATCCGGGTTTTTTAAGGTATTTGTGATTTGCTTCGAATGTTACGGATATCTAATTCTGGTATTTGCTTTGCTTCGAAAAATACGGATATCCGGAAAATAAATAGATATTTGCGGATATTTACGAATATTTACGGATATCTTATCCATTTTGACTAATATAAATAATCTTAAGATTTTGATACAAATTTTCTTTGCAAAAAATTTTTTTTGCATGATATATAAAATAAAAATTAAAAGAACTAGTGAATTTACATATTTTGTAATTTTTTAAAGTTTAAATTACAATTATAATAACACAAAATTTAAGAAAAAAAATATAATTTTCATAATTTTTTCCCTCTTTTTATGTAATATTTTTATATAAGTAATAATGTGAATAGAATTGTCAAAATCATGTATTGGAATAATAATTATATAATTTTATACATTTAAAATTTTAAATATAATCAAGATATACATATATTTATATATTTCCGGATCGGATCGGATATTCGCTTCCCAAAATTTTAATATTTGTGATTTGCTTCGATTTTAACGGATATTGAAATTTAGTATTTGCTTTGATTCGAAAATTTACGGATATCCGGAATTTTCGGATTGAATCGAAACGAATAACGAATCGAATCAAATATAACGAATAAAATGCCCAGCCCTATATATAATCTTCTTTTCTCACTCCTTCATCTCTCTTTCTGATTTTCCATGCTTTCATATTCTTTAGATCTTCGATGAAAGTTAAAAAAGCCATATAGATTTATGATTACTTTTCATTTAGTTTAGTTTGTTTTTAATGATTCCGAATTAATAATCTTTTATGTTTTCACATATTTTAATTTGTAAATGGCTCTGCCCTCTGTATTCATGTTTCAAAGCTTAATTCTTCAATTTAGAATGGGTCATGAAAGCTTTGTCAGCAACAAAGGTATCAATATGCATCTTCAACTCTATTATATACAAAATGGGTATTTTACAAATCTGTTTCTGTGGTTGTACTTTGGAAAGTAAGTTCCTAGCTTTTTCATCCATTTTAGCATTTCAAATAAAAAATGTCACTGATACTAAATTTCTTTCTTTTTGTTATTTTAGATATTGGACTTGACTAATTCTCAATTTGTTGGTGATATAATTCAGACGAGGTAAGAGGCTCAATTTAAATCAAACTTACAGGGCCCTAAAAACTTGAGAAATAATAAGAACAAAGAAAAAAATGCCAGTGATAATTAGGAAGCAACAAATGGTTAGTCTTCCATTAATATTTTTTTTTTCTAAAAAAGTCTTCCATTATTTCTGTGTACATAAAATCTTATAAAAAGGTGGTGATATTATTTTATTTACTTTTGATTCAACAAAGACTTCTGATTTGTTATTCTTATATAGTGTTGTCAAATTTGTAGTTTTACTCATAAAATAAATGCAGAAGCAAATAGAACATCATTGTAAAAGAGGAAATGTAGAAGAATGATCCAAAAATAAACGTGAGAAAATAATACTATATAAAATGCAAAACATAAAACATAGACTTGACATAAAATACTTACAAACATATATCAGCATGTCTATTTTAAAAACATCAGTAATTCTGTAAAACAGTTTCTAGACGATTTGCTTCCATATTAACCATGTTTAGAAAATGTGTAAAAACACTAATTTATTTTAATTTCAAATTATGATAAAAGTATTAATGTATAATAATAGATTTGGTCCGTGCGTTAGCACGGGAGTCACACTAGTTCGGATATAATAGACTAATTGCCCATTATCATCTAGTGGGTTTGAAAAGAATAGTCATACATGTCTCAGTCTCTCACTATATTGGGTCTTAAGTTCTGAAACTAGTTTGTGGTATATATAAGATATTTGGGTCATAATTATAAGGAAAAACGAGAAACATCTCAAACCGACATCTCAAACAAATCAACGTCAACAGCACCAAAAATTATTATAGAAACTTGGGTTCATCGGCTGGTGATGTAGCATTAATCATCATCAAATTAATGGTGAGGATATTCTCTGCGATAGTCATTGAAACGTTCCCATGCATCAATAAGGTTCATTAACGAGTTGTTTGAAAAAGGTGATTCTGCTCTTGAGAACAACTAATTTTATCTTCGTATAAAAGTGATTCAGGAAAGTTGCTCTGACGAGTTCTGATGTAGTGAAAGAGACAGTAATGAGAAATTTCAGTTCGGCTGTTTTATTAGTTACTTCTTTTCGTTCGGATTTTTAATTTCTTATGATTATCATTTATTTGTATAATTCTTGTTCTGATGAGGATGAACATAGAGACGATCAGAATATCCATTTTCTATATATTAAAATTATTCTTTCAAATTACTTTCGATTTGTGTTTTAATAAAAAATTGCAAGACAAATCTGGATATTTGATAAAAGTATTGTATTCTAAAACTAGCAGCACATTATAGCAGACATACATATGACATATACAATATATTTTTAATACACAATACATTAAATATACAATGAATTAAGAAATTTATTCAGTCTTATTTTAGATTACTTAAATATGACACAATTTGGTAAAATAATAAGAGTTGGTTTTAAATATTGAAGAAATATGTTAAAATCAAACTTGTAATTCTATTAATAATATAAATAAATTTTTCTCGTAAAATTACGTTATTTTTAAAAGCTAAATTATGTATCTATCGTTTGTTTTAAAATATTTTGTGTTATTTTCTAAAATTATGTTTAAGCATCAAATATAAAGCGTATGTAAAATTTATAATACTGTAATTATTCTATATGGATTTTAATATATTTTATTTATAAAGAAAAAAATTATAATTATAATTAACTTAATAGAATATTAATTATTTTTTACATTACTAATTTATAAAAAAACATATACAAAATAATACTATGATTTTTTGAGATAATATAAAAATATATTAGTAAATATTATATTCCTTTTTAGAAAACTGATTCTTGTGTATTCAAATATTGAAAAAATGGACATCACCTGATGTTTACTTATTCGGATATAATAGACTAATTGCCCATTATCATCAGAGTGGGTTTGAAAAGAATTGTCATACATGTCTCAGTCTCTCACAATATTGGGTCTTAAGTTCTTTCGAAACTAGTTTGTGGTATATATAAGATATTTGGGTCATAATTATAAGGAAAAACGAGAAACATCTCAAACCGACATCTCAAACAGATCAACGTCAACAGCACCAAAGATTACTATAGGAACTTGGGTTGATCGGCTGGTGATGTAGCATTAGTTTTTTTTTTTTTAGACAGTTGGGCGTGAGTTTCACTGCTTTGCCTTTAGTTGTTTTATTGTAAATTTCTTTTTAAACACTAAACAAAATCTGTAGAAAAAATAATTTTGATAGCTAAAATATTTAGTTTTTTTTGTTGTACCTTTAATTTTTAAAACTACAGTATAATTGTTTTACAAAGAAAAAATTGTTGTTCAAAGCATCTACAACCATTACCAATCAATCCTATATAGTTTGTTGATAAAAATTAAAATGTGTTGACAAAAAGTTTATGTTAACTTTTTTGCTAAAAACCAAGTGCTACATATATGTGCAATATGTGTAGTTTAATTCTTTTCTATCTAATTACTTTTACAACAATAGCTACTAAACTAAAGAAAAGCTGATCTAAAATATCAAATCGACAAACCCAAATTATCATAAAACATAATTAAAAGAAAATTTTGAACACTTCGTGAAAACTTGTTTGTCATCATATTCATTGTACATGTTTGATCACAAAATTAGAGAATAACTTTTTACATTGTTGAAATTAATCATGTTAAGTGAAAATCGAACATTTTGTCAGTGAAAATATCTTCTTCATCAATTGCAAATCAGTTGTGATACTCACCTCCAAATATTTTATATTCTTCATATACTTCATACCCAAATCAAAACTTCAAATTATGTATGTAAAGGCACCAGACTTAGTAAGATTCTTTTCCTTATAATGTTATCAGGAGAACTTTTTGTACTGCAGAACCATCATTTGCTTATAAAAAATGTCTTGGAATTTCTCTACTCCATTAAGGCCATCTTTTATCTCCCATTTCTTGACTTGGATGTTTGGCAGAATTTATCTAATTTTTTGACAGTTTTTAGGTTGTGTCTTTACCCATAACTCTTAATCTATTTCCGCAACATGTAAAATCTCGTGGAATTTCATCTTCATTTTTATAGTTCTTATCCTTCTAACATATCAAATATACCACATTATCCACATAAAACACTATAATTATATTTTGGTAGTTTCCATAATAGGTAATTCATATTCAAATAGACTGAAGACACCGGAAAAATCGTGGGATTAGTAGGAAGCTTAGAAATGGCTCATGTTTGAATCTCTAGTGAACTTTCAAAGAGGGCATGAATTATTGATTTTTATCTGCTCCACATAGACTACATTGTGTAACACATTTATTTTCACACGTCCATAAACTTTGAATATAAGGAAATTATCTGGATATTATTTACTATAGAAAATATTTCAGCTTCAGAGGGTACTGTAAATTCCAATAAAATCTGACAGTGGTTTAATATCTGGTTCAAAAAAACTTCCTCTTATCTTTGTATTTGGATATAATTTTTCATTTCTATATCATTTTGGAATGTAAAATACCATTTATATGTATCTGGTTTAGATATATAACTTGCCACAAATTTTAATAATATTCATATCATCCGGATTTATTTATTACCCAAATATATACTCTATGTATAATCCAAAAGATTGATGAAATATTCCACCATTAATAAGTGGTTTTAAATTAGTTTTGATATCTTGAAATGACTGAGTTCGGAGGAAGAATGGGGATCTAAGAATCATTCCATATTGAGATAGATAGTCATGTTCTTACTCTTATGGTTAGTCTTTTTAACAAGAGATCAAAATGAAATAATACTTTTACATCTAAATGAAGGTGAGTAATTTAATTGGATTCAAATAATCTGAGCTCCAATAATATATTCCTTTAAAACATTCGCAAACAAAAATTCCCGTCTATTAACTAATCTCCACAGCTGTTTTACTAACAAAGCTATATTAAAATCTTCTAACTCTTGAAAATTATTCGATAAGATTTTACATGCAAGCTTGTTAACTATATAGCCATCACACAGAAATTCCTTAACTTCACTCCATGATATCATAAATGATGTATCGATTTCTTAAGCTAAATATTGCTTAATTTATGGCGTGTTAGCACGGTAACTTAAATATTAATATGTTGTTAAGGGTCATTTTTCATAAGATAGTTTGTTAGTGGTGGACCGATAGAGTTAGAAATCGTAATTATATAGGTCTTAAGGATTTGTAATACTTCTTGACATTTTAATAAAAAGAATTCTTAGACTAGTCTTCAATATGGTTTTTTTTTTTTGATCAACTGGATACTTCATTAAGACTTTTAAAATAAAAAGTTTATGGCCTCGGGCCCAAAAAAGAAGACAAACATGATTTAGCTAGCAGATCAGCCGGCCCATTAGAGGCCCGTGGAATAAAGACGAAAGAACATGAGGTGAAGGGAGAAGCGGTGGAGAAGGCCAAAGAGTCGATGTCCGATAGGATCCCGTAGAGATCCGTCGATCTTCTTCTCGATGTGATAGCTCTGACGAGCACTTGTGAGTCTGTGCGTAGACAGATGTCTGTGAACCGGAGTGATGACGCTTGGAGGAGGGCTTCTCGAATAGCCAGAGCCTCTGCCATACAAGCAGATGAGACGTTGTTCTGGGGGGAGGAGTCTTTGTGGAGTACCTGCATGTTTTGATTTGTGAATATCCATCCCAGACCCGCAGTCCTGCTTTCCGATCTCCACGCTGCATCTGTATTGCATATAATAGTGGAGGTGTTGATTTTGGGGTTGAGAAGACTGTGTCGTGGAGGAGGTGATTGGGTCTGAATCGGTCTAGTTGTCTGAGCTTGTTCCCACTCCTTTTTGGAAATAATTGCTTTCGTCACTGTCTCCTGTGGTGTGAGGATCCTGCTCTCGAAGATCCTAAGATTCCGGGAAGTCCAAATCATCCAGCAGAGCCACGGAAAGGCATTACCTGTGATTCCAAAGGGCGGGAGGATCTTCCATGAAGCTGCATCCTGGATCATCAATCTGAAAGTAGAAGTAGGGTTGATGCTAATATCATCTTCCCAAGGGCCCAGCTTCCAAACTTCTTTTGCAAATGCACAATGAAGGAAGATGTGGTCGATTGTTTCATTAGCACCGCATAGATCACACGAAGTATTGCTGAGGAGACCTCTGGTTTGTAGGTTAGCTCCTGTTGGGAGGGCATTAGATGCAATCTTCCACAAAAAATACTTGAGTTTTGGTAGTAGCTCCGGGGTCCAAATGTGCTTCCTCCAGTTCCAGGGATCTTGCGTGTCGGTGGGTAAGTCCATTTGTCTTTTTTGATTTTTCAAAGCTGAGAAGTACCCAGACTTAACTGTGTAGATACCAGAATTGTGTAGGGGCCAAACGTACGAGTCTGGGGTTCCAAGCAAGCTCGGTCTTAGTGATAGGATGTGGGAGGACAACTCTGGGAGCAGCTTATTAATATGAGTTGTGTTCCATTCCTTCCTTTCCCTTGAGAGGATATCCGCCACCATTAGATCTTGGTCCATTATGAAGACAGGTCCAACTGGTTTTAAATATGTGGAGGGATCTATCCAGGAGTCGCGCCAGAGGTCAGTTGATTCCCCATCTCCTATGGCTTTCCCAAGGTGTTGGAGTAGGAGATCCCTTCCTGCTAAGATTCCTCTCCAGCCGTGGGAAATCAAAGGTCCTGCAGTGGTTTTAAGGAAATAAGTCTTGTGACAGTACTTACCAAGCAGGATCCTTGCCAGCAAGCAATCGGGTTTGGTCAGAAGCCTCCAGCTGATTTTTGCTAATAAGGCGTGGTTAAAAGCTCGGATATCTCGAAAACCCAGTCCCCCAAGGTTTTTAGGCAAGGTTAGTTTATCCCATGCGACCCAGCAGATTTTATTATCACCCTCCTTACTATCACCCTCCTTAGGATCCCACCAAAATCTCGTTAGAGCTGTTTGAATACGTTTGCAAAGGCTAATAGGCAGTTCAAAACAGGTCATCGCGAAGGAAGGCACAGCTGAGAGGCCAGACTGAAGCATCGTGGCATTTCCCGCAGTAGAGAGGAAGCGTGTTGTCCAGCAAACTGCTTTCTGTTTCATCATGTCCACTATGGAGGAGAATAGATCTTTTTTCTTCCTACCAAAGTGTTCCGGTAGCCCGAGGTATTTCCCAACTCATCATTCTTTCTCTATTCCCAGCTGTTCCTTGACCCGAGTTCTAACCTCAGGTGGTGTTTTTGCAGAAAAAGAAATAGAGGATTTTTGCGCGTTTATCATCTGTCCCGAAGCTTGCTCATAATTGTGAAGGAACTCCATTAAGGCAGTGCAGTTGTGAGTGTCCGTCTTGGTGAATATCATGGTGTCATCTGCGAAGAGTTAATGGTTCAGTTTCGGACATTGTCTTGCCACTCTGATACCCGGTAGAGAGCCATCTAATTGCGCCTTTTTACACAGACCCGAGAGGACTTCTGCACAGATGATGAAGATGTAAGGGGAGAGGGGGTCTCCCTGCCTGATCCCCCTCTGTGGGATCACTTTGCCGACCACTTCATTGTTGAGAAGGAAGGAGTATGAGACTGTCGACACGCATTGCATCGTCCACATAATGAAGGTATTGTCGAATCCCATTCTTTCCAAAACCGTGCGGACAAAGGACCATTCAAGCCGGTCATAGGCTTTACTGATATCAGTTTTGACAGCCATGGAGCAATGCTTGACTGCTCCTGATCCCTTTAGGTAGTGTAGGACTTCGTGTGTAATGAGGACATTATCAGATATGATGCGCACGGGTACGAAAGCTGACTGTGTCTCTGATACAATGTCTTGTAACACAGGTTTGAGCCTTAAAGATAGTATCTTGGATATCACTTTGTAGTAGACATTACAAAGTGCGATTGGTCTATAATCCGAGACAAGTTTAGGGCTTAGGATCTTTGGGATAAGTCTGATGTGTGTCGAATTGATGGAGTACGGTAGCATCCCTGTAGTGAAGAAATCCTGAATTTCTTTGGTTATTGCAGGTCCCACCACATCCCAATTGGACTGGAAAAAACTCGCTGAGAAACCGTCTGGTCCCGGAGCCTTGTCAGGGTGGATAGCAAACATTGCTTCCTTGATCTCACATGCAGAAGGTAGACTGTTCAAAGCTTCATTAGCAGCTCGTGAGACACAGGGGGTAAGAGCTTTGTTTACTATTTCTGTAGCAGGGGGGTTAACCGAAGTGAAGATGTGCTGGAAATATTGCGAAATGACCTCTGCAATTTGTTTATCCTCATAGACAGGCTCCCCCAAAGTGTTTTCCAGCACCGTGATTCTGTTCCTAGCTCGTCTCCCTTTAGTGGATGCATGAAAGAAGCTAGTGTTTTTGTCCCCCAGAGTCAACCACAACTGTCTACTCCGCTGCTTCCAATATTCCTCCTCGTCTTTGTACGCTTTTAGTAGCTCCCGGTTTATGAGAGAGATTTTAGCTGTGTCTGAGGTACTGGACGCCATTGCTCGGTCGAGTTCTTGTTTTTGATTTTCTTCTGGCTGTTTGTATAAAACTCCTTACTCCAAGCCACAATTACTTTCCTGCACTTACTGATTCTTTCTGCCATTGGCAGGTTTGACGAGGCATTCCAGGCCAAGGCAATAAGGATTTTAACCTCCTCATTGTTGCGGAGTCTACGGTCATAACGAAAGATACCCGATGTTTTCCTCTTTTTGGAGTCGAAAGTGGAAAGAACAGGTCGGTGGTCTGAGCCTTCAAAGGGGAGGTAATGAGCTCTACCATTCGGGAATAAATCAGACCATGAGCTATTAACTAATGATCTATCCAACCGGCAGTGCACCAGGTGTGAATGTCTCTGTCCTCTCCAGGAGAGATAGTCTCATGTATGTTTCAGGTCAAAAAGATCGCATGAAGAGAGGAAAGTTCTGAAGGCAGTAAAAGAGCTCTCCGGTCTTTCAAGACCTCCAGATTTCTCAGAATTATCAGTTATCTCGTTGAAATCGCCAGTGAGAAACCATGGGGTATTTCTGGAGCCTGAGATGTCTGAAAGGAAATCCCACACCTCCTGTCGATTTGCCGTCTCCGGAGCTCCATAAACAAAGGTACTGGAGAAAGAAGTACCTTTAAAAGTGACCTTTGTGTCAATAAAATTCTGATTTGCTGTTAGTATATGAATAGAGATGTCATTTTTCCAGAGTAAGGCAAGCCCTCCCGAAGCAGGAGAAGAGGGAGGGACCAGATGGTGGTTTTCGAAGTTCAAGCTTTCTATCTCCTTCAACACCATGTCATTCTGATTTTTGGTCTCAGAGATAAAGATAATGTCAGGAGAATATTTTTTAGTGAGATCCTTGAGCCTTTGGACTGTTATGGGGTTCCCTAAACCACAACAGTTCCAGCTCAAGACCACTAAGGAAGACGAGGAGGTAGGGTGGGAAAATCCTGTAGTGGTCTCCCATCGTTAGAAGCTCCCTGTGTTGAGGATTGGCGAGGTGGCAAAGGAGGTGGTTGTTGTCTAGAGGACTCACTTCTGTTGATTTGGAGGATCGGAGAAGCATGCGGGAATCCATGTCTGGATGAGGAGTGATTTCTAGACTGGCTTTGAGATAAGATTATTTTGCTTGCACTGGCACCTTGCAGTGGCTGCACTCTTTATGAGTTTCTTCTGTGTCTTGCAGATTTCCCTGTGCTTCTTCTCACTGAGAGAGAAGAGGAGCTTTTGTGTGGAGCAGGAGGTGGAGTTGCTGCGATTGCTGGACTGGGGGACGATCGATCCATTTCCCTGGCTAGGTTACGCTGCGCCGCAGCAATAATCCATGTGGCAGTCTCCTCCATGAGACAAGGGTCCTCGTTAATCACTCGCTGGACTCTAGCAGCACTCTCTGTTGGGTCAGGGCAGTTTGTGTACTTGAAGGTGATATTCATGAGGTCATTCATCACTTCCTCTCTTGTAGGGACAATTTGAGATTGAGGAAAATCACAAGATGCTAAGTTTCTTTCCAAAGGTGGTCTCACCGCTGGGGGAGTAGAAACTATGGGTCTGTGGGTGTTGTTTACTAGCGGAGGGGAAGCAGGGGATTTTTCGCGCCAGACATGTGTTGCAGTTTGTCTCTGTGACGGGTGAGAGTAGTTCTGGTTTCTGCGAGGAGGTTCTCTTCCAGAGTGGTGATTGGTTCTGTCTCGGGAATCAGAAGATAGTTCTTCTGAGAGGGGAACAATCTTGTTGGAAATGGGTCTTCCTCTAGTTGGGGGGAGAGGGAGTCTTTCCCCAAAGGGTCTACCGTGTCTGTCCAGGCGTGAATTGAAATCAGTTGCTGCAGTCTGCTTCAGTGGAGATCTCTCCGCGTTGTGATGATCTCGAGGAGTTGGTCTAGCATGATTCATGGGTACTGACTCAGCTCCTTGTCGGGGGACCGTGGAACGTTGTGTTGTAGCTCCCGGTCTAGCTTGATAGAGGTCACTGGGGCAGTTCCTAGCCACGTGAGAGAGGCAATGACAGATGGAGCAGTGATACTCGAGGTTCTCGTAGACTAGGGTGATAGGAACTTCTTCTCCTGTAGCAAACTCCAGAACGAAGTCAATTATAAGTGGTTTCAGAGCGTCTATGTTGACTTGGACCCTCGCTGACGTTTTTGTGATTTTATAGTCAATAAGAGTGCCAAGTTCCTGAGCAATGTTGTAAATCATCTTTTCATGCCAGAAATGCAGGGGAATCCCTTGGAGACGGATCCAAAAAGGGATTTGAGAGGGGAAGCGTGGTGAAATGACCGGTTCCCATCTTTGTAGGACCAGCATCCAACGGTTGTAGTGGTAAGGTCTACCGGAGAGAACAGAGAGTATGTCTTCTTCGAGTTCAAACTTGAACTGAAAGCAGTTGTTTCCTAAATCTGAGCCTGAGATTCCTGCTTTAAGCGACCAGCCTCTTGGTAAAGCAGAAATGAGAGCTCCTATCGGTTGTTCCTTTGGGTTCAGTACTCTTCCTATCACGGTAAGCTGGTTTTCCATGATAAGCGCTGATGTGTCTATGTCTGGTGCTCTAATTAATGCGTCTGCTTGCTTTTTCCTCTTGGGGATCAGGGGAGCGAGCAATGGACTTGCCCTTTTCCTCAGTGGAGAAGCGTCGTGGAGCCATGAGAAAAGCTTCAAGAAACAGGTGTGAGGGTCAAGAGACTCTGGCCGATCTTTTAGGCCTACAGAAACGGAGAACGAAGCTTGGAGGACTAAAGAGGATAAGAGTATCTAGAATAACCGGAGTATCCACAGAGGAGTATGCCTGTCGACTCTGTAGGATCCGGTGAGGTTCAGTAGAGTCTCAGAATCACATCCCGGAGATGAGATTCACGTCCCGACCGCCGGAGGGACTAATGTCCAGCGGACAAAAACTGGAAGAGGAAAGGATTCAAAACGTTGCTCTGGGGGTACAGACTTCTTTTTGTTAAAAGAGGAAAGTCAGCTTTGGAAACTTCCTATTAACCGATGGCTAAAGACTTTCCTCGTGAAAGGTCCCGTGAGCGTTAATATTTATTAGAGAGTCTAGAAAACTATTAATATGGTTTTCTTTTAACCTTCAGATTCTTTTTGTTTTTTTCTCTCTCCCGATTAGACAATACGATGGGGTGAAGTTTTGTTATTCCATGTTAAAAGTTTTAGTTCAATGATAAAATGTTCCCACAAATATGACTCATATATAATTTATGTAAAAGAGGAATATTATTGTAACAAAAGCCTTGATGATTAATGAGTAAAAAGGCAAGGAACAAGAACAGCTAAGTTTGTCCATAGAATTATCGACCAAAAGGTTCAGAGAATGGGATGTCACTAAATCTCTTTGGAACCATAGAGAAAAAGAAACAACTAATAAAACCAAAATACGAATATGTATCCGAAAGTGTCTCAAACGAATAAAGATTATCACTCTCTATGAAATTTCGATACACACGAAATGTGATCTGAAAAATGTTAACATAGTTAATTATGATGATCAAGACAACATTAAAAGATTGATGTGTTAGTTTATTTATACCCATGAATGTGTCGCCAAGTTTTTGTGAGAATTATGTGTTACAATTCTTATGACAAACCCGTTAATGATCAACTTTCCATTTCAAAGATGTAAACCAAGGTGTGCTTTAGAATTATGTGATATGATTCAATAAAAGTTTTAGCAGCGCTATCATATTGTATATTTTAATGGATAAATACTCAACTAGTCCACAAGTTCTATAGATTAAAATATATATATATATATATATATATTTTTTTTTTTTTTGCGGTTTGGGAAACTGCCAAAAAGACATGAGTGGAAAAACCAGGCTAGACACCACAATAAACTAGTTTCCTCTTTTTGTTAGATTTTGGACCCAAATGCACTTTTCGGTTGATGTAAATTTCATATAAAAAGCGCGTTGCTTTGCTTTTCTGCTTTTGTTTCTGTTAACGTACTATAAATTTATAAACATAAAAAGAGAACCAAGAGGGCCAAAGGAAATATCTAGGGTCGTAGCTCTTGCTTTTTTTTTGTTTCTTCTCTCTTCTTTTTGTTTTAGAATCAACAAACTTCATGATTGATGACCCCAGAGTAATTGAGCCAAGTGTTCTTTAATCAGTGATAATGTAGAACATACTCTTTCCACATAGATTGTTGCTATTGACCTTATCTTTTGTTTCATAGAGATTGACATTTGTATATTAATATGATATTTCCGAATCCATATATGTATATGTATATACTTACTATTGTTTCATAATAAACTGATTTGTGAATATTTCTGAAATCATAATACAAGAAATACAAAAGAAAAGTGAACAAAATACAAAAATGGATGATAAAATAGGGAAGGGTATGAAGCTAAACTTAAACTACTTGATTTGATCACTAATATTAACAAAGACCAAAACATAAAAGAGAAGCAGCTATGATGTTTTGTAGGATTAGTCGACAATTTTAAAATGATTCTTGAAAAGCTTTCATACAAACTGGGATAGACGGATGGACAAATAGTGAATGATTAGACGTGATAAACGAAAAAATCACGTAACTATATTTCTTTTCAAACTATTGAATTTGATAATGGTTGTTATTTTATTTACTTTATTATACGAGGTCGTTTCCTTTTGAGTTAAAAATACAAGCTTTGAACATTTTTGGAAAAAGATTAGTGAAAGAGTTAATGAAGAGTATTTCTAATCAGTTTTCTTCTTAAGTGATGTATGACTAATATTCCAATAGATAAAAAACCTAACAAAACATATTTTTAACTAATACATAAACCTTTGGAGCCAAATGAAAGTGGTAGAGATCTAATAGTCTAATCATTATGCAAGTATACAATTCTTCCTGTCGTACGGATGTTATATATATATATATATATATATATATATATATATATATATATATATATATAATTTTCTTCTTATTATTGTATATTTAAATTCTTTTTAACAAAAATTAGCAGGTGAAAAGGCAAAAAGGCTGAAATGTTTTTATTTTGATAAATTAAAAGGCAGGATGTATTATTATTAGAGAATAATTTCAGCCAATCTGTATTTTTTTGGACTACTCAGTTTGTTCTCTTTTCCCTTGTTAAGTTTTTATATTTGATCTTTTTATTTGATCAAATGTATGCTAATATTAAACTTATAGTTCGACGCCATCCGTAGTTGGATACATGTGGTCGAGATATACATTTTATTTTTCTCAAAAAAAAAATTTACATTTTATCAAAACTAATAATTTATTATACACTCTCATACGTGTGTGTCAGTGTGTGTACAGATTATTATCGTTATTTCTCTGAAAACTATAGACTGATTATGCGTGTGCATCATGTTAACAACATTATTTTATGTATCGATAATTGTTTTCTAAATCATCATGTGTATCGTTATTTGTTATCTCCACAAATAATACGCCTGTGCGTTTGTGAGTTATGTTAACAACAATAATCATGCCCTTTTAGTAAAAAAAGCAGCAATAATAATCATGTAGTCCGGGATGATTGAATGGTAAGAGGAAAGATTTGAGAAGTCAATATGTTTCAGATTCGATTTATCTACAAGAAATTAAATCACAATGTTCTGGATAACTATATGGATATGATCACTATTTTGGCCATTTAAATATCCGAATAGAAGATCCATTAACTACACCTACCATTAAAAATTAGTATGTGTTATTTCATAAGTCTGAAATATTCCAGATTAATCAAAAATAAAATAATAATTATATGTATTTATTTTTTACATATTATAATTTATTTAAAGCGAAACTTACAACCTCAACGATAGATTCTTAAAAAAAAGTTTTATGACTGCATTAGTTACAAACATTAAAACCACAGAAATGAGAGTGTTGAAAACTTCTATACACAGAAGCTTGAAAATAAAAGTGAAAATACTTTACTATTACTCCATGTTAACTCTTTATTCATCTAATTTATTTTTTACTTCAAATTTAATAACAAAATTAAAACACTTGTGTGAGATACTCTATATGGGAATCTACCGTTGCTTAAGCTCTAACCTTTAAAATATAACTTTTCAAATAAATTATTATTTATTATTATTATTATTAGTATGCCCTTATTTTAACTGATAGGTGACTAAATTATTTTTGATTAAAAAATAGGATAAACAAATTTGTTGTCACTAAAAACGTAATAAACTGAAAAGAGACAAACCTTTTCTAAAAAGAAAACTGAAAAGAGATAGATTAAAAATTGAAGCAAAATGTTCCTTTCTGATCATGTATTTCCTCGCCATATGCTCGAATTTAAAACTTATCTTACTTTTGTTGATTTCAGATTTACAAGTTTCATATCTAAGATCTAATAATTTGAATATTTAGGGTTTTGAATCATGAATTATTGTCATTGTGATTGATTGCTAAAAAGTTTTCGTTTAGGATTGGATTTATGCTCAATGACTATGGAAGTTGCTGGATTTCTTTGGACTAGATTTTTATTAGTTTTGCTTTATTTAATTGCGAATTTGGAAAAGATGATCAAATTTTGAAGAATTCGATAAAATTCTGGAAAAGATAAATGTATAACAGTTTATATTTTTTTATAAATGAACAAGTAGAAAAATCAAAAACAATTTTATTATTAAATTATATTTTAAAAATCTACTCAAATATTTATTTATGTACATTATGACCAACTAGATTATATTATCCCAATATATATTTTCTTACGTAGATATATTTTTGATATTTTTAGGCATAATGAGATTTAAGACTAATGCATATTTATTGGATAGTCATTTGTCACTGCAAGTTAGCAATGGTATCATCGTTTCAGTAGTAAATGCCAGTTAACAAGATGAGTAAATTTTATTTGTAATTGGTTTTCTGTTAACTTAGCGTTTGTGAATGGTTGGGGTTACACACATCTAACATCAAATGCTTTGTAACGGTTGAAATCGTAGGATTAATTTTGTCAAAAAATTGTAGGAATGGTACTATCATTTAAGGATAACAATGTGTTGTTTTTGAATCAGTTTTCAGTGTCATAGCTACTGCTGTCGGTGTCAACCTTCACAATCTTCGTTATGATTCTTTTGAAAGCTTGTTTCCTCGTTCATTTTTCTAATTATTTTTAAACATTTTGTTCTGATGCCAAACTCGTTACAACTTAAGAATTCTTCTTTCGTTTCAGGTTGTTCATCAGAGTCCACCAAATCCAAAATTTTCTCTGAGGCTTCTGGAAAGTTTGTTCTTGTTTCACCTTTTCTCACCGTTATTTCTATTCTGGCTCGTTTCTGTTATGTTTCAGATTTGTGAGCCTATGCTCCGAAATCTCTCCTACGAAGAGTGTCCTGTCTGAAGACCCATTCTGGCAATTTCATTCACTCCCATCGCAAGCATACCTTACCTCGATAACTCCCAGCAATCTGATGACTAGTATCTGTAGGGCTCCACTCTTAACTCGGTATCTAGGTTTAGAAACTTGTTGTATGTTCAGATCGTGCTCTCCTCAAAGTTCCCTCACCACCTCTATCTCGATAGAAATATTTCCAGTCTTCTTTGTGAATCCGACAAGATGTGTTGCTTTGGGGAAGGATCGGCTTTGTCTCCGACAAGTCTCACGGGTCATCTCGATTGCTGCGCTGCATTCAGATAGTCACCATGTAATGATCCTTATCTTTCAACTGGTGCACTCACATATTCGTCGTGTTATGCTCCTTGCCAATCATCTCAAACCTAACATTTCTCTGTTTTATAACTAGGGGTATCCGGCATGCTGAGGTCAAGTCGACTAATCCCCTGAAGGCCCTCACACTAATGTATGATGACCCGTTTGCTCGTAATGGGAATTAGATGTCCATGTCGCTTATCCATACACACATGTGTATCTGAGATGGTTGGTTTCGAACCCATGATGCTCAGCAACTTTTCAAGTCTGCCATACTACTCGACAATACAGGCTCTGACACCAAGCATTGGAAGATTGAGCCTCCAGCCTCAAATATTATATGTATTTTATAGGTCCTTACTTAAACAATTTTTGTAGGTAGCATAATGGTAATTTTGATGAAAAAGGGAAACATAGGTGATGGATTCGAAATTGGCTACTCGCAAATCTTTAAAAAAATTTGTTAACACGTATACTACAGACCCATAATTATATTGCTACTCGACCATGCTTGTGTGGTTACTATCTATTAGTTGGTTTTACATAAATGTTATACAGTAAAACTTTTATAAATTAATAATGTTAGGACTTTGAAATTTTATTAATTTACCAAAAGTTTCCTTATTCAGATTTTTTTTTCTATTTTTTCATTGTTATTTATAAAGTTAAAAAATATTTTGATTTTCGCAGAAGTACATTATTTAAATTTTAGAAATTTTACTTTTATATTATTTTGTTATCTAATTTGGTGTATATTTTTATGTTCAATTTTTGATATAATTTAACTAAATATTATCAAAATATATTAGTATTTTATTGTAAATATAAAACCAACAAAATAATGTTAGATTGTACTTATATAAAACTATATATAGATAGATTATTAGTTTATGATTTTAATGGGACAATATATTTATATGGCAGTTTTAAAAATATTATTATCTTATTATTTTATCGATTTGTGTCATATATTACACCGATCCAAGTTGGAACTGATGAAATTTATTATTTTATAAAAATTATTAATTTATCGAGTATTATTTATAGAGAATCTACTGTATATACAAAGTGATCATAATCTTGACTTATAAGTTCTGAAATTTGGAGCGAAGAAGTATCTTGGTAAAGATAAGAAATAGCTGATCTGCTTAGGTAATGTGAGCAACACATAATGGCCCTGTTAAACTTGTTCCTGAACAAATTGATAATCCAATATAATATATCTAATTTGAAAGGAGTATTACTCCAAAAGACGGATTGAACAGTAGGAACCTTAATTCTCAGCTCCGTCAATAGTTCATTTGAGTTCAGATGCAGTTAATATTAATCGACCTATACTGCCTTTTGTTTCTTATATAGTATGGACTATGCGTTCAGATGCGTTCGGACCAGAAAAATGTTACTATATTGGGAATACACCAGATCTATCATGATCGTATTTCAAATTTAATAATGTTATCAAACATTCGAATATACTATGCCGTATTCAATTAGATATTTTTAATTCATCATAACCTGTAACAATGTCTAATGACCTACTAATGTTAAGCTAAACATACTTGATCATTTCTCGTCATTTCTGATGATGTGGATTTCATAAACATGTGCATGCGATCATCTGTTTTGGACTGACTATTTTTTTCTGTTTTAGGTTTTAATATCTAAAATAAAAAAATTTAAATTTAATAATTTTTTATCTTTTAATTTTTTATTATTATTTTCTAAAAAATTATATATTTTATTACTATGTCAAAATTGGTGAATTTCATCATGAAACGCGGTCGATACTAAGATGATTAACGCATTTATATTCGTACATCCGATATTTTGAAGCAAAATTCCTCTGAAAAATGAATATATAGGAATGATAACAAATCCTGAAAAAAGATGTCAAACAATTATGAAGGTCAAGAAACCAATTATTTGACGTCTTTTATAACATTATTTGCAATAATAAACATACAAAATGGTACGTGTTAAATAGTAGTTCCACCTATTCAGAAGGAATCTTTTGGGTGAATGACAAAAACCCAACACGAATAACACTTTACAAACCGGAGCTCGCAAATTGTCTCTCATAACCCAAACATAAATAAACTTTTTCAAGAAAATAAAACTAAAATCGAAACTTAAAACCATTAATATATTACTATATTAAAATATCGAAAAGGTATGCATACGTAAACCCCCTCCTCTGTCTCCCCTATTTAAACCCTATAACACTTCAACACCAAACCCTCAAGCTACTTCATCTTCTCATTCTTCACTTTTTCCCCCATTTTTTGGGATTTTTTTTTTATTTGCTTTCTCAAAGCATTAAAGATGTCAAAGACCAAATCCATAGCTTCAATGGATTTTGAATCGCCAGTGGTAACCACGGTAGATTGCCAGAACCAAGTCCAATCATGGCGTCTCCTCCGCTCAATCATTAAGCTTCTCATCCCAACTTGCAACTCCACATTAGTCCAAGAACTAGAACAAGAAAACCCTAACTTGAGAAGCAAGAATCTCTACAACGACATCAAATCACGCACTTCCTCTTTCCGTTCCTCTTCTTCCCTCTCTTCGTCCACAGTCACTGGAACCATCTTCGGATACCGTAAAGGGAAAATCAATTTTTGTATCCAAACACCAAGAAAATCGACAAACCCTGAGCTTCTCCTCGAGCTAGCCGTTCCAACAACGGTCTTAGCTCGGGAAATGAGAGGAGGAGCGTTGCGTATAGTCTTGGAAAGGAACAACCTAGAACAAGAGGGTGACTCTGTTTCTTCGAGGCCGTTTTGGAACATGTTTTGTAATGGAAAGAGAGTTGGGTATGCAAGAAAGCGCCGTCCGTCTAAAGATGACGTGGCTGCGTTAACGGCTTTGAGTAAGGTTGTTGTGGGAGCTGGACTTGTGACTGGGAAAGAACTTGGAAGGTTCGATGATGAGTTGATGTATTTGAGAGCTAGTTTCAGAAGAGTTTGTGGTTCGAAGGAATCTGAATCTTTTCATTTGATTGATCCAGCTGGGAATATTGGACAAGAACTCAGCATCTTTTTCGTCCCATCACCGGTTTGATTCAGTTATACCGGTGAGAAAGATGATCGTACATAACGGTTCTGTTTTTTTTTTTTTTAAGTTTCTTTCCTTTTCTGGTTCTTTGGTCGAGAGAAAAGAACTTGTTTTTTTAGTCGTGCTTAAAGCTTTTGTGCTTTAGTTCTGGCTTTGTATGTAATCTACATACCACAGTTCGAATTCTCATTGTTTACCTTGTTGCAAGATAAAATCTTTTTCTTTTTACATATCAAAGACAAATGAAAATACATCGGCAAAATAGATTGGTACAAATGCTTACTGTATGTAATTAGAATTATAATATTTTTAAATTAAATTATTTTTTGTAATTTATTTTATCATGACAGATATTCTTTTATTATAAAACCAGTTTCTAATTAAACAGATGACATTTGTTAAAATTCTTAGGGACAATAAATGCTCAAAGCGACCGAAGAAGAACTTCTCAACAAAAATTCGTTGAAATTTTGCAAATCGTATTGAATTCTAGTTTTGACTTTATTGAACAATTTTTTGGTTGAAAAAAAATAAATTGAGATTAAAAATATATATACTAAATATTCAATGTTATTATGACAATTATGGTAGTCTGAAAGAAAAATCGGATCACATGGTTTAGGGACCAAAAACATAACCAAAGAACAAATTAATCGGTAAGGGAAGGAGACACGTGTTGACTCCCGTCGGAATCAAATAACGGCCATACTTTTCCGCGCGCAAAAGCAGTTAGGAGGACTAATGAGTGGAACCTTCCTTACCAGAGACTGATTAAACATAGCCTTTAAGACCAACTTAATTAGCTGGATTATTCATCTTCATCGTTCTAACTCCAAGATCCCTCAGTATCTGCATCAACCAACTTTTCCAAATCTCTGATTTTCAATCTTTGCAGATATAAAAAGATTCGACCTGTTGTATATTCCTTGTGCTCCAATACTGTATTCTCTTGTAGCAACGGGTGACGAAACAGTCTCGGTTTGATCTGAAGTGTTCTCGTAGGTACGAGGCTTGAGGGTTTAGGATAATACCTTTAGCTTTAGGACCACGTAAGTAGACAAAGAGACACCACTCTTTCTTCATGTTGTTCAGTGACTGAACTACAAAGCCTCTAACAAAAATAGTCTTTGCCTTGCCTTACTCCTCCACCTCAGCTTTAGTAAACAAGAGTGTTGACTTCCCCTCCATATGTTTCTTTCTCCTCCATGGCTTCTTTCTCAAAGCAGATGACTATGTGGAGATTTTCCCCAATCTCTAACCTCTTCATAGTGTTGGCCTTTCATGCTCACACACACACACGATTCAAGTCCCATGTGTTTACCACAATGCATTAGCTTCAACTGTTACCAACGATGCCGCCATTGTCAAATCTACTTGGTTTCCTCAGATGAAACCAATGTTGCGTGAATCATTTTTGCTGCTAACGTTCCGTAACAAGCCAAGTTCGCCTGCAATTCGATCTCCATTGGTCCATTACTCTTACAAGTAGAAAAGTCATCACTACCCTTCTAAAATTGGATCTCTTTAATAGTATCTTATAAGGACACATCCAAGTCTTTTCAAATGGTTCTGTTCTATTAACATCACCGAATACAAACATCGTCAAGGCCTAAACCTAATGCATTTTATTATAAGACTCAACTATATACACAAACTCAAAGACATCTATTACCTAGTTTACACAAAGACGGTGAAAGGGCAGAGAAATTCAACTGAACCTGATAAGTTTCTTGGGCTTCCAACTTAAAACCAATTGGCAATTAGTGGATTGGTCCAAGTCCCTTATATATTACTCATGTCCCATTCATATTTCCGATGTGGGATCTTTAATCCCAACACCCTCCCTCGAGATAATGGTGCGTATAACCATTAATCTCGCACAATCCACCATACCCCTACCGAGACAATGCTTTTTTTTTTTTTTCTAGCAATCTCGATAGAACTGAGCCTTCTATGGGCCATCAGCTAATGGGTTGATCGGGCCACTTTCCGGGCCGGATTAATGGGCCAGGGTGTGGGCCGGCTCTGATACCATGTTAAATTCGGGTTTATTATGGGCTTCCAACTTAAAACCAATTGGTGATAAGTGGATTGGCTCTAACCCTTTATATATTACTTAATTATATTTCCAACTACCGATGTGGGACTTAGTTTCATTCATTAACACTCCCCCTCACGCTCATGCGTGGACAACTGTGGGAACAACATCCACGGAGTGGCCCAGCATCGGGTGGCTCTGATACCATGATAAGTTTCTTGGGCTTCCAACTTAAAACCAATTGGCAATTAGTGGATTGGCCCAAGTCCCTTATATATTACTCATGTCCCATTCATATTTCCGATGTGGGATCTTTAATCCCAACAGAACCTCTGACATAGGACCATTGAAACATTGTGTGAATGAAATAGGTCGATTTAAAAAAAAAAAATTTTTTTTAAAAAAGGTCGATTTGAGTTTGTTTTACAGGTGGAGTCACATCAATGTTTCAAATAATCTTTTCTATTTTTTTTCTGGATGGGTGCAGGGATTTTGGAGCATAAAAAGGCCAAGAGCATCCGAATATGTGTGTCGAATCATACGATCCTTGAAAATTGAACTTGAGAAGGCTGTCATGGACGGCACAGATATAAACTATGGTGACAGACAGGGACAGATAACGAAAATACCCCTACAAGTAAAAAAAGAAGTGTGGCTGCTGGGAATCGAGCCCAGGTCTCCACGGCCACAACGTGGGGTACTAACCACTATACTACAGCCACTTTGTTGATGATCAATAATAATATGGTATTAACTCATCCATCACTACGATTCATTATCACAAAACATTTGTCTACAAAGTTTATATTGACATAACTCGTGTGATTCTCGTTCTATTCTCGACTGTTTTTTTTTTTTTTTTTTTTGCTTTCATTAAATTATTTTGTGTTAAGTTCCTACATATCGCTGGTGATGTCAATTTTAAATTTGTTTTGATTTTTTTTCCTGAAATTTTAATTTCCTTTTGAGTTTTTATAACTTTAAATCTTATTAATATCTGACACTTATTATGGTCAATTAATAACACTTACATATTAAAATTATATATAGTAAAATAGATTAGAAGTCATGTGATATATATGGAAAAATAAGATGTTTAACTTTAAAATCAGTAACCCACAAAATTTTAGTCGTTTTAGCCCCTCACCACGAATCTTCTTTCTGACTGTCATGACAAAAAGAAAACTGACTTTTGGCCGTTTCCCCTGTTTACTGCTATGGAAAGACAGAAGTCGAAGCTTGCAAAGAATAAGAACATCTCTGATGACGTAAGAACAAGCGGAGAAGCTTCAATTCCGCTTAATCTCATCCCTGAGATACTCAAAGATGTGCCTGTTAAAACCCTAGAAAGATTCCTTTGCGTATCTAAGCCCTGGGGATCCATCATTCGCAACGGAGATTTTGTGAAATCGTACTTGATCAAGTCGTCAACTCGTCCTCAAAGTCTCATCTTCACATTCAAGAGCAGGCGTCACAGTAAACGCTTCTTCTTCTCGTGGAGTCAAGGCCAAGATGGAGATGAATCATTATCTTGTGACCAAGTTACCATTTGAAATACATTCTCAAGCCTACACAGCCATCACTCCACCTGTCCACGGTTTGATTTGCTATGGACCTCCTTCTAAGCTTATGGTGTACAACCCTAGCACTAGACGGTCCATTTATTTGCCTAATGCTGATGCTCACAGGATACGTATGTACCACTACTTGGGTTATGATCCCATCGATGGTGACAACAAAATGTTGTGTACGAGTAGAGGCAAGCATGTTGAGAATATCTTGTTTCTCTAAGAGTGCTCCGGACAATCCTTTGCTCTATCGGTGTGTTTTTTTTTGGTTGAAAAAAAAAAATGTGTGACATGGGTTGCATCTAGTATCGTCTCTGTCTTTTTAGGTCAATGTCTTTCTCTTCAGGACCACGTACGTAGACAAATACACCTCAATTTGTTTCATATAGATCGATTATTATTTTCCACCAAAACCATTACCGAATATTTCGTTTGTGATATATTCCCACCACTGATTTCACCCCGTTTTTGTTTTAGCGTCCTGAAAATTTTTGACAACAATCTTGGCATGAAACAACACACTTGTATGGTTTTCAACATTAACAAGAAAGAAAAAGGTTCCATTTTACCACTGAAACCATAGCTTCACCTGTTACCAACGATGCCCATTGTCCAATCTACTTCGTTTACTCAGATTCTGCTAAGTGCTAATAAGAAACCGAGTCTGGCTGCAACTCGATCCCCATTGCTCCATTACTCTTAGAAGAAGAAAAAGCATGTCAGATATCACTTTCATTCTAATATTGAATCTGCTTGATATGATCTTATAAGGACACCTCCAAGTCATTTCAAATGGTTTTGTTCTATTTGAAAATATCATCAGACACACATGCTGATTGCTGATCAAGAGCCTAAACAAAGACAACACATCTTTTTTTTAACATAGTTTAAACAAAGACAGTGAAACAGAGATTAACTCAATTGAACCACCAACATTGAAAGCACTGTGCTTGCCGGTGATCTTTCTCTGCTGACGTAGCAATTATGCAGATATTTTGTTCTTCTTTTTATGGATAAGCACGAGGATAACTCTCTCTCTCGGTGACGGCAGTCTTTTTCTGGAGTTAATACGATGTAGTATTAGGTGGAAACACATTCCCTTCTTCGTCTCATCGTTTGTCGGTGAACGCATCAAGCTGGTTGACTCCTCTTTTTTTTTTTTTTTTTTTTTTTTTGCCAAAGTACTCGTCTTCTTATTTAAGAAGTTCATTGTACACACATTTGTGATTGGATACTGATTTTAGTTACGATACTATCCAGATCTTAATTATTTCTTCTATATATTACCTCTATTTTATAATAAATATTGTATGACTTTTCATAAATAGTACCGCTTCAAATTTTTCTCAACGCAACTTTTTTTATTACTAGTGGTTTGTTTGCGCTACGCGCGGAATGTAACAATTTATAATCTATAATAATTTACAGTTATAATATAATTTACAAAAGGATAAATATTATTTACTTTCTACATTTTTCTCAATTTAGCCCAGTAGTACAAAAATTATGATATTTATTTGGCATATTTTATTGATAATGGTTTTTACTGGAACTTTTTATTGGCAGCATTAAATCTTTTAATACTATAACTTATAACCTTTTTATATGAGAGAGTACTTTTATTAATTTCTTTTTATTTTTTTACATTTCTGAGTTAGAACTTTAAGTGTTTTAAGATATTTTTATTACTTAAAATTTCTCTGTTTAAAATTTATTTTTATTCTAAAAACTATTGTAAAAAAAAGGAACAGAGAAAAATAAATAAATGAGAACATTATTGTGAGGTTCTTTCCAAAACTCTCAACTTCGTTGGTGTCTTAGTGCAATGCAAAAAACTACAGTCGCCATTATAGAAAAATAAAAAAGCTGAGATTAGTGAAGTTTAAAAATATTCAATTGATAGTTGTTTTGGATCCTGAGTTGTTAGATGGACACAAAAGTACACTTTTTTTTCTTTACAAATGGAGAGAACCTGTAAAAATATATTTACCTTACGTAGACGACAAAGCGACAAATACTATTTGTTCAAAGTGGTTGATGATCACAAATCAGAAACACATCACAAATGAAAAATTAGACCCAAACCAAATAACCAATTATTTAAGTTAACCACCCTCCAAAATATGATATATCATACAAACCACACCATTACTATGCAAGTTACTAAACACAAAGACCGGGTTCTTCTTTATAAATAATCCAATCTTCTTCACCGCATAAGAAGTTTACTCACTGTTGCTTGCACTCCAGTGGCCTCTCACCTTGTTGACTGCTTCCAGACTTTTGTTCACAGAGAAAAGAGCTCAGGTTAAAAACAGTAAAACAGCCCTTAAATAATTAAGAAGAAATAGAACTTTACGGTCGAGATTAAGTGATTGTTAAAACCTTATGCCCAGCTGATGACAGCAACAAAACAAAGTAAAACCACCAATATCTTTTTCTGAGGCTTGAAATTTATGTAAAACCGTTATAATCACTTAGTACCTTTTTATACTCTTCTTTCTTTGCTCATCCCCTTCATCGACGTCCTCCTCCTCATCTTCTTCCCTTCCACATCCTAATCACCATCTCCGTATTCTCATCATCGCCGTCCATCTCAAGGCCATCTGCGTCAACAACTTCACCAGCAAACCATGGCACAACATGAGAGATGATTTTCTCTATAATGGTTGATCTACAGATTACACAATCTACAGATTTAGATCCTAGAACTGAACTAAAAAGCAAAGAAACTGAAGATGAAACAAAAAGGTGCAGGCACGATGTCAAAGACGTGTTCCATTTGGCGATGGAGTTCTTCAGCCTGTGAAATAACAAATTATTAACACATAAATTAAAATTAAAATTGCTTTAGGGGTGGCCATACAGGCTACAGCCCATACCTATCCATCATCAGTATCATCGACGTCCTCGAGAACTTGATGTTGACTGAAGAAGTTGCAGAAACTCTCAGTCTTCAGTCTAAGTGATTGGCTTTGTGTTTTAGATCCCTTCCCTAGCTTCTTTTTAAGGATATGTTGAGTCAAAAAATTTGAAGGATATCACTCAATCTTTGTTGTGGACAATTGTTAACGATCCATAAGACTGCTCTGTCTTGTGAAACAAAAACATCAAACACAAGATAAGAGCTAAAGATCATACCCAATGGCCTTTTCAAGGATATGCTCATCTTCATCAAAACTTGAAGATACAATCAAATTCCATTTGATATCATTAAGATACTTAAGAGCACTTTCAACTTGATTCACCAATTCGAAGATCTATAACTGTCACAACTTTCTAAATAGATATGAGACAGTAAAGAAAGACATATATCAAGAAGATGTGTGTAAAGAAAATCGTGTATATGTGATTAGTGACCTTTGTTATTCATCGCGAAGAAGTTGGTGAGACTACAGAGGTGGAGCTCATGTTGAGAAAAGCTTCTCAATGGCGTACACGATTAGGTGCGGCAATTCCTTGCATAACAAAGGGGATGTGGATGTTTTAACTGATAGGATTATAAGTATAAGCGGAGGACAAATTGAGGGGATTTCAAAGCTCACTCCGTAGTCCGTACCTTCTCGTTGATCAGGAGAAGCTCAAGAGTAATTAGCATCCAAGCTTCTGATGGATTCCAAGATTCAATGAATCAGCTTGAAAATTAACCTCGCCTCAGCCACTCTGGAAACAACATCTTTGAAGAACACGATCAAAGTTAGCAAAAAAAATATATATTGGAGAGAAAGCAGCAACAGTGAATTTCATTTTCTGAGACATTTATGCGAATGAATTTGTGTTAATGGAATGGTAATATGGTGGTCTGTAATCCGGAATGGAATTTTATGTAGAGGTGAAGGATTACCTGAGAAGTCGCTCGTTAAAAATTAGGGGTTTGCAAACCTATGGTGGGAAGGTGGAGAGATGACTGGAGAGAGTTAAAAGAAACTCTAAATGACATTATCTAATGAGGATTAGAAGCATTATGGAAACGTTCTCACACTGGCGCTACGAAATAAAAGGGTGGAGAAGATGACGTTTGTAAAGAAAACTGGACCTAAATGGACTTTGAAGATGATTATAGAGTGTGGGTTAGTTTTATTGAGCCGATTTGTTGGTTCGTTTTGGCTAGCGAAAGTGTGTTATTGATAGGATGACGTGGCGCAATTTGCCTCAATGTAAAAAATGATGTGAAGGATTGTGGAGGAAGATAACTGTACTTTATTTATAAAGATACTTTTCAACTCGTTCATTGGAGAAACACAAGCTCATAAATGTATTGGATGATGAATATAATAGAAATATGAATTATGTTTGAAAGATGTTGAATAATTATGTAGCTCATAGTTATTTGTCACATTTTATTGTTTGAAAGATGTTGCATAATGCGGTAAGTTCAAATAACTTAGGGTTGAAATGTAAATTAAAAATAAATAAAAACTTATGAATGATATAATTAAAAGTACAATAGTATGACTGTCTAGTTTATATGAAAATTTTAAAACCGGATTATCCTGCTAATAAAAGATTGTGTGTTTCAAAAGGTGACTAAAAATACGTGAAATAATTTTGAGTATTTGCATCTCATATACAAACTAAACCCCTAAATTAACTATCTACCCTTTTTTTCTCTTATCTCTCCTCCCCCTCTCACTATTTTTCTCCCAAAACCATGGCATATTGCTAATATCCAAGTTCTTTATGGATTACAGGCCAATTCACCCAATAATTTTTGTTGTAAAATGATGAAATAAAAAGAGTACGATTACGCGCTAGAATGAAGTTTGTTTAAGTACACAATTATAGTGTTCACAGAGAATTATCTTTTGTTAGAAACTATCTTATGAAGTAGAGATTCTTCAAAAAAGAAAAAAGGAAGAAGAAGAATTCTTCTCTTTTAGAATCTGAACTTGAAAATATACATTCTTCTTCTTTCTCTTTTAGCAAATTTATGGTAAAATGTGGCCTTTTTTCTTTTGATTAATCAAGGATGTTCGTTGGATTAGACTTAACTGACTAATTTGCTAAGAGTTTATCTACTGATAACAGATAAATCCAATTGTTATACGTGCAAGTTAGAGATCCACGCGACATAGTCACATAAGAAATTAACAGTTTCATACTAAAGGGAATTGATCCCTGACCTGGATCGAGATGATGATTCCTCATCCAGTGAAAATTATTATACCATCACAATATAGTAAAAATGTGAGTTTTTTACTATTCAAGTAAAATGAATCTTAAGTTTAAAGGTTTAATGGACCTCCAAAAAATATAATTCGGATCTGTTGTGAGTGATCTAGCATCAACATGTCACATGATTTGTATCCTAAGAATAATACCAATGGTTTATATCCAGCTTTAGAAACTCGGAGGTGAAAGAACCAAATAGCCAAATAGGTAAAAATAATAAAAAGAAGCAAATGTTGAAAAAAAAAAAAAAAAAAAGAAGCAAATAGCCAAAACCAAAACGAAAAACTCACTCTTGTTGCTGTCACCGACACCGAGGGCTAACAGCTCTTATCTTCTTTTCTGCATTGCCTCGAAAGTCATCATCCTATAACTTAATTTAATAATTCTTAGATGGATTAGCGACAAATATCGCTGCTTTTTAAAAAGGGATACTATGCGAATAAAACAAAACGATACCCATTTTTTTTGTAACACAAACGATACGTCGATACCAGTAGTTTACAGTATATAACATGCTAAACACAGTTGACTGTTCTTCACAATTTAGGTACTGTCATACTAGTTTTTTTTTTGTCGCCACTGTCATTCTAGTTTTCCTTTATAATAATTTAGCAATTTTTGTCAGTTGATTTTATATATTAAATTAAATTTTGTTGATATTGTAGAAACGCTATCTATATATATAAAGAAATGTTCACTCCCTCTAGCCTATGCCACGTCACTAAATAGGTTTTTTAGGTGATGACACGTGTCCAACTCTAAAACAAACAATTCTTGATTTTGTTTGATGTGTTATGGGCTTTTACGATGTGGGTTTTGAGATTGAATTACGGTGGATCCTTCTCCAAAAAAGGTTGCCGACAAACCAATTACAGTGCCGCCGCCTTTAACAACTCCAGTTCAGACCTATGGCCAATGAACACTACACCGGCCACGTTGAAACCCGATGAAGGTCAGTTGGAAGACATCGTATTTGGCTGTTCGATTCCACTTCTTTTACTCTTGATTGGATTTTATGGAAGTCGGTTGGATTCATGCATCCTCATTGAATATCACATTAACACCAATTCCCACTACTCACACGATCTATCGATGAGTCCCCTATTGAATCCTTCGCTTCAATCCTCCACTACAAATATGTAAGTTTCCTAGCCAGAAATCATTACTTCATTCCTCTCAGTCACTTCCTTTGTTCTTCTATAGATGCCGTCAATGGTTTAGGGTTTCTAAGGAACCATTTGGAATAAAGCCTAAACCTTTACTTATACTGTCTAATCAATTGATGACTGATTTCGTGGTTCATAAAGGTATTGTTTTTTTTTTTTGTTGTTATTGCAGTTACTTTGTCAAAGACAAAGAAGAAAGGAAGGTAGCAGAAGCAGAGTATTGTAAACTGAATCAGAGAAGCTGTCAAGAAATATATTTCAGACTATGTGTTCTCTTCTGAAAACATGAGAAATATCAAATTCAAGGAGTTTAGACACAATGGAAGATCAGTTTCTTTGTTGTTGTTTTTTATAACTATGAGTATATGGGTGTTGCTTGAATGTAATTGAAATTAATATATGTTACGGTAAGTCTTTGATTTTTTAGTTTGGTTCTTTCTTGGCTCAAATTAAGTGATTTAGGTTGCTCTTGGTCGCTCTGCTTCTGATGAAATCCGTCATGCCATAAAACCTCCAAGGTTGTACTATGCTTCTTAAAGTTGTATTATATTACTTGGTCTAAACTATTGTATGATGCGCTTTTAGTATTTTTTTCAGCTGCTTCATGGTGATGCAGAGCTTCTTATTCCAGATATGCAAAAGGAGTTGAAAAGGTATCATCTCTCTCCCGAAGCCCACTTTTTTCCAATCTTGCTTTGGTGAAGACAACAGTGAAAGACTTACATTGTATCCATCTCTTGGCTTTCCCGTACCTTTGTTGTAACTGTTTCAAGATGCTTTTAGTTTCCCTTTCTCTCTCTCATACACAAAGTGTATCTATTTTGTTAATTCATTACGTATGTACGGTAGAATTACTATCAGACTTTGTTTGTGAAAAGCGTTTCCCTTTGATGAACAAATTTGACTTGATCTGAAATTACATCGTAAATATATTTGCAAACATAATTTAATATTTTAAATGATTCTAAAATACTTAATAAAAGTAAAATGATATATTTTAATAATATAAGTTATAGTAAATTTGTTAATAAAATAAGTTAGTTATATACATTAACAAATCAAATACAAAAAAAGTAAAAGAATAAAACTAAAACAATCACTAATTATATTCTGAAAACTAAATAACAATAATATTTTTCTCTTAAAAAAATTATCTGTTTGAATGCTATGTTTAATTGATATATACTCCAAATTTATATAGTAACTATAAATAATATATTTTTGTACTATCTAACTAATTACAAAAATATCAATTATTTAATTTTACTTATTATCTAAACTAACATGTATAAAATAAATTTTATAAGAAACTAAAAGTCTCAAATTATTCAGAAAAAATACTAAAGATAGAAATAAATTATAATTTATATGTTGGATTTGAACTTTAATTGAATAAATTAATGTATTTAACTTACTGGTTATAATAATAATAAAAATTGATGAAAATATTAAATAATGACATTTGTATCATAATAATTTTAAAATAAAACAAACTTATGATTTTCAACAAGAATAACAAAATATTCAATATAATATTACTTTAATTTAAGGGATATTTATTTTAACTATATTTTACCAGCTAATATATTTTAATTATTTTTCACTTACTTATCCGCCCGCCCGTAGGGCGGGTTTACCCTAGTACCTTATACAAAAAAGATATGTCACCTCATGCTCACACTCGCTAGAGTACGTACCAACAGGGATATATTAAATTATATGGATCTAAACATATACTATAATTTTTTTTAAAGGTTGTAAGAAAAGTTATAGATATACCTGGAATGACGATCAATTTGATTGACAACAATTTTTAAAAAAATTCACATAAACTGTCTCATAGATAGCCGAAATATTTGTTTCTTCTACACACTAGATATAGTCTAAAGAAGGTTATCCAACTCCGTATAAAGTATTGGTATGTTCCTGCAGCATCTTCGTATTCCAAATATGTTTTATCTCATGTTATTTATCTCAATCCACTAATTGGTCCATAAAAGATAGAAAATCATAATCTAGCAAGTTGTGATTAGGTAGTGGCTAGTATAGTAGATCACGAGGGTTATTTCATGGAATCTTCTATTTCTCTTTACATTTCTTTGGTTTACGATTTTTCAATTTTATGTTCTTAGGCAATCTTGTTAAAAATATTCATTGATGATTTCAGTGTATTGATCTATTAAGCATTTTCATCTTAACTAAATGTGATCTACTTATTATAATAATAATACTTTTCTGTAATTAGACTTATATAGTGAATAGTGTTTTTTTAATGTAAATAGACTTATATATATGGTGAACACTAAAACAAAATTTCATTTTATTTATCAAATATGTTTCGATTATCCAAAAAGAAAACATTTTTAAGGGAGGCAAATATATATGGTGGACTGAAACTTCCTTTCCACGTAGAGCTTAAGCGGATCCAAGTCGTTTACAGTAAGCCGAGCCATGAATCTCCATTGATTTTTTTAAGAGTTTTTAATCATTTTTGTCACTCGAATTCCAGTGATACCGGAAGAAGCCTTGAGGTAACTGGGTATAGCCGGTGGTCCCCTCAAATTGCAATTAAGGATCTTGATATTTTTGGTTTAACAATTCATTTACCCAAAAAAACACCCAACAATATCTACTGACCTAACCATGGTTAGGCTGTAACCCAATCTGAGTTTATTTAAAGAGAGCGAAAGTGGGAAAGAAAGCTTGTTCACATGAAAAAAGAATTCAGTCTCTCTCTAAATTGAATATCTCCATTGTCTTAATTTCTGTGCCTTTCTCTAATTTCTGTGCTTTTGTTAATGTGTTACAAGAGAGACAAGATTATCAAGTAGCAATCTTGTAGTAAACAAAGATTTCTGAAAGACCCTTTTTAAGTGTTGTCTGATGATGAAGAGATTAAGAAGTTCAGATTCAGTAGGTGGTCTCATCTCTTTATGTCCTACATCTTCTACAGGTTTCTAACTCTTAAACCCATGATTTTAAAGTTAATTCTCTAACAAGCACTTAATTTCAATTTCAAAATTTTTTACCTTAAATTTCTCAATTTGGCAAACAGATCAGCTGAGTCCAAGAAGATACGGGAGAGAATTTCAGTCGATGCTTGAAGGTTACGACGAGGAAGAAGAAGAAGCCATAATTGAGGAAAGAGGACAATCTGAGAAGAAGAGACGGTTAAGCATTAACCAAGTCAAAGCCTTGGAGAAGAACTTCGAGTTAGAGAACAAGCTTGAGCCAGAGAGGAAAGTGAAGTTAGCACAAGAACTTGGTCTTCAACCTCGCCAAGTAGCTGTCTGGTTTCAGAACCGCCGTGCACGGTGGAAGACAAAACAGCTTGAGAAAGATTACGGTGTTCTTAAAACCCAATACGATTCTCTCCGCAACAACTTCGATTCCCTCCGCCGTGACAATGAATCTCTTCTTCAAGAGGTAACAAAAAATTCAAACTTTTTTTTTGAAAAATAATCAAACTTTTTTCTGCTTTAGGTTGAAACGTTTTGTTGAAAGATTGAAACTTTTTGATGAAAATTGAAACTTTCTGTTGAAACATTAAAACTTTATGATGAAAATTGAAACTTTATGTTGAAAGATTGAAACCTTTTTTTTTATACAGATTAGTAAATTGAAGTCTGAGCTTAACGGAGGAGAAGAAGTGGAAGAGGAAGAGAACAACAACGTGACTATGGAGAGTGATGTTTCGGTTAAGGAGGAGGAAGTTTCGTTGCCGGAGAATAATAATATCACAGAACCACCACCGTCGTCTCCTCCGGAGCTTCTAGAACATTCGGATAGTTTCAATTACCGGAGTTTTACGGATCTCCGGGATCTTCTTCCATTAAAAGCTTCCGTCGCCGCCGCTGGATCGTCGGACAGTAGCGACTCGAGCGCGGTGTTGAACGAGGAGAGTAGCTCTAACGTGACGGTGGCTCCGACGACGGTTCCCGGCGGTAGTTTCTTACAGTCTGTGAAAATGGAGCAGACGGAGGATCACGACGACTTTCTGAGTGGAGAAGAGGCTTGCGGTTTTTTCTCCGATGAAGAACCGCCGTCTCTACACTGGTACTCCGCCGTTGATCATTGGACTTGAAGCTTTAAAAGCAGGAAGAGGTTTTTGGATTGGTTTAAAATGTTTAGTTATTTTCAATGTGGATTCGAAGGAAAAGATGGAAAAGAATACGGCACAATGGGAGTAATGAGAAAGTTGAAGGGTGAATGGGCAAATAGGAAATGTTAAATTTGGGCGGGAAATAATTGATTTGGCCATTAGGGTGAATTTGTGATTATGTTTTCTGGCGTTTCGTGCACTTCTGTAATTAAGGATTAAGAGTGAGAAAGGGGAAAAGTCAAAAGGGTAAAACTGAACATGGAAGCTTTTAATCGAAATCGACCAGCTCCAAAATATACAAATTTGAGCCTATAGGGCATAAAATTAGATGCGTTGATTCCCCTGTTAGAATCGGAGGTTGGGTTATCATCTAGCAAAAAAGTTAGAGATTAAACTGAAACTATGCGTAGCGGAATTTTAGATTGTTTAATACTTTCTATTTTCTAAAAAGATTAACATTCTAAAAAAATATTTGTTTCAAATTGATAGATTTTTTTCATTTTTGATATATATTTTAATGAAAAATTATAGATTCCAAAAAAAATAATTGTGCTTCTTAAAATTTCATTAGTTAAAAATATAAAAAATTGTTATCTTTAATAAATAATGTATTGGTAATCAAAATTTTATATTTTTTAAATATATGTAAAAAAACTAAAATATTTAACTTTTTGAAATGGAAGGAATATATTATAAAACATGTTAATTTTAGTTTTTATTAAATTAATAATTTTTTAAAAAATGTATAAAACATACAAATATAAAAATATAAACTTAATACAATATAATATTTCATATCAAAAAAATAAATAAAAATATTTTTAAAAAATAAAAACAATAAATTAGACGGTCACCTATGCGGTTAAACTGTCATTTTAGGAGTTGAGATGGTTATATAAGCGGCTTAAACGGAATAAAGTCGGACATCCAATTTTTTAGACAGATTTGGCGTAAATTATGGTGGATGAGTGTCGCCTATCATCTAGACGGCCAATTTTTAGGACATGAGTTGATACCATTTTTAGTTTGATTTGTTTTTACCCATTCAAGTTTAGGGAATTTGTCGTAGATAAGGTAAACTATAAATCATACTCCCTCTGAATTTTAAAAATTGATGTTTTAGGATTTGTAAATTTTACGCATTAACAAAAATTAAATACATATTTTAGTTTATTAGTTTTTGTTGCTTCTCAGTAAAGTTTTACTATTCATATTTCAGATTGTGTTTTAATTTTTAAAATGGGTTAATTAAAACTAGAACATCAATCTTATATACAATAAGAAGTTAAAACATCAATCATTTGTATATGAAATGAGTATTAGGTAAATAGAAATCCTAAGATATTCATATTTTTAAACAATTTCTAACAAGACACCAAAACATCAAATTTGGTGTAGTTTCATTTCTAACAAGACACCAAAATAAATATTATTTCACCAAATTTGGTGTAATGCGAATAGTATTACACTAAATTTCTGTAACACTATTCATCACACCAAATATTTAAAATACATATTTTATTATGTTTCATCAAATAATATATGTCAATTACTATAAAAATTTGTAACTAAACATAAATATATTATATTATTTGAATTTAAATTCATTTTCACATAATTAAAAAAAATTATTTTATTTTCAAAATAAGTCACTAAATTATTATCATTTATCACTTACAAATAATAAAAATATAATAATACTTTAAAATAATTTTTTATCAATTAAAAATAAATAAAATATTGAAAAATTAAAATTTAAAACATAAAGTAATATAGAATATTACTTTTGGTGTAAAATTTAGTATCATTATTGGGGATTAAAATATGACACTAAAATACTAAATTTGAGTTAATTTTAACATCAAAATCAGTGTCACTATTTCCCTTTTACCACAATATATGTATGACACAAAGATATTGCAAAATCATGACACTATTCAGTATAGCAGCACGTCGCTATCTTATTAAGTGAAAATTGAAAAATACTACAATTCATTACTATCTTCTCTCTTGACACAACTTTCAGTTTTTTCTTCATTAAACAAAATTTCATTTAGCAAAATTTTACTGCTTCAAACATGGTTTCTTTTCGTCTTGTAAAAATACTCGACCCACCAGAAGATAAAGCTGAGATACTACTTGACATGATGTTTGCTCTGGGAGAAGAATCGATGGGGGGGGGGTCAGGGTTCTAACTTACCAATTTTCGAGGACCACCAACTCAAATTTCAACGCACTTGACGAAGACGATATCCAGATGATTCGTGATTTGTTATTTGGTAAATTCGTTGAAAAAAGCATTAGTTTAGAGATTTGCGAGGTATGTAATGTCCAGATAGTTGAAAGTGTAGAAAAAACATGAAGTTTGGTTCCAATTTGCTGGAAACTCGATTAGGTTTTCTTTGCGAGAGTTTGTAATCGTCATTGGTTTCCCATGTGGTAAGTTTCTTAAGACATCAAAGATGAAGATAAAGAAAAACATCACCAAAAAAACTGTATTGGCCAAAGTTGTTTGGGAAAGTAGAAGTTGTTAGAGATAAATCTGCCACTAAAATGTGCATGGGAAGAAAGTTACAGACAAGAAAATACTAATTAAGTTTGATGTCTTGCTATCATGTACTCTTTTCTACTGGTCACTAATATAAAGATGAAGATTATAAAAGAACACATAGGGCGGTTGAAGATCTGGAAGAGTTATCGCATTCTCATGGGGTAAGTTGGCATTTGATATTCTGATGGATAACATTAAAGAGAGAAACAAGATTACATTATCTCATAACACCATTGTTGTCCAATGGTTAGTGTTAGCTTTACAGTTGGTAATGATTGAAGTGACTATCTCTCTTACTGAATTTTTCTAGGCATGTGCATTCTTAGAATCTAACATAGACAAAGATGATGAAGAATGTAAGCAAAATCTTGGGAAGAAGCAGACACTCAGCCCCAGACATGCCATGAATGTTGACAAAAATCTGCGGTACGTTTATGCTGATCTTCTTACGGCTAAAATCGTCTTCAAATAGTTATTTGTTTGCATGAAACTTGTTTTATATGAAGATTTCATCTGGTTCTAGAAAATGAATACTGGTTTTGTATTTATCTTATCAGATTTGTTAACATTTAGTATACGAAAATGTATGTCAAAGATATTATAGATCAAAATCATGTACGACCTATTGGCAAGACTACACATGAATGGTCTAATGAGGAGGTTGATGTAAAAGTTGACAATCTTGTGGCATTAATCAACCAAAAACATGTGTTCACAAAGTCAATGTTTAAGGGTTATCAAAGTAGAAGGTAGCTGATCGACATATATAATAGAACTAGATATTATATGATGATGTAGTTGTTATACAGTGTTTAAAAGAAAAATATATGTATATACTGCCTAATTTATCATCATCTTATATTGCTTAAGGAATGAAAACACACAAATTTTCCACATTAACAAAAAAATATAGAAAAAGACATTGGTATCTTCATTTAATAGATAATGCCCATCTTAGCATGTTATACGGTGTTGAGCTTAAGTGTCTCAGGATTGTATGATCTATACTATTAAAACAGAATCTCTAATAGAATTTTATCATTTGTTTTCAAGTTATTTACAAGGCTATGTCATTCATATATCTATGGTTAATTAATAATATTAATTACTTTTAAAGATATTATGGATACTATCTGATATACAATTTTATTTGGGTATTTTGTATCCAAAACACCTATTTCTGTTCATAAATACCTAAAATAATTAATATATTTGATTTATTCTATTTTGGGTATTAATAGTGTTTTAGTTAATTTCTAACTTATATATATATGTACGGATACTCATTATGTTCTCGATACAGTTCATGTCCGGTATTAATTTTTAGGGTTTTGAAAAGTGGATCCATTCGGATATATAGGCTGCATCCAATCGGTTCAATATCTTAATTTTGGCTCGGTTCTTGGTCTATTTTTTAGATGTAGATATTATGCCCAAATCCTATATTAAATTATTAACATACAAATTTTATTAAAAAAGTTTTTTTTAAAAAAAAAAAATCACGTTTTTAAACCGCGAATCAAATTCTAATTATCTCTTAAACACTATAATTAGGTCCGCCGTTTAAAATTGATTTTATTTGAATTTGAGTTGTCTCGGTTTGTGAAACCAACCGTGTGAGTATTATAATTAGACTAATAAAGTAATGCTTAAAGGTAAACAGGCAAAGCTCTGGACCACGTCGTCCACATTCAATTATGCTAATTAATTAGTAGATTTCTACATGTATCTATCATGTATTCATGTTTATTGCTGGATTAACTGAAACATAGTATTGAATTCCACATCGTACTACACAATTTCTTTTATGTTGTGTAATAACTGATCTAATTTCTCTATGTTTACTAACGCAAGGTCAATTCTTGGCTTAGTGTATGTTTATTTTTGATTTACTAACATAAATATATGTATATAATAACATATTTTGATATAAAAGACTGAGAAGACTTTTTACCAAAAAAAAAGAATGATAAGATTTTGTAAATGACTCCGATTACTGTTAGTTAGGTTTTAAAGTATCACTACATCACTAATCAAAAACAATATACGAAAGACAATAATGCATTTTGTTGATGATAAAAAAATTACAATGACAAATGATTTCAACACGTGAGCTGATATCCTTAGATTTTTTTTTTTAGATTTCAAATACAAAACATATAACTAATAATCAATTAAAAATCACTGACCAGAAAAACAATTAAAAATGGTTTGCAACATGGTTGAATAAGTGCTTTTCAGATAAGCTCGTATTTGACCCCCCCAAAAAAAGAAGCTCGTATATGTTGTGTTAAAAAAAAAGTGGGCGTCTAGTCGATTAATCAATCGCCTAGGCTCGACATTAAAACACCGTAACGATTAAATCAATTTGGATGACTTAGTTGGATCCCTATTTAATTGGGCGCCTATGTCAACTAATCGGTTTATTACCGATTTGTAATGATTTTTCATCGATTAATATATATATATATATATATATATATATATATATATTTATATAATATTTGCTTGTGAATTCATTTTTATTTATGGATTTTGATATTTATATATGTTTATGTATCATATGAATATATTTTGAAATGGATTTTGTTACTCTTATATATGAGTTTCAGTATTATACAAACTTATCACCTTATAATCTATTTTACAGCATTTTATCATTATATTTATCAGCAAAAAAACTATAATCCATTAAATTGTATTAAAAACTAGCTTTTGAGTAATCTCTGTTTACTTCTCGACTTTTCGACAAGGTCGGCTTAGGTGGGAAAGTAAACAGTGCACTCGCCGAAGACCCATTTAAAATTAATCAATTTAGTAGTATAAAGAAACCTAATTTTATTTTCTTTTGGTTATAACAAGGGCCTAGTTTTTTTTTTTGCAATTAAAATTTCATGTTTACAGAATATTAAAATATTAGAAGACATAATAGCTAATATATATATATATATATATATATATAAAATACAAAAAAATAAACAAAAATTTAGATAATTTTTAATATATTTTTAAAGAATATTTTGATAACAAAATGAAAATTTAAGTAAACAATAAGGGCATAAAAAAATTTTATTAGCCCTAGGGCCCTCCACTTTGTTAAGGCGGCTCTGTTTTTGGATAACTCGTTAGACGTGGATTAATTGTGTGACTAATGTCTAGCGTAGTTCTGAATATAGCGTATATGTGTTAAAGGATATAGTATGTTCAGAACGGTAAATCTGTAATTTGAAAAGATGTAAAAAACCTCCAAGAATTCTATGGAAAAAGGTCATAAGTTTTTCATTTTGTAAAGTAAATATTTATCGATGGATAAAATCAGGGAATAAAATATAACTGGATGGGAAGGAGAAATCATAAAGTTTCTTTATAGGGGAAAAAGTTGTCAGTCGTGATTGTGCGCGACTGCGCGTACATGAAGTGGGAGCATGAAGCATCATTTTTAGTGAATCTATCGAAGAAAACAATAAAGAAAAGACGATGCAGAACTTCTAACACGTCAGAAGCTTTACTCACGTCATGAATAGCATCTGAAATTGAGGCAATCAGATCTTAACAAATCACAGTTCTGTATATCAAGTTATACTTTAATCAGTTGGATATTTTCGTTTCCTTACTACAAAGCTAGGGAAAATTGCCAAATACTACTCATAACTTGATTTGAAATATAAAAGTAAACCTAAATTTCAATCAAATACAAAAGTAACTTAAAAAATTATTGAAATTACAACCAACCCCTTGTAAACAAATAAAAAATGGTTTTTTTCTTTACGTTTCTAGCCCTCGTAAGTTGTCTGTGACCGTTTTTCTTAAAAATAATTTTAAAATTATGTAATAAATATTTTGATAAATGAAAAATTGGGATTATGTAATTAACATATGTCTTAGAGCATCTCCAAAAGACTCTCTATAACTTCAAATATAGAGTTTTTTGCTCTCCAAAAAGAAACTTCAAAACTTTAAATTTGAAGTTTTTGGGAGTGAAACTTCATATTTGAAGTTTCACTTTTCAAAACTTCAAATTTGAAGTTTCATCTTTTTATTTACAATTTGGTCCTTATTTTACATATCTTATTTAGGATTCTTAAGTATTTTCTTATTTATCATTTTACTATTTAAAAAAATTATATCTCACAAATCTTAAATTTATTTCTATAAATTAAGCTTTACACATAAAATTAAATAATTTTTTTAAAATAAAATGTATATTATTTTAAAATTAGAATTAGACAACAAGAATATTACAAAACAAACTTAATTAAAATCTCTTAAAAAGGTACATGAAAACGTAATTATTGTAGAAATTTAAATATTACAACAAGACTAATAATCTGGTAAATATGTCCTGGAAGCTCCAAAATCTCCAAATCCAAACAAGTTTTTCGTAATCAAAGATGTTTGTTCTTGACATTTTTCATATGATTCTTTTTTTTTCAGAACGAATGTACTCATGAGTATTAATATCACCGATTAGCAATATTTTGTTTTCTCTTTTACTTCTTTTAAAGCTAACTTTTTTTGTTTCATTTTTCATTCATAATTCAATCATCTCATGGAATAATGTGGTATTTTGCTTGTAGTTTAATATTTAATTATGTATTACTATTTCTAGTTTTATATTTAATGTAAAATTTTATTAATCAATATTGATGTAATATTTTTATATATGTGTTAGTTATTTATAATTTTTTATGAATTTTCATTAATTGTGAAAACTATAAGGACTATAATGTAATATACAAATGATTTTGAAGTTAATTTTGAAGTTTTTCTTTTGGAGAAGATCATTTTGAAACTTCAAATATAGAGTTTGTGAAACTTCAAATTAGAGTTCCTTTTTGGAGATGCTCTTAAGAGATATAAATTAAGATATAACAAAAGTCAGTTGTTTTAAATATAGATGAGTGAAAGTAGTGAGTCATGATATTCTTTACTTTAGGTTTCACAAACATATGTTGTAGTATTGTATGTGTTTCTTAGGATTAGATTTTCGAAAGCATAAATGTTTGTTTGACAAATTTAAAATTTACCTAAGTGTGTTTATTTTTGTGTATAGTAAACACTATTTAAGTATAATTTGATTTTATTACGTGGTTAGTTAGTTAATTTAGTCAATTTAGTTTAGGGTTTAGGGTCTGGACAAGTTATATTTAATAAGGCAGACGACTTAGTCGGATGTATAGTATCAACAAACGACTTAATTATAAGTAGTCCAAACCGGATTTTACCAAATTACTTTTAAACCTAACCGTATTTTTTACTGGACATATATATATATTGTATTTTTTTACTCACTTTTTCGCGAAATTCAGAAAACCCTAACGCCGTTTCTCTCAAAGGTGATTTCGAGGCGATTCGATCCGATACAAGACCAAGGTAAATCGAAAGGCTTCTCTTGCAGATTTATGGGTTTTATTAGGATGGATGTTGTTTTCCTTTACTTTTACCGTTTGGTTTTATGTTTTCAACGATTTCGGGAAATTTTGGTTTCAAATTAGGGTTTCAAAAATTGGGGATTTCAATCGATTTTTTGTTTAGTTAGGTTGGATGTTGTTTTCCTCTCATTTTACGGTTACGATTTGTGATTTCAAGCAATTTTTGGATATTTTCATTTCAAATTAGGGTTTCAAAGATTGGGGATTTCAATCGATTTGTGGTCTAGTTAGGTTGGATGTTGTTCTCCTCTCATTCGTCTGGTCAGCTTTCAAATGTTCTACTAGAAATCTTGGTAGACTTATAATTAAGTCGTCTGGAAAGTCTTCCAGGTGGACGACTAAGACGACTTAATATAAGTCTTCCAGACTTAGAAGTAAAATGTTTCCATTTCGTTTCTTGTTTGTAGATGGCGAATCAGCATGAACCTCACTTCTTGAAGCCTCTGCTTCCTGGTTTCTACAGTGGTGTGGTATACACACGCTCTCTATTTCTCCTCTTTTTATTTCCTTTGCTTAACTTCTCCTTTGTTGACTTGTAGACAATACAACTTTCCTTCTACTCAACACATAGAAGGAAAGCTGAACCAAGGAAAATGGACATTACGATCGGACGCTTCACACCAAACTTGGGAAGTTATACAAGAAGGAAGAAGACTCACCGATGGTTGGAAAGCCTACACCCAAGCACACTCCCTTTGCATCGGTGACATTGTCGTGTTCAAAAAGGAAGGAGACATGGTATTTCATGTGACTCCTTTCGGTCCTAGTTTTACTGAGATTCAGTATACACCTCCTCAAGGGGATGATGCTGCGGATGGTGCCTCAACTTCCTCGTCTCTTCCTAAATGATGCATGTTTGTCTTGCTATTTTCTTATTGTAATCTTCTTCTAGTGTACTTATAATGAATGACTTCTATGTTGTTGTTCCCTTGTTTCAAAATGTTTTTAAACCTATGACGTGTAATGGATGATCAACTATTATAACTACAACTCCTTTTTCCTCTATGTACAAACCATGGTAACACCATTGTGGATGGTCTTAGTAGACGACTAATAATTAAGTCGTCTGGAAAGTCATCCAGCCGGAAGATTTGTCAGACGACTTAATTATTAGTCGTCTAAGAAGTCTAACACAAATTCTTAAAACATTAAAGCCTGGACGACTAATATTTTAAGTCGTCTGGAAAGTCATCCAGCCGGAAGATTTGTCAAACGACTTAATTATTAGTCGTCTAACCCCCGTAAGTATTCTATTCAGACGACTTTCAACTAAGTCGTCTGGACGACTTAGTTGAAAGTCGTCTGGTATAGTTATTCTTAAAAATAATTTAAAAATGTTGTAAAAAATATTTAGATAAGTGAAAAATTGAAATCATGTAATTAACACCAGTTTTAAGAGATATAAATTAAGATAGAACAAAATTTAACTATTTTAACATAGATGAGTGAAAGTAGTGAGTAATGATATTCTTTGGTTTTGGGTTTGCCAACATATGTTGTAGTATTGTATGTGTTTCTTAGGGTCAGATTTTCGAAAGCATAAATGTTTTCTTGAAAAATTAAAAATTTACCTAAGTGTGTTTATTTCTGTGTATAGTAAACACTATTTAAATATAATGTTGCCTTTCGGGAGTTGTTGGGAGTTAATGTCGCAGCTGGGCCAACTACTGATCAGATAATAGATGCATTTGGGAGATGCGAAAGGTGGTCTCCGGATGATCGCAAGCGGCTCGGGTACCTTGCCATCTTGGCTGGATACATTGAAGGGAGGAAGTTTTCATCCCCTACACGGGATATTCTGGCTAGGCTAGTGATGGATCTAGAACGGTTTGAGAATTATCCATGGGGGAGAGTCGCGTTTAAGGTGTTGATGGACTCTGTGAAGGGCAAAGATATATCTGGTTGTTACACCAATGATGGGTTTGTACAAGCTTTCCAGATCTGGGTGTACACAGCTCTGCCGGAATCGGGTGCTAATTATGGTCAACCCATACCAAACAGACCATCTCCACCGATACTAGCTTACAAGGATGGCAAAGGACGAAGATCGTTTAAATATGCCATTAAAAGACATGTATTTACTTTACTCCAGAAGCAGACGACTTATGATTAAGTCGTCTGGAAAGTCTTCCAGATGGACGACTTAGTAGACGACTTAAAAATAAGTCGTCTGAAAAGTCTTCCAGCTGGATGACTTAGTAGAGGACTTATAATCCGTCATATATCTAAGTTTATATCTTATATTTACTGCAGACTAGTGTTATGAACTTTGTTAAGAAGGGCATTGCTGAAATGTTTCCAAGATGGGACTCTGATGCTGATGATCCGGCCGCGGAGAGCATAATTAAACTCATGTACATAAAGAAACCATGGAAGTGGACGATGGACTGGTGGGAAGTCACCGGTACTCGGGTCAATACAAGGCCGGTAGCAAAGAAAGGGAAGAAAGCGATAGTTCTGTTGAAGGAAGAGAGTCCAAGACCTCTTAAGAAAGCTCGTACATAGCGTATAGAAGAGCTGGTAGATGAAGAGGAAGAGCCAGAAGAAGATGCAGAGGAAGATGCAGAGGAAGAGGCTGAGGTCAGGCCGAACGTTGGTGGGCTGACCAAAGAGGATATTGAAAGAATCGTGAAGGATTCTTTGAAAGATTCTTTGAAGGATGTACTCGATGCCTTGAGTCAAGGGTTTGGGACGTGCCTTACGGAGATCAAGTATCTGTCTGAAAGGGTGGAAGCTGTGGAGAAGATCCTTGGTGTCACCAGAAAAGTACCTCATACGCAAGAACAAAAAAAAAGTAAGGGTCAAACTGAAAGAGATCTTACTGGGGATGGGGAATGTGAAAGTTTTAATGGGTTGAACACGGGAAAGAAGAGTTTGCCGAAGGGGGGTAAAGCAACAAATTTGTCTGTAGGTACTACTTCCTCGAAAGAGGTGAGTATAGTTCCGAGCCAGGAAAAACCGCCAGAACCGAGCCTTCCATCCAACCTTCCATCCAGCCTTCCATCCAACCTTCCATACAGCCTTCATCCAGACCCGAGCTTCGAAATCTTGGATAAACAGAAACCCACTGTTTCAGATCTAGTGAAGGAGCAAGTTAGATATCAGGAAAAGAGGGAAGTCGCTTTGAAAAAAATTAAACATGCCAAGAGTGAGTGACCAAGGACTCTTGCTGCCTCACAACAATCTCCTTATACAGAAAACAGCACGGCCAAAGTGATCATTCCAAACCCAAAGAAAAAAGTGATCAGTCCAAGCAAAAAGGCCAACATTGCTTCCAAAAAGGCCAAAGCTCCAGTCTATAATCCGTTTGGATCAGTTAACAAGATCAAACTGAAGGAGCTCGCTGATTGGTTGAAAACTGATCCGTAAGTGATCCATAATAGCTTGCTTTTTAGTCTACAAAATTGATTGCTGACTGAACATTTTGTGTTTGCAGTCACTATGACACACCTTTGAAGGATAAACCACGAACAGCACCAACTAAGTGGTATCACATCCTCCGAACCTCCTTATCTTGGCTGCATGACTGTGTAAGTGGTATCTTGTGACAATAATTCCACGTAGACGACTTACCGTTAAGTCGTCGTCTTCTAAGTATTCTATGTAGACGACTTATCAGACGACTTACCGTTAAGTCGTCTGGTAAGTCTTCTTTGTAAACGACTTACAAGTAAGTCTTCTGGTAAGTCTTCTTTGTAGACGATTTACAAGTAAATCGTCTGATAAGTCGTTCACAAAGAATACTTACAAGACGACTTATTGGTAAGTCGTCTGTTAAGTCGTCTACGTAGAATACTTACCAACGATTTAATGGTAAGTCGTCTGTTAAGTCGTCTGATATCTTCTCAGTTGTTTTATTTTAAATGCAGCACGTTGATGCTTGGATTTATATGCTGCGGAAGAGGTACGCTGAACATCCACAAGCGTTCAGGAGCGAGAGGATTTGCTTCGTTGATCATCTCTTTGCTCAGCAATGGAGAGCCAGCTACAACGACTTTAAAGGATCGGAGCCTGCTCCCAACTGTTTGGGAAGAAGACTCCCTGGTGGAACGTTTAATTATTATTCATGCATTATACCATCATTTTGCAAGTCTGAGAAGATGTGGGGGGGAGGGGGTGTATATTGATGATATCTATGCGCCAGTGAACTACAAGAACGAGCATTGGGTTGCTATATGGATATCGATCCCTAAGAGACACATAGTCGTCTGGGGCAGCATCGTATCCGTTATCTCCGACGAAGAACTCGAACGGGTAATGGAGCCTTTTCAGCACATGGTTCCTTATCTGCTTGTTGAGTGCTCTACCACTGATGAGCTGCGTGACCAATACTCCTTGGAGCCATTCACATTTGAACGTGCAAGGAATGTGCCTCAGGCCCGATCTGGTGATTGTGGCTTCTACGCTCTAAAATACATTGAATGTCATGCTCTTGGGCTGTCATTTAATGAAAAAGACTTTTCTAAGAACAACACCAGCGTGAAGAATATTAGGGATAAGATGGCTATTGATATATATAATGAGCTCACTCTCCCGCATTTGTAGGAAAACAAGGATAATTTTGAGGAGATCGGTGCTTATGAAGGCTGATGTTTGCATTGTATGTTTGTATATTTGTATTCGAACTTGATTAGGCTGATGTTTAGGATGCTTGTTGTGTTTGTGTTTGTTTATTCAAACTTGGTTGTATGTTGGGTTTGTTGTACAGAAAACTTTCAATTAGTTCTTAAAACATACTCATAAAGCCTGGACGACTAATAATTAAGTCATCTGGACAACTTATCTTTTGTATATTAACCTTTTAAAGTTAAGTCGTCTTATAATCTTTTGGTTGTGCAATTTGAAAAAATAAGTTAATACATAGACTAAACACTAGACGACTTAATTATAGGCCGTCTGAACGACTAATCAACACTAGACGACTTAAATTTAAGTCGTCCAGAAGACTAGGTAACCATGGACGACTTAACAACACTAGAAGACTTAATTATAGGTCGTCTGGACGACTAATCAACACTAGACGACTTAACTTTAAGTCGTCCAGAAGACTAGGTAACCGTGGACGACTTAACAACACTAGAAGACTTAATTATAGGTCGTCTGGATGACTAATTAACACTAGACGACTTAAATTTAAGTCGTCCAGACGACTAGGTAACATTGGACGACTTAACAACACTAGATGACTTAAATTATAGGTCGTCTGAACGACTAAACAACACTAGACGACTAAATTCTAGGTCGTCTGGATGACTAATCAACCGATTTCTTACATTGTGGTTTCGTATGCCAGTTTCCTTGCAGTTTGAGCATCTATAAACCCTGTGTTGCTTCCGGGGTTTGCGTCCTTTCATCCTAGATAGCTCCAACCAAGATTGCCATCTTGATTTCTTCTGTCTCTCCGGACCATGCTTTACCTCCGGAGGGAAGCATGTGCGTTCCTCAACTTGTTGTCTAGCACAAGGAAATATATTCTCTGAGTATCCTTCAAACAAATACTCCTTTGAGTACACTGGATGTACAAGTGTGGATATATGCAAACCAGAAAATGTACCAACAGCTATAGCATGAGAACAAGGTATTTTCTCCACTTGGTAGACACCACAATCACACTTTCCATGTTCCAAATCAACCAGTTCATTTTGCCACCTTTCACAAAGAATTGCCATCCATCAATTGGTTGGGCCCTCATTGTATCCGCTATCTCCTCTCGAACCGCAAGCAAGTATTCAACACCCCGATTATGTTGAGTTGGGAGACTCAAAGCATCTTCTCTCCTTTTCCAATACCACTTTCCTAGCTTCTCCCTTATGAACTCCAGCAGAAACTTAATCGGAAATCTTCTAGCTCGCTTCAATACAGAATTAATAGATTCAACGATGTTGCTTGTTTTTATGTTGTACCCGTCCCCCTGACAATAAACCCTTGTCCATAGGCTGACGTCGGCATTCACCAAATACGCTGCAAGGTCCGGGTTTGCACTATTTATCTCATCCGTGTACCGGTTAAAATCTGAAACCGTATGAGCATAAGCAACACCTTTCACCAAGTACAAGAGATGTTTCCCTTTATACTTTTTGACAATGTTATCTTGAAGGTGATAATAACATATTCCTCTCACTGCCCAAGGAAACACCTTATCACACACACTTTTAATGGCCGTATGCCGGTCGGAGACTATCACCAGAGGCTGGTCATCAGATATACAAGTAGCCAGTTATGTGAAAAACTATTCCCAAGAAGGGTCATCTTCAGCATCTACGATCCCAAAAGCCAATGGAAATATCTGAAAATTTCCATCTTGTACGGCTGCAACCAACATAGTACCCTCATACTTCCCACTTAGGTGAGTCCCATCCACCACAATGACCATTCTCTGATACTTAAAACCTTTGATAGAAGCTCCAAAAGAAAGAAATAGATACTTGAATCTATTCACAGAATCAAGTTCTATAGCCGTGACAGAATCGGGATTTGCTAAGGAGATTTGCTCGAGATATGATGGCAGATGCGAATACCCATCTTCTGATGTTCCTCTCACCAATGTTTGTGCATATGACAGTGCATGTATGAAGTGGTGTAATCAAGCTTCATGCCAAACATGTTCTTCATTGCATCTTTGATATGCTGCGGAGTCAACCCATCAATGATTCCAACACGATCAATGAAAAGCTTACCAACATACTTCGAAGTACAGTGTCTCCGCTGAGCGATTCGGTCTCCCACTGAGCATGTATGTGTTTCCACATATTTTGTTACCCAAAACGTGTTTGTCCCATGTTTCACACTCGCTCTTATCTTCCATCCACAACCACTAACCCGACATGTTGCCACAAGGAGAGTTTTCGTTGAGTTGTATATTCTGAAGGAGAACTTACGCCTCACTGCTGTCAACCGCAGCTCTGAAAGCAGTGCATCCTTGCTAACAAAACTCTGGTTGACATATATACCGTTACCATTCGATCGTCCTCCTTCAATAGCATATGTATCTTTGAAATCTTCAAAAACCACATCATCATCTTCTTCCTCATCCTCATCTCTAACCTTTCCATAAACACTATAATCCTCACCATTCTCGTCCGCTTCAGCAACATTAGAGCAAATAGAGATTTCAGCATCCTCCTCCTTATCATCCTCCTCCCCATCATGATTTTCATCTTCAACCAACTCATTATCACCTTCATCTTCAAAACATTCATCAGCTTCATCATCTTCAAACCATTCATCAGCTTCTTCCCTTTCCTCTGAAACCGTTTCCACCTTGCTACGGCTTGATACAAAAATACATACTCCATGAGTTTTGAGTATCTCGAGCAAGTTACGAACTTGTCTATCACTTGTAACATGAATGGGAGGGGTATCTGGAGCCATCATCATTTCTGCTGGTAATGAGTATCTAATCTCCACAGTGATTGTGCTCATGTCCAGGTTATAATCTTCTTGTGCCATTGCAACAAGTTCGGCATGTGTTGAATCTTCATTCAATAAAAACAATCTTGCTCCTTTGAGATCATCAACCACAAAATCCCAACGGCAATCTTTCAACAACCATTCTCCATACACTGCATGTAACTGACGAAACATCTGCAAAAATTCAAAATAAAACACATTAGTAAACATAGAGAATTTTATGAAAGTTTACTAAACATCGACGCATACGACATACCAGTAAGTCGTCTGGACGACTTACCCGTAAGTCGTCCATTGAGGTCATTTTTGCAATTGAAATTTAAATGGGACGAGTTAATTCTAAGTCGTCCAGATTTTTTTGTTAAAAAAGAACACCAGACGACTTATAATTAAGTCGTCTAGGTAAAACGGGCTACTTTTGCATTTGATCGAATTGTGTCAGATATTTGACTTTTTCTGGATGACTTACAATTAAGTCGTCTCTGGGAAAATTAAAATATCAATATTTTATTAAATTTAGACGACTTACGTATAAGTCGTCTCAGGTTAGTTTTGCAATTCAAAAATAAAATTTAAATTTTTAACTTCTCCCTGACGACTTAATTGAAAGTCATCCGATCAGACGACTTATGTTAAAGTCGTCCAGGATAAGCAAGGTTTGACCAGAAAACTCGGAAAATATTCTGGACGACTTTGCTTATCTTGGACGACTTTAACATAAGTCGTCTGATCGGACGACTTTCGATTAAGTCGTCTGGAGAAGTTAAAAATTTAATTTTTTTTTTGAATTGCAAAGCTAACCTAAGACGACTTATCCGTAAGTCGTCTAGATTTAATAAAATATTGAAATTTTAACTTTCCCAGAGACGATTTAATTGTAAGTCGTCCACAAAAAGTCAAATATCTGACACAATTCGGTCAAATGCAAAAGTAGCCCGTTTTACCTAGACGACTTAATTATAAGTCGTCTTGTGTTTTTTTAACAAACAAAGCTGGACGACTTAAAAGTAAGTCGTCCGTTTGACCAGAAGACTTATCCGTAAGTCTTCTACATCCAGATGACTTACGGGTAAGTCTTCTATACGAACAGATCTGGGAAAAAAAATTCAATTTCATACCTTAAACTAGGTGAGATGACTTCCTTTGCACACACAGTCTTCTCCAACCACCCAGAACATCAAACTTAACCCACCAAGAATTGTATGCTTAAATGGCTCTATCAACCATAAAAATTTTGCTATCAAAAGCTTGGGTTTTTGGTATGAATATGGAGACAAAGTGAAGGAGATGTTGTTTTTAGTTCATAACAATTGAGAAAAAAGTATGAGTATCGATTTTAAGTGCATTATAAGCTTCAAACTTTGGATGTACAAGGTTGTTGGGTTGTACAAGGTTGTTGGGAGTATTCATGGCAATGGTAATGTTGTAAATACTTGAAGATGATGAGGTTGAGAGAGTAAAAAGGTCATTTTCGAAAAAATTACAAAAAAAATTTAATGGCATTTTCGTAAATAAAATGAAGATATGGGGTGAATAGGAAAAAAACAAAATGAATCAAAAGAAGAAGTTAGTTTTGTGTTTGACTTTGAGTTTTGAGTCAATTTTACAAAAAAAAACCACAGAACTATGTGCAAATTATCAGTAAAATTTGAATGGACCCATTATACAATTCAATTTAACCTAAAAGTTTTGGATATCCTTCATACTTATATTTTTAAAACAGATATTAGATTCTAGTTGTCACATACATATATATGCATGCATATGTATTTATTCAATAAATTAATTATCTGGTTATTAAAATTTTAAATTATGTAGTTTTTAAAAAAATTATAGTGAAAATAATAAAATTTTCTTTTGTTTTACTTTTTCAAAAAATAGATATTTTTATTTTATTGTTTAGAGATCGAATCAGATATCGAAACACCGAATATCTAGAAAATTATTGATCAAATCTCAAAAAATCAATTATATGTAAGAACAGAACATATCATATATATCCTTAAAATTCTTGTTATCCACTTGTACCCACCCTGATATAGAGTAATACAAATTTAACTTTTAGTGGTTATAATAGCATTCTCAATATGTTATAATATTTCATCCTTGTTTTTATTTTTTGAAAAAAATGTGAGCATGTTTGTAGCAATGTCGTAAAACATTTTGTGATTTATAACTATTAAGATAAACGATATATTGTTGTTTATAATACCTACAATACATAAATTTATCAAATGATGAGTATATCAAATTAATTTATCCAGTTTTGTTTAATAATTGTCGATTAAAACTATTTGTAGCATTTGACACACTTGTATGGTTTTTAATAGAAAAAAAGAGATTTTGAGATGTCAGCGTCTAACTAAACGAATGTGACACATATATTTTTTTTTCTTTTTTTTCTTGAATTTGAGAATCTCAACATCCATCAAAAAGCATACACATAAATGTTAGTTATATCTTCTTATAACTAATTTTTTCTCCGTTTCAATTTACTGATCGTTACAGAAGAAAATTTTGATTTCAAAATAAATGTTGTTTTATAATAACACATGTAAACTATATGATACATATGCCTCAGTTCAAAAAATAATTATCAAAATGATATCTAATTTTTCTTTCTCTTAAATACTTATTATTTATCTCAAAACTATATAATAAATTAAGATGATAAAAAAAATTTAGATGAAATGCTTTTATGGTAGTATGATAAATGAGAATCTCTCTTATTGAAATATAACCATTTCCACTAATATAACATTTTTGTAAGTTTTTGAATTAAATACATTATACTAATATATAGTTAAACCTACCTAAATTAATCAATATTCTATCGTTTATACTATTAATAATGTATTTTCAAACAATAAAATAATTAATTTTGTATCCACACAATATAAAACACTAAGTTAAGTTTTACATTTGTAATAAATTTTTTATTTATCTCCTTTTTAATAATTTGACGAAAACATAATTTAATGGATCAGATACTGCAAAATAATTTCATGTAATATAAACATAATTTAATGGTTTAATATTCTATAAACAAAAAATATATTCATTTATACTTAATAATTCTTGTTTTCTTGAATTTTTTATTCTTAAAAACAAATAATTATTAATGCGAAATTATGTTTTTTTTATGTTGACATAGAATAAATTTTATATAATAAGTGTTAAAGTTAATAAATTGACATTAAATAAGTTTTATAATTTAGAATTATCAAATAAGTATAACATACAGTTAATCAAACCAATTATAGAGATTAGAGATTTTACTATATATTGAAAACAAATATGTTGAAATAATTTAAAAACAAAGTTCAATAATATATAATTTTCATACTGAAACATATGAATATAATTATATAGTTTTCAAGTACACTAAAATTAAAATTTTAAACATTATTTATAAAAAATGTTAAAATATATTAATTTGTATAAGATTTTGTTGGAAAATATTTTTGGCGCTTTTGAGCAGGATCATAATCTAGCTTTTATTAAAGTGGGCTTAGTTTTTACTGTTTATATTAAATTTGAAAAATAGAGAAAGAAGATGTGATTTCACATTGTTGACAAAAAAAAAAAAGATGTGATTTCACATTTTCTGGTTTCCTGAACAATTTTTTTTCTTTTTCTTAGCTACAAACTGGTAAAAATGATCCCACCACACCTACCCATGTGACGTGTGTCTATCTTGTCACAATCACTTTCTGATTTAATAAAACAAAATTAAATAAACCTTGCAGGAAGTCTAGAGGAGGAGGATATGCACGTGTACGGTCCCTCTTGTCTCTTTTTATCGATCACTGACAGCTCAACAAATCCAACTATTCACAGCCGTCCATTTCACCACTTTAGGTATCCATTCAAGGCTGTACACGTCACACACAGGGTGGGGGAGGTGAGATGTAAGAAACCGGCTACTACTGTTGACGTAGATATACATTATATATATAGATTATGAAATATCTCTTGTATTTGTTTTGTGAACATATCTCAAGTTAATTGTTAAATCATTTTTATCGACACTATTTAAGATTATAAATTAATATATAAGATTTACTTCATAAATTAATTGTTATCGACACTATTTAAAACCTAATATAGCTTAAAATTTTTATATTATTTTTATTTTAGTGGCGATAGAAGACACAAATTTCTTATATTACCATTATCAAGTATCAAATAGTTTAATAATTCTAAGTCATATTAAATTTTAATTAGTGTTGAAAATTATTAACTTAAATTTTATAAACTAGTATTATAATAAATTTATTTATAGAGATTTGTAAATTATTTTAAAGGTTTATAAATAAATTTTAAATAATGCATAATGATAATAAATATTTTTTAAAATTAATTGATTTTTAGCGATAAAAATCCTCAACTATTTTTGAATCGTAAAAAAAATCATTCTACTAAGTTTTTCAACATTGTAAACCCTCAACTTATAAACCGTTAATATGACACTCCGTCACGGTATTTTACACGGAGGGTAATAGACGTTAACAAAATTAAAATTGACGGTTTATTTCGTTGGATTTTTTGTTGAAGATTTATTTTACAAGGGTTTCGAATCCAAGGGTTTACTTATTTTTATTTTCAAATCCCCTAAAACGACGTCGTCTCGTTTAACGCCTATATTTAACATCAAGTTAACATAGTCTTAACGGCTCATTAACGGTGTGTCAAAATGGTGAGTCAATCGTAAGTTTCTTAATAAACTAACAAAGTCAACAAAAGTACAGGTTTCGGCCAGGCTCGAGTACAAGTTTCTTTTGGCAATTCGTATTTTTTTTTTTGTCGAATTCTCTTTGTTTTTGTTTTTTTTTTTATTTTTTTTTAATAATAACCAGTTACATGTGGTTGACTATATTATTTGTACTAAACTGTATATGTAGAAAGGTTTCACACTTTATTTGGATAAGTCAAATATAATCCGGTTATTTGATGTTGTTTTCGGGTTTTTAAGTTATAACCGATTATATGTGGTTGACTATATTATTTCTAAATTGTACATGAAGAAAGATTTCATACAAAATTTGGATACATAAAATATATTCCGGTGAAAAAGAAAACTATATAAAAATGATCTATTATAGTCGAATTTATATATATATATATATATATATATATATATATATATATATATATATATTAGTTGGTTAATATTATCGGATATATGGTAAAAATCTGGTTAAATATATATAAGACAGGTTGTAGTTATTCTGTAAATTTATGTAATTGCTCGTGCGAGATAAAACATTTTTAAGTTTGTAATATTCGAAATATATGTGTTGAATATCTGGGTATTTATTCTTCTATCCTGTTGTTTTCAGCGCAAAGAAGATGACGATTTGTCCTTTTCTATCTTCAACTTTAATCATAACGGGTTATAAGATTTGAAATATAGGATACATGCAAATAAACAGTATTTTGAATTATTCCAGATAAAATAACTGTGATAAATATCTTTTAAGATGCCTCAAAGTAAAATATGTATTTTTGAAGATTATAGAATTTATCATTCCTCTCCACCATTGTCAGTTCATGCACAGCATTCCCCACCATAGCCAAAACTTTATACTTCATGTTTCAGTCCATAAAAATTCAAAAGACATTCCCCGAATCAATTTGGTGACCGATGTTGGTCCTCTCAGTATCCCAACCATACATTTAACAGCTCCTGAGTCAAGCAAAGCGGGTCGACTCACCAAATACAAAGCTATGTTACAGAGAATAATCAAGACTATATTCATAATATATCCAAAAATTTTCATGTGCGAAATCACCTGAATAGCTCCAAGTTTAACGAGCTTCTATCAGTCACTCTGCACGAGGTGATACAGAGCAAACGCTGACTCGTACCGAGTCAACTCAGACATGACACAAAAACTGAAATATTCACCATTTTAAGATTTAATGTAGACATAAATACTTCTCCACACATCATCATCATCCATATATATTTTCCTAGTGAAACCATATATTGTACCAGCAGGAACATTCCTATAAAATTCCAAAATCAAGAAATCAAATAAAATGAGTTCAAAAAAGGAAAACGAGTAAAAGAAGCAACATTGCAAAAAAATCATGCACACGCGTACCATTTCTCTTAAAGAATTTTATCGTTTGAAAAATCTCATAGAAATAAGATGACGAATAACTAAATTTAAACAAAAATAAAGAGTAGAAGAACATACAGAACAAAACAACTAAGAAAATATATATTTTTAGAAATTTTTAATCTTTTTGCATTTGGTATACTTTTCATTTAGAATATTTGTACTCCATACCTACAAAATTCACTATATTTGCACTTCATACCCAATTTCCCCCCAATTTTTTTCCCTCCATCTTCACTATTTCCCCACAATTTTAGACATTTTCTTAATTACTACATTCTTCTTGTATTTTCAGCCAATTCACCCTTTCATTTATGTGTAAAGAAACATATTGTAGGTTCATAATCGCGTCGCACGTGCATGAAGAATTTTTCATATTTAGGTGTCAGTCCTAAGCTGTGATGTAAACATAAGGGTAGTGTTGGGGTTATAAGAAATGTTTCATGGTTATTTACCTAATTGCCACTAAGTTAAAGAAAGAAGAATGCATATTTTCTCGATATGAATAACACAAATGTTATTGCTAATATGCGTTGATCTCTTTTAGTTTTTCTTAGTTTTTCTTAGTTTAGTGGAACGTTATTGATATAGCTAATATTTTACTGATATATTTGTTAATGTCATAGTGCATGGTATTTTTTCACTTTAGTGGAATGGTATTTTTTCGCTTTAATTTTTAGGTAGCGAACACTTGCGTTGTGCATCACTTTTTCTCGGAAAATAACACCGAAGATCCTAGGATCTGTATGATCTAGGTTGCATAGAAACTCCAGTAAATGTCGTTTTCTATTTCAGAAATGTTTCGGAATCGGAATCTCTTGAAAATTTGGAGAAACTTTTCAGAAACGCGATTCCGGAAAATGTCATTTTGGAAACACGATGAAAATTTACGTTTCTGATTTGGAAACTCATGATTCTATTTGGAAACACAAAAGAATAATTATTTGTCATTTGATTTGATGTTAGTGATTGCATGCTTATTAACTTATAATTTTAATATTATTTTTTGCTATTTTTCATTATTTTGGTATAATGTTTTGATCTAGAATGAAGTCAGCTTCATATTTTATCGAATGATAACAAATGTTAGTTTTCTAAATATTGATTAATTTTTTCATAAAATGTACCAAAAAATAACACTTATATTACTTGATTTTCTCTATTGGTTAAATCAAACAAAAATATAAGCTCGCATATTAATTAATCACATATATATATATATATATACATACATATATTATAAACAATTCTAAAATGTTTTCATTACTAATTTTTTGAAAATCATGTTTTCACGTTTTGAAACGTTTCGTTTCCACGTATCCGTTTCCAATTCCATGCAACCTAGTCTATGTCCCTTGTTATCTTATATATTAAAACAAAAGTCATGACTATTTATAAATATAAACTATTTATTTTGAAAATATAATATGATGACAGAACGGCTTAAACTTAGCAAACTATATAATACATGTCTAAAATTAACATATCTTAGACTTTTGTATATAGAATAATATATTATCTAAAATGAATAAACATAAAAATATTGGTAAAATAAAATCTAACTTTGAAGGACGGGTTAGAATTTACTATAAATTAAATACAAAATAATTTTCAAATATTTGTTTTCTCATGAATATATTAATTTTCTTAATAACTAAATGCAAATACAATAAGATAAATATATAAATAAATATGTATTAAATAATTGATTAATATAATATGTAACTTGTAAATTTGTTGTATTTTAAATAGATATATAAATATTTAAGTATATGATTAACATTAAAATATATCACTTATGTTCTAAAACAAATATTTATGTATATGAAAGTGAAAACAAACATTCGCGTGGTTGCGTGGATCAAAATCTCGTTTTATATTAAATAAAAAAGGCATTTCGATTTGATTATTTAAACTGAAAGCTATGATAATCACATTATGTAGGTTTTAATAAAATAAAACTACACTTAGTAAATTAGTATACCAAAAATAACCAATAAAGTGTACATAGTGCATTCGTTAACAAAAAAGGGTTATTGCATTTAGATGCACCGCGCACAGCTACGGTTTCGACGTGATTCATGCTCGCAAAACACATATATAATGGGGTGATTGGTTAGGGTGTACCTAATGACTTTAGATTTAATTTTTATCTGTAACCATAAAAGTTAGCAATCATGTTTTATCTAATTTTTAAAGTGAAAGTCAAAAAATTAAGAAAAAGTTATAGCATATTTGTTTTCTAAAACGTTATTTTATTTGCTGTAGATAAAAAAAAAATTACTGTAAGAATATTTTTTTCATTTCTGATTTACTACAGCTACATCAAAAAATTCTATAATAAAATATTTATAGGTACATCTCAACCAATCACCTTCAATATATGTAAAAGTGGGAAATGATATATTGTTTTGTTCTTAACTCATCGGGTAAAACGAAAATAGAATTTTAACATTTAGACCAAAAATGTAAAAACAGAAAAGCTAATGACCAAAAAAAATAATTACCACATTGTGGAAATATCCAATCTTTTATCGGATTAGGGCAGATTTGTTCGCAGAACCCATATATAATCTATATTATATTAGTAAAGTTTTTAGGTTTTATAGCGCGCCACATCAGCAGTTTTATGGGTCTCGTGTGTATTTTTTAAAAATCTATAGTTTTGGTAAGATGATTACAAATAACAAAATACATTTTAGCCGAATGGTATAAGATGTCTAATTAAGCCTACAAGTGCGTGGATTCAAACTACGCAGTTATCATGTATTTTTGATTTTTTTTTTATTTGGGTTATTATTATATGAACTTTTTGTTTATAGTTTTTATGCTTTTTGGGCTTATTGTTTTAAATATCAAAATACTTGGATAAACTCTAGAGCTTAATAAGTTCAAACCAAAAAACAGTTAAAAATGGATCTAAAAACGAATAACCCAAATAACCAAAAAAAGAGTCCAAGACGGTTACGTACGCAGATGGCTTAAGGAGCCTTAAAACTGTCCTATTATAGTATAGCTCAACCAAAAAATAATAAAAATAGATCCAAAAACGAACAGAGCAAAAAACAAAAAAAGGTGAGTCTCGCGCGACTGGCTACGTGGATGGCTTAATGAGGCTTGAATAATATAGATTAGGAGCTCAAAAAATGAAATCACTGCACATATTTCCTAATATATATTTTCAAAAAAATCTATGTGAAATAAAAATAAAAAAAAACAATATTTAAGTATTTTTACTTATTTATTAAATGAATATGTAATCTATGTTACATTTTAATAGTTACTATAGTTTCATTGAAAACATTCTTCACCACCGACTCCGACGAATGGATTCTCACAGTCGATGACGCCGTAAATAAAAATGCCATATCATTTTTGAACAAAACTCAAACTTACAAAAAACCATATATAAAAACCTATCAAATGAAACCTAAACAACAAATATTAACTTAATTAAGTTTATTTTCAAACTGATAAATCGTTTAATACAAATATAAATACTATAAATATAGAATTATATCAAGTTTTGGCCTACGATATAAAATTATTTACAGCAAAAAATAAAAATAAATAGACACCTACTTTACACACTAAAAACTATATTATAGTCTAACAATTCCTATAAACCTTACTTCGCATATAAATAACATTTAACACATTATATATACAATATTTTCACTTTACACTCTTGCTACATTCTTTTCATTTCATTATTATTTGGTGTCACTAAAAGAACTCACTAAACCAACAATCAAAAAAATACACGCAAACACAATGATCCTGGGTCCGCACTTGTGCGGAGAGTATGAAACTAGTATATTTAAGAGATTAGAAGTGATATATTGTTTTATTCTTAACTCGTTGGACAAAATGAAAATAGAATCTTAACAATTAGATGAAAAAAGTAAAAATAGAAAAAGCTAGTGACCAAGAAATAAATAATCACCACATTTTGGACAGTGTTTTTTTGTCCAAACCATTACAAAACAAATCTCTTATTTTGCTGTGTTCTAGTGGAATTTACAGTTTGACAGTTTTTAATGTAAATTATCTAAGGAAATATTATTTTTGAAATATTCTAAATAACTAGAAGCATAGCCTCCGCGCAAGCGCGGAGCCGGGTGCATTTTTTAATTGTTAGTGTGTTGTATAATTATGTGCAAGGTAATTTGCCTTTTGTTTTTTTTTTTTTGAATTTTTTTCATGTTATTTATAATGGTGATGAATGAAACATTGGAAATCATACAACTTGATTAGGTCGATATAATAATGGCTGACAAATTCACATATATTGATACTTTCATATTTTGTTTTCGCAATGATTTGCTTTTTCAAAAGTTGAAGTTTATGGGTTGGTTAGTGTTTACTTAGGCACAGTAAAAGCTCTATAAATTAATAATGTTGGAATTTTAAAATTTTTTAATTTATAAAGACATTAATTTATAGAAAATTTCTTATTATAATTTCTGATTTTAAGATATTTTTATTCTTAGATAAGAAAAATATTTTATTTCATTGTACTGACTTTAATTATTATATTTTCAAATTTGATATTTATATTAATTTTATTATATTATTTGATGTATATAATATTGCCTAAAATATATTAAGTGTTCAAAAAAATATAAAAATAATTCTACTGTGAATATAAAAAAACAATAGCATAATGATAGGTTCTTACTTATATAAAACATGTATACATACATGTATAAGTCTTCACATCCCCTGCTTATTATAGATGTGATGAAGCTTATTGTATATTTTTATTAAAATATATATTTTATTATTTATAAGTTTTATTTTATTTAAAATAAATGACTGTACATATATAACATGTTAAAACAAATTTTATTATAACTTTAAATTAACAAAACAATTTCACCAAAATTATTTATCATACATCAAAACAAACTTAGAAGATATGAAAATCAAATATGTATCTACAATTAATTTGTTTATAATATAAAATAAAAAATACTATTTATATTTTTTAAAATTAACGTTGTGTAAATTTAAATGATTTAGAGTTAAAATCTTTATATATATAAGTTGATTGAGAGCCAACGCTAGCATTTGCAAACTTATTCATCTATGTTGGTTACAATATTCCTCTTTTTCTTCAACTATAACAACTAATGAATTTGAATGTCAAAGATTACTAAGACCATTGTACTTTTGATAATTACATTCTTTTGGAAATGTTATAAATTAATTGTTTGAAAGCGTATGGATATGTTTGCTGAAGTTGATCGATGGTGTCCAGTACTGACACAATACCAATTATTTGGCTTCCAAAATTGTGCTAAAAATTTCGAACCCACTCTAAAAGAAATAAAAAACCTCCATCTCTCATATACCAATTTTCACTACATAACAGAGAACATAACGAAAGATGGAGCATGAGAGATCACTGTGTTTGTCCAACAGAGACTAAATCTTTACTACGTTACTATCTCATAAAGAAAAAGGAAGAAAAAGAATATATGATTTACATCAATCTCTAGCTTCCAAGATTACTCTACAACTAATACTATTCTGAAATAGTAACAATCTTTGTCTATCATTCACTAGATAATATCAAAAAAACATTGAAAGATCTTAAAGACTTAAGTTCCATCACTCATACATGACATCAAAATCAAGCAGCTGTGTACGAAATCATCCCAGCTTTCCTATCATAAGCAAAAATCCCATGTATCAAGGCCCAGCGTCACCAGTAGTCTTAAGCTTATACTCTTTCTCCGTCGTATGATTAACCAAAACACGATCTCTTTCCCTCTACTGCACTGCCGCGACATCCCCCGTCCTAGACTCATCACAAACCATAACCTCTGAATTCAGCAGATAAATTTCCCCAGTCACCACCGAGTTACTAAAAAAGATCCTCGCGTCACTTTGCACCACCACTGCCTTCGCCTCTGCTGCTCCCAAACACACTGGCGCGATCCTTGACGCTATCCAAGCTATCATTCAACTTGTTTTCAAGCGAAATAAGAACCAAAAAACTCATAAGGTCAAGCTCCGTACCCTTGAGTCTCTTACAAACAATAAACCAAAAAATGAAAGACCGAAGCTTTAACACAAGATCAAACACAAGTTTCTTACTCAATTGCAAGCTGTAATCTCTCAAGTTCGCTCCTCAAAGATTCATTTGTCCGCAATGCAACAACAGAGTCCATGTGAGTAAAAAGGATGAGAAATGTTTATGGTAGAAAGGATAACTGCTTATAGATAATAGATACATATACCACATCACCATTATTCTGAGTAGAACAAAGTATAAGTTGTTGTTCAGCCGTAGCAGCACTATATCCATCGTTCATATTTATAGATTTGTGACGAAGGAAATGGAGATGTCGATATGGAATCTGGATCCAATGTTAATAACAATTATGGTAGAATTAAAACAAATACATTGAACCATAAGGAAGGTGAAGAGATAACTATAGGGAGGCGAAGATATGAGTGTATGAAAAATGGAGACGGCGAACTTGAGTTTTGAAAGAGAAGATAAGATGGAAGCCCTTAGAGGGTGATGATTAAACGCAGAGTGGCCACAATCTTTAAAAATGCATATGTGGTTATTGCGAAGCCCAATAATGAATAGAACAGAAGTCAAATAGAAACCCAATTGAGATTAAAAAAAAAATCTATAGGTGTGACCCATATAATTGCTGATGTGGACCCCTTGAAGACTGATTTCAAGAAAGAAAGAAAGACTTGCCTTATCAAAATAAAACATGTAAACTGTCGAATTTGAACTCACGTCCTTGCAGACCAGACACTGCACCTTATACCATTCGACCAAACTGTAATTCATTGTTCGTAAACATTTTATCAAGACTATGAGCTTTTAAAATAAACGGGGACCTACAAAACTGCTAACGTGACACACTAAAGAGCCTAAAAACTATCTCATTATAATATAGATTTTAGACACCAATGTTTTTGGGGGTGGCTAAATCAAGTGACATTTTAAAATTTAATATAATATTTTAGGAGTATGTCACAAAATTCAAAGATGATAGTATAATCTTATATATAATCTTATATATAATAGTACAGTTTTTAAGCTCCTCAGCGTGCCACCTCAGCATCAAGTGGGTCCCACTTTAAAAATGTGAAAAAATGTCAAACGCATGATTCGAACCCAGGTTATTAAGATAATAACACTAACCTTCATACCACTAAACTAAAGGATAACTTGTACATTGATGGCCGAAACTAATATATATTTATGAAAGC
>CAKOAT010318487.1:83496-107098 GCA_932364175.1 Eruca vesicaria subsp. sativa
CCCCCCCCCCCCCCCCCCCAAAAAAAGAAAAAGCAAATTCCTTTGAGAAATGTTAAAGAGTTAATCCAGAACATTGAATTCATCATAAGACTTGGCAAATCCAGAAAATATCTGAAAGACAACAACAGCTAGAGAGAGAGAGATTCAAATCAGATCTATTTCTTAAGAGATTTCTTCTTGGAAGCAACGGCGGCGACTTGTGGTTTGGGATGCTTATCGGCTTCGCTGGGATCTAACCATTTCAGGGGATGATGATTGTAGAATGGCCAATCAGGTACAGTCACCAGAGTCGCGAGAACCACACCACCTGCGTAGATCATCATCATCATCCTGAACGACTCCGTCGCGTAGCCAACAACCACCGCCACGACGCCGCAGATCACCAGTAAGATCTGCATCACCTGCTCCACCACTTTCTGCCCTTGCCAATCCATGACACACACCTAAAGATCCTCTATCTGATCTCAACAAACGAGGAAGAAGGGAGAAATAGTTGAGATTTAAAATATTAAAATCGAAATCGGTTTAAAGATAAAACCGGAAAATTCAATTTTGGGCCATTAGATTTATTATTATTACTCGGCCCATTATAAAAACCCAAGGTTAGATTTCTACATTCATGTTTGAGAAATCTTTTTGTGGTATGTTCATTTCCTCGTTGGTTATCTTGACTATGTTGAAATTCATTTCAGAAACAGAGAGGTGATTAAAATCTCAAGTTTGTGGATTCAATTGATGTCTCAAATCTCAAACATTTCAGTAATCTGTTTCAACTTGTACAATTGCCATTACTACCATATTTTTGTTAAAGTTCATGGGGATGAGTGTATTCTTTGCATTACTCATATTCTTTGTACTGCAGTGAGTACGAAGATTGGTTACTAAACAGTTAATAAAAGAGTATAATAATATTTTCAGTTTTCTCTATCACAACTTTTCTGTCAAAGTAGGCTTCTGAAAAGAGAGGTCAACTATAAAACTAAACAGTTCTATAAGAATAAAAGAAGCAATTTTTTTTCTTGGCATGACAAAGTTTGAAAAGAACATCAGTTGCAATACTTAAACGTGAGACCTTTATGAAATTTCATCACAAATTAAATGGAAATGGATATACATAAAGCTCTTCGATAATTTGTTTAACTAAAACTTTAGATCACCTTAAAACTAAGTTTAAATATAAGGTAATGATCATTATCATAGATCAACTTTTGTTTTAATCCTTGCTTCAGCAATAATTTGGATATACATAAAGTTAAGTGGCCTCGGTCCGCTTTAAAAGGATCAACCGAATTTGTTGTGTTAGATCCCACAACTTGCTCTACATTATTCCAGGCATCGGTCTAATTTTACCGTGTTTATAATTCTTCTATTGTACTCTAACTTGGTTTACATTAATCGTTATTGGTTAACGAATCTTAAAAATAATACTTATCATGCTATAATTTGTTGAATATTTTTAAGGTCTTATAATTTTTTTTTTTTTTTTTTACTTTTTTGGTTCTTACAAATAATAAATATCTTATCATCTTCATATATATCTCCTCTTTAATTTTAATAAATTTATAATAATATATATATATTTTTCTAAATAGCTACAAAATGTTTATTAATAAATTTTTAAGATTTATATGTGTGAAGAAATCGAAAATTATATAAAATTACATCATAGACTAGAAAATACAGCATATCTTTAAAATAAAACATAATTAATAAATTTAATTATTTAATTATATTTATTTATAAGTATACATATCTTATATAAGTAAGAATCTATAATTATATTGTTTGTTTCTATTTACAATGGAATTATAGTTATATTTTCTTAACACTTAATATATTTTATGAGATTTAGTAATATTGTTTCTATAAACACATTTAAATTGTATGCAATAAATATATATATATATATATATTATGTACACTAAATAATATAATAAAATAAATAAATTTCAAATTTCAATAAAATTAAATATTTTTTTATCTTATAGTAAATATGTTTTAAAATAAGAAATCTAAATAAAGAAATATAAATAAATATTTTTATAAATTAATAATTTTCAAAATCTCTGCAATATTAATTATTAAGACTCTGTTGTATATAGATCGAGAGACCAATCAATGTATTTATCGAAACATGCCGATTTATTTGAATCGAATTTTTGTAATTTTTATCTTGCATTATGGTTGATAAGAACAAAAAACAGTTATGGTTGATAATGAATATAATAATCATTATACAAATACTGAAATTTTCTAAATATAACTTTTTTACTTATTTACCGTTTTTAGCATTTAGATTCATCAAATTTGAATACAATAATTATTTATTGCATGAACCTTGATGCTAGGAAAGTAGGAAGCAAAAGACCAAAAAAATACGTTGTATACAATATGTGTGAGTAATCGACCATATGTATATTTTGTTGATCTTTATAAATTATGTGACCTTAAACTTTTAGAAGTGGCATCATGATAAAACAATTATAAAGGTTTCCCTTGTAAAAAAGTCACAAAGAAGATATAACGATATTGGTAAAATCAATAAAGTTTGTAATGCCATATGAACTGAAATAAGTAATTGGCCAAATAAATAATCGGGTCAAGCCGACCACTGCTTCTCTATCTCGAATTGTCTTTTAGTATGCACTAATTCAATTGTTCAATATTCTATAAAATAATTCACCTTTCTGATCATACAATCGCACTGATAACACATCAAAGTCATATTCCAATAGTCTTTCGCCAATGTCTTTTTCAATTCATAATTTTATAAACTTAAAAACATTTACAAAATCATTAGTTCTAGATGATAGCATATCAAACAAACAACAATAACTATGACAAATAATTTAACTCAAATAACAAATATATCAAAACCCGTTCTTTATATAATAAAACACAATATCACCTCAATAATTAAATCTGACATTTGGCAAAGTTTTTTTTTTTTAAACAATGTTTATAGAAAAACAAAGGGAAGATTGCCAAACAAACCCTCTAACTTTCCAAAATAAGCCAATAAAAGCTTTAACTCATTAGTGAACTATTTAAATATCATTTTTAAAAAACTTTTCCCATTTAAATTAAAAACTTTATTTTGCCGAGCCAATTTAAATCTCAAAAGTCAACAGTTAAGAACATGTAAACACTGTTACCTACTAAAACTTTGTTGGTTTGCCTAACATAAACTCCCCTCAAAACCCTAATTGCCACACCTTGTTCTCCCAAGTTCCCAAAATCTCAACTTCTAGTCAAATGCAAATAAAATCTCCAACTGTTGCAATCTCAACTTCGACACAAGTATCATTTGCGAAAAGATCAAAGGATCCAGATTTGAAAACGGCTCATAACGTACGCCATATATCTTCATAATGTTGTGGAGAGCTGTAAGAGTCAATGGCATGAAAATTAGAAATTCTTCAGTATCTTTTCTTTGAAACAAATTTCTTCATTATCTTTCTCTCTTCTCTGTAGTTCTTGTCATTTTGACCAATTTCTTCTAGTATGTAATGAAATGATAAACATGAAGATAAATGATTTTTGTTGCTTTGCTATTCAAATCACAGATAAGCTTGAGCTATATATAGGCTTTTGGTTAGTTTATTTATTTTGGGAATTAGTTAGAATGTGTTCGTATTTATTAATAGGTTTTTGGTTCACACGACGTATTGCAGCTATTGAGGTAGAAACATAATAAGTAGAAAGATTTTTCTCATCTACCTAAAAACTGAAATATATAAGGAATACAAAGTACTTAGTATCAGTTGCATAACTTGCATCTGATACAATCAATAGAAACATAATAAGTAGAAATATTTTTCTCATCTACCTTCTTGATTTCTCCACACTTTTAGCCACAGTTTCCAATCAATAGAACTTAGTATCAGTTGCATAACTTTCATCTGATACGTCGTCTTTGTTAGTCTTGATGTGCTATGTGGACCTCTCTACTCTTACCTCTTTCAACACGAAAAATTTAAACTTAAATCCGGTTTACGCATCGGAGTTCGATCACAAGCTTCAAACTCATGTTTACATTAGTTTCATCTCAACCACAAGCCGAGAGAAGCCAACATCACAATCTAAACAAATAACGAAAATGCATTTTTCAGGTTTCTGAACGCAAGACTCGATGGTTGTTTATTACCTTCGTAGGAAAGTTTGGACTTAGAATCACTTTGTCGACGCCAAAGTCATCTTCACTAAATAATAGCATTGACACATAATACAAGTAGTATCTTCGATTTTAGTTTGCAGGAAAATTTCACGTTGCCAACATAACTGAGTAGAAAGATTGTAGTTTTCGATTTGGAAATTTCAGAGAATAAGGTGTGAAAATTGGAGATTTGAGGCGAGTTTTATGTTAGGAAAAGGCTATATAGTTTGAGAATAAGGTGTGAAAATTGGAGATTTGAGGCGAGTTTATGTTAGGAAACAGCTATATAGTTTTAGTAGGTAATGGTGTTAACATGTTTTTAACTATTGACTTTTGACGTGTTTAAATTGGCTCGATCAAATAAAGTTTGTGATTTAAATGAGAAAAGTTAAATAATTTGAGATTTAAATAGCTCACTAATGAGTTAGATTTTTTATTGGGTTATTTTGGAAAGTTGGATTTTCTTAACAGTTTCCTCGAGAATCAATAGTAAAGATTTCATCTCTCTCTTAGACCACTTACAATGGAGCTGTTGAAAACATTATTCAATTGTTGAATAGACACAATGAATGTGTTGAACTGGTTGTTGAAACCAACGTGGATTAAGCAATATTGAACTTCTTCAACATGTTGAAACATAAAAAAGAGGAGAAAGACAAGACATGTGGCCATTTGTTAATGGCTATTGATATTTTTTTTTCCTCCTAATTGTTTATAGCTCAATTTGGATAGTAAATAAATTTAGTTTTTTACTTTGATTTATATCAAAAGTTTTTAATTTTAATACTCTATAAAATGATACTAATTTTATTTAGTTTGGATATAACACAAAAATGAAATTTGTTTCTTATAATTTATAATGAATAATTATGTGGAAAAAAGGAAGTGATGTGGAGTATTTAAAAATACAAAGTAGGGTGTTGAATTTATGAACCATTGTAGATAGCCTTATTCACTTTCCGTTACTTAGGATTTTTGTGCCAAGATTTAATGAAAAGAAAATTAAAATGCATCATTAGTGCAGAGTTTTCTTCCAATTAAAAAGAAAGTTCCATCACAATTTCTCACTCAAGGCCACAATCTCCACCATTTTCACGTAAACCTCTTAAAACAAATTTTAGAACTTAAAAATCATTTCATCAACAAGTTTCTAAGCACATCGTTTTCATTCTAAAACCACTATCCCCACCTCTTTCACATAGGCTGCAACAGACTATTTTTAATAGAATATCATAAATATAAGGAATGGATATTTTTGGAATAAAAAATGGAATGAATTTTACAAATAGAATAGTTATTACATTAACAAGCTTCATGTGTCCAAGATAGTCTGCCATTGAAAATAAAAAACAGCAGATATGATAAGTATTCTCGGGCAACATGTAAACGACTATGTAACATTTCATCAGCTCCTTACAAATTAAATAAACACTGCCTAGATAAATACATAAGCGCAGACAGCTTAAATAGTTCAAAATAACTCTCCAAAAAGGCCACCCTTGGCATCACAATTTGCTTCAAACTCCTCGACACTATGTAACCTGAACCTATCATCCTCAATTGGAACATGATGGTTCTCGAGAGCCGATAACACAGAATTCCAAGAGAATGTGACTGTCGCTTGATGATCAGCAACATGATACATATCTTTGTTCCTGGAGCCAAAATTTTTTGTCAGGTTGTAAATAGCACCAGGGACCAGATCATATGTCTCGACACGTCTTGCTGGTACAAAACCTTGAATCGGAGTTCCCTGTGATTAATTGAAAATGGGTGATTAGTGAAAATAACTGGCCAATCGAGCAATAATCACAATTAAAAGGAAAATTAGAGGTGTCCTACACGTACCTCTTCGTCAATAAGGAGCATCTCCTGACTAATTAGGTTTTTCGATTTCAGATTTATAGCTTCCCAGATGTGAATCAGGTGAAACCTCAAAGATGCTTCATGAGGGCCCAGAGTAACATCTCTGAAGTACAACACTTGATCGGCAATCGGGTTGTGGAGAGCGGAAGCAGATTTTGGTGTCGCCGGAGTGGCAGAGGAAACATCAGCCTTGCCGTGAGGCTTGAAGGCAATGGCGGAGGAATCAGCAGATCTTGGTGTCACCAGAGTGGGAGATAAAACAACAGCCTTGCCGTGAGGCTTGAAGGCAGTGGCGGAGGAATCAGAAGATTTCCCATCTTGTTGAGCTTTCGCGGAGGATGAGACAAACTTCTTCTTGGTCTTCTCGCCGGTGGGGAATGAAGAATTGCAACTCGGATCCATCGCGATAAGTGTGAGAGAGAATAAAATCTTAAGAATTTGATGGAGACATAATCTGTGAGGAGAGATCTATAAATACAACTTTGTGGAGGAAGGTGAAAGGAGGAATCCATTGCAAATGATTGAATGCAATGAAACAAAAGATTGATTACACAGAGAGTGGCTAAATGAATTGATGAAACGGAAGAGGTGAAAGAGAGAGACAGGAAGACGAAAGGAATGCATTTATCTACTGCTTCCTTGTTTTCTCCGTAACACAAACCAATGCTAAATTCAGAAATAACCAAATAAAGACAAAACTAAATACCAATTTCAGACCAAAACCAACCTGGTTTCCTATGTGGCAGATTAGAACATTACTATTGGGTAAATATAATTGCACACGTAGACAATGGGAGAATATTTCATTTAGGCATTTTAATAGTGTGTGATTTATGGAGGTTTATAGTGCAGAATAACATGAAGGAATTTTACAAATTATTTTTATTTTTGTTTCATTTCAAAAGTGGAATATGTGAAATTGTTTTGGAAAAATGTGGAATGATATGAAATGCTGCATTCTAAACAAATTTATTCCAGAAAATAGCGTTTGATAGTTTTCTGTGAGATATGCTTGTCGCCACTTGGTTAGCATACGCGTGTGTCATGTCTAAGTTGAATTCATTTCAAAATATTAAATTTGTAAATCAATTTTTTTTTTTTTTTGTCAGCCGCCCATTTACTCTAGATCAAGTGGTAACCAGTCGAGTCGATTCTCCGAGGAGAAACACCGTCTGGCCGGATCTGATCTATATGGGAAAATGAATAGCCTCTACTCCTTGCTTCTTTAGCTAGCGTATCCGCTCGTCCATTTCTACTCCGCGGAATATGAGACAGACTCACATCCTCAAAGTCCTCCCGTAGTCGCTGGAACACCTCGATCTCTGTCGCGAAAGCCGGCCAGTCCTCCGGTCTAGTAGACATGTCCACCAGATCCGAACAGTCTGTCTCAATCCGTATCGAGATCATCCTCAAATCTCTCATACATGAGACTGCCCACAATAGGCCTTCCATCTCAGCATGCAAAGCTGATAGGCTTCTTCTACATGCCCGTAATCCGAACCATTCAGAACCCATTTGATCCTTAAGACTCCATCCTAAGCCACTGACATTGCCATTATCGATCCATGATGCATCAATTTGGCATGTAGGGATTTGGGGGATCCTAGGGGGCTCTGAACAAGGAGGTACCTCATGGTCCTCATTTACCTCCTTCTCCTCGTTTGCCATCTTCCAACATTCTGCCTCGAGAGACGCAAGTTGAAGAGTGTCTATTGGAGAAACGTCTTTCCCATTAAAGAGTTTGTCGTTCCTTGCCTTCCAAATATACCAACAGATCCATGGGAAGGTGTCGAACTGTGGTCTCCAAGGAGCCACTTCTTTTCGCTTCCAAAACAGAAAATTCATGTTTTGGTAAATAGAAATACTCGGGAAGTCACCCGGAATGGACGGATAGTCCGATAAAGCCCAAACCTGCATGGCAGGGGGGCACTCAAAAAGGAGATGGTTAATCGACTCCACTGGGCCAGCACATCTAGGACAACTCCTATCGGTGCCCAGGTGTCTATAAGTTAGCCTCTCTGCTGTCGCCACACAGCCCGAAATAGCTTGCCATAAAAAGTGTTTCATCTTGCTCGGAGCCTTTAACTTCCATACATGACTCTTGAGGCCTTTGACACTTGGTTCGAGAACCATATCATGTGTAGGGCTTATCTTGCTTAATTGGAGTAGATTATATCCTGTTTTAACTGAATATACTCCTGTCTTTGTGTGATTCCAAATATATCCATCTAGAGCAGAGGAGCGGGAGGGTTTCATCCCAAGTATCAACGGGATATCATCTGGCTGGAAGAATTCTCGTAGAAGCTGAATATCCCACTCCTTGGTATCATTCCTAATAAAGGCCTGAACAGGGAGTTGGGGAAGTCTGTAGACAATATGATCGGCAGGTCTAGGTGGCCGGGCCACTGAGTCAGGAACCCAAGGCTCGCTCCAAACTCTTGTATCGCGGCCCGTCCCAATTGTTTTCCGTAACCCCGACATGAGTAAAGGTCTTGCTGCCATAATACTGCGCCAACTATATGAGGGTAAGTATGTTCGTCGATCTTCCAAGGGAGAAGTATTGTTGTAATATCTTCCTTTTAGGGTGCGTGCCAATAGAGAACTCGGATATTGGATCAAACGCCATAATTGTTTTGCAAGAAGTGCTAAATTGAAGTCATGGAGATCTCGAAAACCTAGTCCCCCCAAATCCTTAGGGGTACAGATCTCGTCCCATGCTATCCAATGCAAGCCTCTGCTGTTCTGTTTCGAACTCCACCAAAAATTAGAAGTCGTACTCCTTAATTTATCAGTAATGGCTTGTGGAATCAAATAACACGACATTGGATATGTCGGAACTGCTTGAGCTACCGCTTTAATCTGAACTTCTTTTCCTCCTTTCGAGAGTAGTCTCGATGACCAATTATTTACTCGCCCATTAAGCCGATCTTGTACGTAGGAGAATACTTTGGTTTTCGAGCCACAAATTTGTTCAGGTAAACCAAGGTACATTCCCATGCCTCCTTCAGTAGAGAAACCCAATACTTCTTTTATCTCTTGTTTCCGGGGGTAGTCCACTCTGTTTCCAAAGAACATCGAAGATTTCGCCGCATTTAGTTTTTGTCCTGATGCTTTCCCATAGATATCTATAATATCCATAATCTCCTTGCACTGGCTCACTTTGGCCTCGCAAAAGAAAAGGCTATCATCAGCGAAGAGAAGATGAGAGATCCTCGGACTCGCCTGGGCAACGCGAAGACCCACAATCTTCTTTTCCGCTTCTGCTCCGTTAAGAAGGGATATCAAGGCTTCCGTGCACAAAATGAACAAAAAGGGGGAGAGAGGATCTCCCTGCCTCAGCCCCCTCTTTGGTAAAATTCGCCCTCTTGGTTGCCCATTGACAAGGACTTGATATGAGACTGACGTGACACAACACATAATGAGGTCAACCAGTCTTTCATCAAATCCCATCTTCAGCATCAAGGCTGCTATGAAACTCCATTCCACTCTATCGTAGGCTTTGCTCATGTCTGTTTTAATAGCCATAAAATCCTTTTTACATCTGTTATTTGTCCGTAGTGCATGGAAATTCTCTTGTGCTATCAGAATGTTATCAGTAATCAAACGTTTTTCCACAAAAGCTGATTGTGTCTCTGAGATTAAGCGTGGTATAACCCTCTTTAGTCTCTTACATAATAGCTTAGATATAATCTTATAGCTAACATTACAGAGACTTATAGGTCTGAACTCGGTCATGTCCCGGGGTTTCTGCTTCTTAGGGAAGAGACAAATATTTGTCTGGTTCAAGAGAGGGTCAAGAAAGCCTGTCTCGAAGAAATCTTGTACAAATCTGATAATATCTTGGCGCATCTCCAGCCAGAATCTCTGAAATAATTTACTAGTCATGCCATCCGGTCCCGGTGCTTTGTCAGGGTTAATCTCAAAAAGAGCTTTCTTAATTTCTTGTTCCGACGGTTTCTCTAAGAGTAACCTATTGTCGGCTTGGGACACCTTTTCTGAAATAAAACGGAGGGAACTATCTATCTCTGTTGGCAAGGAAGTAGAGAAGAGATCACGAAAATATTGAACATCCACGTTCTCTACCTCGATTTCACTCTCTACCAACTTTCCATGCTTATCTTTAATACTAATGATTCGATTCTGGGCTCTTCGTTTTTTTGTGGTGGCATGGTGGAATTTTGTGTTCTTGTCCCCATATATATGCCACTGGTTCCTACTTTTTTGTTCCCAAAAGGTGTTTTCTTCTCTAAATGCCAATATCAACTGTCTTCGTAACTCCTCCACCTCTTCCGTCGTAGAATTATTATCATCTTGGGCCAAGTCTATCTTATCTTTTAGTTCTTTAATCAATGTAGCAGAATTTGTTGGGTTTCGCTTCCTCCATGAACTAATATTATTTCGACATGAGATAACTTTTTGATGAAAATTCCGCATTGGAACTTCATCAAATTGTCCCCATCCCGAGATTACTGCTTCCTTGAATCCGGGTTTGCCAATCCATCGCTTGTCGAATCTGAAGTTCTTTTTCGTCCTCCTAACACTGGATTGAATCCGTGTTAGGACCGGCTTATGGTCTGATCCCCATAATTGTAAGAATTCTACAACTGAATGGGTAAATAACGCATGTCATTCTTCGTTTGCCACTGATTTATCAAGTTTACATTTAACTTTCCCGGATCGCCTTTTTCCCACCCACGAGAATGAGTTCCCTTTGTATGGGAAATTAAGCATTCCACAATTTTCTAACATGATTCGGAAAGGGAGAAAAGAGCTCTCTAAGCGACGTCTTCCTCCCCTCTTCTCATGGTTTCCTGTGATCTCATTAAAGTCTCCAGTCATAAACCAAGCTTTACTCCGTGTTGTGCTCATGTGTGACAATCGTTCCCAAACTAGGTCCCGATGTCTAACCACAGGGTCACCATACACGAATGTCATAAAAATATCATGTCCCTCAAAACGAGTTTGAATATCAATCATATGTTTATCCGTGTACAAGATAGTAACAGACGGATCATCCATATAAAAAAGTGCTAAACCTCCGCTTCGACCAATGGGATCAACAGTACAAACATGATCATATCCAAAAGAAACTTGCACATCTTGCAAGAAATTCCGATTGTTTTTTGTCTCCGAAAGAAATAGAAAATTAGGTAAAAAACAGTGATAGATTTCATTCAGGTGCTCCTTTGTAAGGCCGGCACCCGCACCCTGACAGTTCCAAGCTACAACATTCATCTCGGAATCTTGGGTGGTTTATTTACCACTTTTTCTGCTTTGGTGTTGTTCTTCCCGAGAGTTGCATCTTTGTCTTCAAATAAGACATCTTGTACTTGGGCCACAGAAGAAAGAGAGACAACCTGCGGCCCATTCTTTATCTCCTTGAGTTTTGGTGAGGCCCGGCCCATCAACATGTTTTTCTTTAATGAAGAGAAGCCCATCGCCGAGGAAACAGGAGAAAATTTCTTCTTCTGCTGGGACGGGGAACGCGACGAACGGCTTGGAGTTGAGAGAGCACGACGGCTGCCAATCTCCGTTGTCTTTGCCACAGTTTGGTTTCGATTCCCATCGATCCCCGCCTCCTTCCTTTCCTTCTCTGGCTCCGCAGGAGCGTCAATCATCAAGGGCAGAGAAGCTTGATTAGTATACAAGCCTGCCTCTTCTTGCTGGTGCGTGTCATCATACAGGAGTTCGTCTTCATCCATCAAATCATCAGCATCCGCATCAAAGGTATCATCTTGATTTAACCAATCTTCCTCCTCTAAGATCCTTTCAGCATTAGGGTCCTCAATTTCTTTACTCTCTTCAGCTGTTCTTGTATCGGCGATGTTCTCCGTAGCATGATCAGTCGCCTCCTCTTCCTCTAGAGTTTGCTCAACCAGCTTTTTTCATTTTGATTCTCAGTGAGCAAAAGCGGTAAGGTATGAAGGGCCTTTGGCTGCAAAGGGTTAAACTCAATGGCGAATTTGAGACTTTTTTTTGCCAAGCTTACAGTGTCAGAAGAGTCTCCCAAATCTCCTACTTTCTCCTTTAATTTTAAATCCCCTGAAGATCTTTTTTGCAAAGCAAGCATAAAAGGTCTTTCCCTGACGTGCTCTGGAGAAGAGATGCTGCGTCGTGCCAGTTGGGACTGAATAGACGTTGATCTCTGGATATCAGCAGGGTGACTTGTTTGAAGATCACGAGGGGCCTCAGGTATTCCTTTAGAACCATGAGTTTCAGATACAAGTTTTTTTTCCGCTTTCTTTGCTTCCTCTCTTTGCCTGCTTGATGTAAAAGAATCATCATACCTCCTCTTATTGTATGTATCTCTATTGTAGGAAGGTTTATCGCGGTCTCTATGAGTATGACGGTTGCCCCCACGGTGGTCATCTCGAGGAGCATACCGGGAGTCAATGCGTTTCCATACGCTATCCCGGTTATCTCTTTGAGTACCTTCACCTGAGCGTCTCTCTTGTTGGAATGAGGGTTTCTGATCAGCTGTCATGGATCGCTTAGGAAGGTCACCATTTCTGTTATTATCGTTTCTTATTTGAGGCCCTTGATCTCTGTTTATTTCCTTAGCCAATCTGTGTTGTTTTCTTTCTTCTTCAGATAACTGAGGGCAGTTTTCATCTTCATGGGAGAGGAGATGACATGTGTGACACCATCGATGTAGATTACCGTATTCCAGAGAGACCGGAACAATTTCACCAGTTGGTAGTTGCGCACGAAGAGCAAATTTAATGGGGGAGATCAGCATTCAACTCAACTTGGAATTTGGCTGTTTTTGCTTCAACCAAACCCACCTCACCGAGTCTTTTCCCAAGGGTCCTGAAGATTGGGTCAAGCCAGAAGTGCGTCGGGATCCCCATTGCAGAAACCCAGAACGTCATAGTGTTAGGAAAGAAGTCACCTATATGAGGCGCCCATCTCTCGAGAGCGAAGGACCATTTGTTGAAGTGGCAGGGTCTTCTACTCAAGACCTTTTGAAGATCATCTTCTGAGTCGAAATCAAATTGGAAGCGGTGGTTCCCCAAATCTACGCCACGGACTCGACCTTCAACGTCCCAGATGCTTTGTCTAGGCAGTAGAGCAATAAGAGCTTCCACATTGCGTCTATCTCTGTTGAAAAGCCTTCCTACTAAGCTGAGTTTGTAGCGAGCTATAAGTTCAGAGTTGTCTACATCCGGAAGAATAACAAGGTCATCATCTTCCTCCTCTTGGACTCTTGACTTGTTTTTGTTTAGGCTGGTTAGTGACTGAGACATCGCTTTGAACTTCGAAACGTCGGTAAGGTCTTCCTTTGTAGGAGCTAGGACCTAGCAAAGGAGAACAAGGGGGCTTCAAACGGATCTCAGTTTTTAAAACAGGGACCAAAACACTACTAGTAGTGTCGGCCGGCTGTAGAAACGAGACCATTCCTTGCTTTCATTGTTGAGGCTTTCAAGATTTTCCCAGTAGAAAGAGGTTCCATAATCGAAAGTGAGAGGAGCTTGAGAAAGGTTGAAAACTCCTGCTTTGCCACAGAAGTAAAAGAAAGGGAGGAGGGGGTGTCAAGGGTTTTGAAAGCCAAACATTCACAGATCTTCGCCAAACTCCTTAGCAGCTGGGGCCAAAGTGTGGTGTGTGAGGAACAGTAGGTCAGTGGCTACCCGGATCTGTTGATTTCAGGCCAAGACGAGTCGTGACGGAGGAGCCGTACATAGTGTCCGTACTGTCGCCGTTTGGGGAGCAGAGAGAGCTTCTTTGGGGAGTTAACACGATATGCATGGAGTTTAAATTAAGGCCTCAACCTTTGATTCTCTGACATTTACACATGATCTATCTCACCTTGATTGTCATGTAATAAAAGTAAGAAAAGTAGTTACCAGTTAGTCAAGAAAAGAATATAGAATGTCTTTGATTTCCTCGACAACTTCTTTTTCCTTTCGGTATAAGGTATCGAAAAAAAAATCATGAAATTTTTTTTTTGTTAAAGAATATAATTCTTTCTTTGTGTGAAAATACTATACCACTTGCCAATCAAAACTCACTACAATTCCTTCCATACCAGAGGATATCTTATATTATTGAACATACTTTTTGATATCTCACATTCAGTTTTACTGATATAAAGTTCCAACATCAGCTTAAACAGTAAGCACTTTGGAGGACCAGAGAATCATGTCATGTAAGTATTTAAAAGTCTTGCATCTATTTAGAAAACTTCTCTCTTTCTGTCTCTCTACTATTTTCAAGAGACAAGCAATACACCATTGTGCATTCTATTAACAACCCTACAATTAAACCTAATCTCACCAGGTCTCCCAGATTGCAAATCACCCAACTTCACCATCCCTTCTGCAAAAGCCCTGAAGAACTCGCCTTGATCCTCACTAAACCTTTTCACATACTCCCTCGTCTCTCTACTCGTGTACAGAGTCTGATCAGAGTTGAGAAACCCTCTCCCTGAGACCAAGTCTTTGAAGTACTGATTATCAAAAACATGTGGTGTTGCGTCTAGATCTCCTGTCACGTTCTCGTCTCCGCCCAAAGGACAAAGCTTGTTAAGCTTCTTCTTGTAAACCGGTTCCAGAACTGGATCCGGTTTACCAGAACCGGATTGGTTATAAAGCCTAAACATGATCGAAAAGCACCGACCTTGACCAATTGAGTGTGATCCAGATAAAGCCACCATGTCTTTAACAGAAAGATCGAATCTTTTGAAGAGATCAATCAAGAACGTTGCGTTTGCTCTTGGACTCGGCATTATATCGTCTGAATCTTTTTGACTCGCTGTTAAACTGTCTTTTCTCCCTAGCTTCACTTCCCAGTCCGGTCCTCCTGTCTGATTTTTCCACAATAACCGAAATTACAAAACCCAAAAAAATCACTAAACCGAGAAAGTTCGAGATTTTGAGGGAGTGAGTTTCTTGTGTTACAAAAAAAAAAAAAAAAGAGTTTCTTACAAGAGCAACGGCGTCACGAGAAGCCATGATAACGATGTCGGCACAAGAAACAGTAGCTGGACAAGCTTTCTCTAGAGCTTCTTTAATGTCGTCCACAACTTCGAAAGATCTCAGTGAATTGATGTTGGAAAGTGATAGTTTTTCACCAAGCATGTTCGGTGTGTCGTCAAGCAACACAGATGCGTCACACCCCTAGAGAGAGACACACACACATAAAAAAGAAAAATCAAAAAGAGAGAAATAAATCAATAGTGGTTCAAAAAAAAACAATAATGTTCCATTGTTGTTTACATTGACGAAGCAGTCATGAAACTGGAGACGCATAACAGAAGCGACACTTCTTGCTTCTCTGATCATGGCTTTCTTCATTTCCTTTCTTACAATGGATTCAGCTTCAGGGCATGTTTCGCTGTAGAATCTTGGTCGGAGAAATTCACCGGTGACCACCGTCGAGAGAAGTAGGTAGAGGATGAGATGGAGAAGAGACATACTTTAAAAAAGAAAAAACTTTTAAATTTTATTTTTTCTTTGTGTTTGGTTTTCAGTGATGGAAAAAGGAAGAGGCTTTCTTGGTTTATATAAAGAATTTTTTGGTGGTTTTCGAGAATGATTTCTAATTTCTGAAAACTTTTCTATAAATGGGGTTTGTGCAAGTGTGGTGGTGAGCTTCCAAATATCATTTTTTCTATCTGATTTTAATGAGACAATTCATATGGTCACTAAAATTAATAACAGTATTTTAGAATTTCTATAACGTATAATATTTTATATTGAACAAATGCACTTCTTTTTTTAACAACAAAATCTAAATTACTTAAAACGGTTTAGTTATCCAAATCAGGAGAATAGAGTCGACCTATATCAAAAGTTCACACTGATGGAAAACTGTGTGCACTGCATGTCAAAATGTCCGTCTTTGAAGCACAATTCACTTCATATATTAATTTTCCGAATTTGTCACTATTGAATAAATTAATCAATAAACTTTTTTGTAACGTATAGATGAAATAAATGCTTTAGTTAATACTAATCAAACAACGTTAAGCTAAATTTTGTAAGTATATATGTAAGTCATAGTATCCTACAGTAATCCTGGTAAATGTTCATTGAATCAAATAGTGTAACTGTAAACACATTTTATTGATAAGCTTTTAAAAAAGGTCATGAAGTAGAACAGTGGTTTCAACTTTAAACGCCACTTTTGACTTTGTAGAAGGGAATATAAACCTTATCCTCCTCACAGTTACGTACTTACGTTGGGTTGGTAAAATGACTCAATTGTAAAGTACATATATGCGTTGAAGACTCAAAGCACATTACCATACTGAAGGCAACATCCATTACAGTCATAATATGTTTAAATACCTCATTTATTACGATACTAACACTTCCACAACTATCGAACTAACCTTGGTAATGTATAGACTAAACAAAAGAAGATAATATCAACAAAAAGAACAAGAACAATTTTGAGATGAGAAAAACACAAATCAAAATAAGAAAATCATACTAATATTTTTTGTGACAATAAATAAAATAACAAGAACTGGAGAGGTGAGTGATTTGATTGGCTGTCGTGAGATAAGACGATTGTTGTGACAAAAGGAGGCAATAATTTGAGCCACTGGTTCGTATTTCCCGCAACCGAACAAATTGCCCTTTTTAAATATCATTTTCTTCAACTATTTTTATTTATTAGAAACCTTCCAAAGTGACTGACACTAAAGGTAAGTCTTCGTCATCATGACTTTGCGTTCGTGGGTTCCGAATTTCGAATACGCTGCCGTTTTGAGATATGATGATGTCCCTATCTTTAGTTGTGACTTAGGACAAACAGTCATAATTGATTCATATGACTCGGAGGTATCTAGTTTCCCTAAAAACCCTATAGATTTTGAAAACAGCAAATGGAACGCACATGAAGGCCACTAAATTTGAACTTTTACCTAACCAATACATACGGACCATATCAATTAAATAATCACTAACTATATATTGCCACCATATATGAATTCATTAAAGTCGAATTCATTTGTTTTACTAGACTTACACTATTACAACGAGGGTGTTGAATAAAAGATTCTACAGTTGAATCACTACAATAAATGTTGAAACATAAAATTTGATGATGTGGATTAAACTATATTGAAAAGATTTAACATATTAAATAAAAGAAAGTGAATGCCACCAATAATACATGTCAATTTTTTAAAATTTTTTTGATATTTTCATAATCTTATTATAAATTAAATAATTTTATTTTATTTCTTATACAAAAATTAGAAAGGTTTTTACGATGTTGTATTTGATTTGGTACAAAAGAGGGACATTTGCTCCGATCATATTGTTTCTCTTACACACTAAACTTCTTTGTCTCGCATTTTGACACAATCCATAGTATGAACGCCCACATTAAAATATATATGAAATTAAATCACTGAAAATGAGTTGAAAATTTCAAATGAAAATCTAGTCTCCAAAGGAGGTTAGAACGAAAGAAATATGTTTGTTGTTGTTGTGGATCCATGCAATAGCCGGAGGAAACATTGTTTTGATGATTCTTCAGTTAATGTTCCCCATGTTAATGAAGTTCCAGTTTCAGAAAAAAAAGGTTCCAGTTCTTTGGTTTAATACAATTCTAATGCTTTTTAAAATTAAAACTAGATTTTGACCCGCACAACCGTGCGGGTATTAGATTTCATTTATCTATTTATAGATATATGTTTTACATATATATCTTTAACATTAATCATATGTTTAAATTTTAATATAACCATCACATGTGTTTGTCGTTTCTTATTATATATATATATATATATATATATATATATATATATATCTAATTAGATTTACATTTGTTTATTAAGCGGATCACTATAAGCATGAAACAATACATTTAAAAAATATAGTTGTACTTAATGTATGTTAAATTCTTATTCGTACTTCAAAGCTTTAAAGTACTTTTTAACAATATTAATGTTTATTCATTTTAGATAATATATTTTTGTAGATATAAAATTTTATTATGTGTTAATTTGTATAAATGTATGATATAGTTTGTTTGTTAACCCATTTTTCCAACACATTATATATTTAAGATAAATATTTATATTAACATAAAATATATTAATATATCAACTTAAGATATTTTATAAGATATTTGATATGTTGCCAAAAAAACATAATGGACTAGTGTTAAAGAGTAACTGGGTCTACAAATAAACCAAAACCCTAAGGCCCATTAATAAAGCCCTGAAAAAAATAAGAAGAAAACTAAAAGAAAGAAACCACACTTGCTTGCTTCACTCCCTCTCCCCACGAGATTTTTTCGAATCCGGCGGCGGAAATCTCCAACTTTCTTTTCCTCCGACAAGAGCTGCAAGAATGGGAAGAGGAAGACAGAGAGGTCGTTCTCAGAGAAAACATTTCAAAGAAAGCAGAGAGAATGTCTGGAAACGCCCCAAATCCGATGCTCCCGACAACGCCGTCGCTGACAAACCCACCTGGGAACCTTTCTTGACCGATAACCCTAACTTCGAGGAGTATTACAAGGTAACATGCTCGTGGATTCTGTGTCGAAACGAGACAGTTTATGTCTTATTGAGCTATTGATTAATTGTGTAGGAACAAGGGACAGTGAAAGCAGAAGAGTGGGATGTGTTCATGGAGATGCTTCGTAAGCCTTTGCCTGCTGCGTTTAGGGTTAACTCCAAGTAATGTTTTTTTTTATTGTTCTTTCTTTCTCTAGTTTAGGTTTTAGTTCCAATGTAAAACCATAAAGTTAAAGTTAGTTCCTTTTTTTGTTCTTTGTGATTTTTCAGTAGCCAGTTTTGCGATGAGATTATATCTATTTTGGAGAATGACTTTGTTAAATCTCTTCAGGCTGAGGTAACATGCAATGTTTTGTAACTTCATGATGTGTTAGAATGGATAAACTGTTTGATTTACATTGGTTATTATTTGATTTATAGGCTATAGAAGGTGGTGAGTTGGTGGCTATTAAGCCCTTGCCTTGGTATCCTAAGAATCTTGCTTGGCATTCTAATTTCTCTCGGAAGGAGATTAGGAAAAATAAGATTCTCGAGAGGTACCTTTTTCACTAACCATTTGAATGTTTTCTTGTTACTCTGTTTCTCTTTTCTGTATGGTTGAAGAGATTGTGGGTTTAGCTCAAGATGAGTTTCTTCACTGGTGTTTTTTTCAGGTTTCATGAATTTCTGAAGTTAGAAAATGAAGTTGGAAACATTACTAGGCAGGAAGCTGTTAGCATGGTAAGAACAAAATAGCTTACTACTCTCTTTTGTTTTGTCCTTCGTTACTAACATTTTTAGAGCTTTTTTATTATGGATTTTATCATACAGGTGCCTCCTCTTTTCCTTGACGTCCATCCAGATCATTTTGTGCTTGACAGTGAGTGAATTTTCCATTTGATATGTTTTGGAGACCGACAATTTTTTAAAGGGCTCAAACAAGTATATGTCTCGTGAAAGGAATAAATGTCATTGACCATATGGCTATCCACTTTCCGAAGAAAATATTAGTGGTCAAGGGTCACTGATCAATTTATCTTTTTGTGTCTGAGCAGTGTGTGCTGCACCGGGTTCCAAAACATTTCAGCTGCTTGAGATTATACATGGAGCATCAGAACCAGGAACTCTACCCAATGGATTGGTTTGTGTAGCTCTTTGAATTTTGAGTTACAAACTCTGGATATATGTAGATGGATAATTGATTGTTTTCCCATGAAAAATCAGGTGGTGGCTAACGATGTTGATTTCCAAAGATCTAACCTTCTTATTCACCAAACAAAGAGAATGTGCACCGCAAACTTGATAGTGACTAACCATGAAGGGCAACAGTTCCCCGGTTGCCGCTTGAAAGGGCCAAGTGATGATTTACCCATGAATCAGCTTTCCTTTGACCGTGTTCTATGTGATGTTCCGTGCAGTGGTGATGGTACACTGCGCAAGGCTCCAGACATCTGGCGGAAATGGTGTTTTCACCTTTGCCTTTTCTCCTATTCATCTTTTACTGAGGCATTTACTGTTAAGATTCTAATTCCTTTTGGTATATGCGCAGGAATTCTGGAATGGGCAATGGACTCCATAGCCTACAGGTTATCCTTGCTATGAGGGGTATGCTGCTTTTCTTCTATTTTCCATGAAATAAGCTCGTAAAATGATCAATCGTCTTGAAACATCTACGCTTGTTCTTGTCCAGGTTTATCGCTGTTGAAAGTTGGTGGGAAAATGATATACTCAACCTGCTCAATGAACCCGGTTGAGGATGAAGCTGTTGTTGCTGAGGTAATGTCAAGCATCATCTTCACCTTTTGATTAGGTAGCTGCTATTGCTGTAGCTGAGTAAAAGCTCTTACTTGAGTTCAGATTCTAAGGAGGTGTGGAGACTCTGTTGAACTTTTAGATGTTTCTGATAAGCTTCCTGAACTTATACGAAGGCCAGGTCTTAAGACATGGAAGGTCAGTTTCTAATACAATTCAACCTAGTGAACAAACCCTCCTCTATAAAAATCTAATGGGATTACTCACGTATCTTCCCTCGCCTCTGTTGGGTCCAGGTTCGTGATAAAGGTGGGTGGTTCACTTCTTACAAAAATGTTCCGCAAAACCGAAGAGGTGGGGTTCTTGTGAGCATGTTTCCTTCTGGGAAAAATCTCACCGAAACAACGCAGGAGAATGAGAATGGTAGTGTTAATGGCAGTCAAGATGAGTGCACAGAAACAGAGAATTCTGTGGTGGATGCTATTCCTGATGAACCTGTTGTTGAAGTCTCTGATCTTCCACTTGAACGTTGCATGAGGATAGTGCCTCATGATCAGAACACTGGAGCCTTTTTCATTGCGGTCCTTCACAAAGTCTCACCCTTGCCAGGTGAATTTTGTTATTTTTATTTTGTGTGAAGAGCATGTTTCCTGAATGATTGATAATCACCTATGGTTTAGTAGTTCTTATCGTTAGTTTTCTCACAGAATTTCAGGAGAAACCAAATCCAAGAAAGCACTCATCTAAGAAAAATGCTGACTCTACAGAAAAGTCTCCGGCTGAAGCTGTTGTCGCCGTTGATGTTGAACCAGTAGAGAGTCCATTGGAAACAGTTATAAAAGCAGATGCAAACAATGAGAAAGCTGATAGTTTGGAGCCTAAGAAGAAAAATACAGATACAGAAACCATCACGGCAGAGAAAGAAGCCAATCCAAGTCACGCGGGAGACAAGAGAAAAGTACCAATGCAAGGGAAGTGGAAAGGCTTTGACCCTATTGTGTTCCTCAAAGAAGAGACGTTAATCGATAGCATCAAGGAGTTTTACGGTATCAGAGATGAATCATTCCCATTGTATGGTCATCTGGTGACAAGAAACACCGACACAAGCAGCGTGAAGAGGATTTACTATGTTTCAAAATCGGTCAAAGAAGTTCTTCAGCTGAATTTTGCAGTCGGACAGCAGCTTAAGATTGCTTCCGTTGGCCTCAAGATGTTTGTAAGTAACAAAATTTATTATGTTTTCTCATTTCTTGTAACGTTTGCTTAAAAACTTGGTTGTAACCGCAGGAGAGACAATCTGCAAAAGAAGGTTCAAGCAAGCCATGCTCATTCCGTATATCAGCCGAGGGACTGCCTGTGATCCTTCCATACATCACTAAACAAGTTCTCTACACTCCAATGGCAGACTTCAAACATCTTCTGGAACAAAAATCGATCAGGTTTCCCGATTTTGTCAATGCACAGTTGAGTCAGAAAGCAACTGACCTTGTCCTGGGATGCTGTGTGGTGATTCTCAGCGACGGTGTGTATTGCTTTGTTTAATGTTAGATGCTTTTGTCCACGTAGGATTGTGGGTTTCTTATCTTAACAGCTTTGCTCTGGTATCTCAGGTGAAGAAGCGGTGAAAGTGGATGCAACGACAATAGCCATCAGTTGCTGGAGAGGGAATAATAGTTTGGCTGTTATGATCACTCCTGCGGATTGCCAAGAGCTGCTGGAGAGACTTGCTGAGAAGACACCCAAAACTGAAGGTGGTTCCGTTGATGGGAACAATGGCGATTCAGGAGCTATGGAGACAGCTTAAGGGGGCCTTCTGTCATCACAACCATAGCTTTAAATTGTGTTGCGCTTTTTTCTTTATTATTCACTTGTTACCTCCAAATTGCTTTTCATATAAAGAAGCATCATATGACCATTATGACTTTGGACAGATGGACAGAGACAAATGAAACCTTTTGTTCGAAACCTCTTTAGAGTTCAGATACCATGGCTTATTAGTTAAACGAATGTTTACATTCCAAATTGAGAAACAGTGCATACAAAAATTCGCTCCTAGTATAATTATTAATCTACTCAACGCAGAAAAACAATAACAATGTCACATGATCGGAGCAGTCACATGATCGGAGCAGCCACATTGGTAGTATAGTGGCTAAAAGAGGTGAGAAGACTGCACAATGGTTAGCAAATTAACTCTCGCTATTTATACTGAGAGGATTAAAAAGTGTAATTATAAGGTTTGAATTAGTGTTAGAAAATAGTAGTTACGAAATCAGGAAAAAAAAAGTGGCCTATACAGGGATCGAACCTGTGACCTTCGCGTTATTAGCACGACGCTCTAACCAACTGAGCTAATAGGCCAACTTGGTATGGTTATATTGAAACACAATATATTGATAACGAGCTTATTTGCTCGAAAGATTTGTTCCATCGTCTTCTTGAGACTAATTCCCCTCTTAAAATCTGGGCGCAGAATCTTTCTCTCTTTGACGACAAACAAGTTTCAGTGTCTGGGGATACATATCTCTATTAGCTTTGGTCTGTTTTCGATAATTTTGCTTGTTTTTTTGTGTGTGATGGATTAGTGTTCTTGTGCATTAGGCTTTGTAAGAACTGAAGAAAACACAATTCAGTGGAGTGTGTAGTTCAAGGAATCATCGAAACACAGGTCTCGCTTCCTGTACATTATCAACTGTTCCAATGTCCATAAAGTTTTAACCTTTAGTTCATATATATATTTAGATATTGATGTTTCTTGGTCCATTTTTTCAGCATGTTGAAGCGCTTGAGATCCTTCTTCAAGGTCTTTGTGGTGTTCAACGTGAACGCTTGACAGTTCATGAGCTAACCTTGAAAAGCATCCCCAACCTTGGTACATTCCTTTGACAAATTTCATAATATTTATCAATCAATATGATACTAGGTGATTTTCCCGTGCTCATGCACGGGTATAAATATTTATTAATTAAATATACTATAATAATTTATTACTATTTACTTTTAATTTTAAATTAATTTATAATTTGCATACATGATTTATATTAATAATATTATTTTACTTTAATTAGACATATTATTTTAGAAATATTATATCTAGTCAATTTTATTATTTTATAGTCGATTTTACTGTTATTATTTGGGTATATTAGATTACATTATTTTATCTGAATTCAACTATAATATTTTTTATTCTAAATATATTAAATTTTGATTAATTCTAGTATTTACTTTTAGGTTGTTTGTTGTCTCAGATGTCAATATATTTTAGAAAAGTTATTTATAACTTAAGATATATTATGCTTATAATGAAATATAAAATAATTTTGATTTCAAATTACATCAATCGATATAAAGATAATCTTTGAAGTCTC
>CAKOAT010318487.1:107190-127984 GCA_932364175.1 Eruca vesicaria subsp. sativa
TTTTAATTTCTCTTAAAAATAAGCAGTAAAAATTGTGGTTGTATTTGAGAAATCATATTATATAAGTAAAATTTGATTTATAGATTTTTTTTTGCTTTAGTTGAAAGATACTATTCAACTAAATATATGAAAATAAATAAAATATTCAATAATTTTAATTAAAAACTATTTTAGTTAATAAAAACATATAGTTGTTTATGTTACTTAAAATTATGTTTAAAAGTAAATTTTTTTTTCAAATAGCAAAATTATATGTGTGAATTTTTTGTTATGAAATCACATTATATAAAAATATATATTTTCATATAAGAAAATAAAGATATAAAGAAAGTATTTTATTAATTAAAAAGTACATTTTGTGTTATTTAAAATATTTTTAATGGATGTTACTATTTTGTTAATTTTCCCTTTTAATGAAATCATATTATATAAACATATATTTTCATTTTTTAATTTTTCCTTTTAAATTTTATAGATTTTTTTCTATTATAAATTTTAGTTGGAAATTTTTAAAAAGGAAACTAAATACAAAATTAATAATACTATTTATTATTTTGATAGTATATTACTATTTTGTGAACTTTCCTTTTTAGTGAAATCATATTATATAAACATCGATTTTCGTTTTTAAATTTAATAATTTTTTTCTTTTTTATTATAAAAGTTATTTGGAATGTTTTAAAAAAGAAACTAAACATAAAATTAATAATATTATTTAAATATACTATAATTTTTTAAAAGGAAACTAAATACAAAATTAATAATACTATTTTACTTTTTTGATAGTATATTATTATTTTGTGAACTTTCCTTTTTAATGAAATAATATTATATAAACATATATTTCGTTTTTAAATTTAATATTTTTTTCTTTTTTATTATAAAAGTTATTTGGAATGTTTTAAAAAGGAAACTAAACATAAAATTAATAATATTATTTAAATATACTATTTAAATATATTCATCAAGGGTATCATAGTAATCAACCAGTGTAAGAGTTAACGTGAGCGCGACACATAAGAAACTGACTTCTCAAATAATATTATAGAGATGATATGATTAATGAATAATTAAAATTTAGTAAATAGACTAATCTAGAGTTTCATCAAGAATAACTCCTTTTTATACCTAGTTATTGTTAATGAGTGTGTGATCCGGCGTGAGATGAAGGAAAAGAAGAACACACAACTTTCCAGTTTATAATGAAATGGAGTTTTCAACTCCTACAAACATAGAACATGAAAATATGGAAAGACAACATGAAAATAAGGAAACGTGGTGTGGTTGGTCCTAAACAATAGGAGCATATAACACCACTCTGTTATTTGCAGAATTGAAAATCAAACAAAACGATAGTGAATTGACTTAGTCTTAATTCTTGATTATAGTTTGGTTTGGGTTACCGGTTCTTGATTGCTAAGAGAATATAAGCTCATCATGCCTCATTTTTTTTTGATACTCTCCAGAATAGCCTGTTGTTCATCTTCATCTTCATCCGCCAGAGTTGTAGTGAAGGAAGTTGAATCATTAGTTAACCTTCCATCATATACCAAAAAAGGAGAATCAATCTTTTGCTTTCTTCTTCCATTATCTTTGAAACTCTCCAAGATAACTAGCTGTTTATTTTTACCTTTCACATGATCTTTGATACTCTCCAAAATAACATGCTGTTCATCTTCATCTTGTACATTATCTTTGACACTCCTCAAAATAACCTGCTTTTTATTTTTACCTTTCACATGATCTTTGATACTCTCCAAAATAACCTGCTGTTCATCTTCATCTTGCACGTTATCTTTGAAATTCTCCAAAATAACCAGCTGTTTATTTTTACCTTTCACATGATCTTTGATACTCTCCAAAATAACCTGCTGTTCATCTTCATCTTGCACATTATCTTTGAAACTCTCCAAAATACCCAGCTGTTTATTTTTACCTTTCACATTATCTTTGATACTCTCCAGAATAACCCGTTGTTCATCTTCATCTTGTACATTATCTTTGACACTCTCCAAAATAACTCGCTGTTTATTTTTATCTTTCACATTATCCATGATACTCTCCAAGATATTTCTTTGTTCATCTTCATCGAATGAGCTTTTTCCAGTGGAAATGCCGGTAGTTGCCTCTTGGCTTCTTCGTGAAAGAGAGTCCCTAAACCCAATAAGCGACATGTCAATCTGACAAAAAGTGAGAAACTTCTGATTGATTTCTTCTATCTCTTTAATATACCGTTTTTTCTTGGGTATATCGTATCCCCGGATGAGTGGGCACTCGCGGACCACTTGTTTAGCTCTTCGAGTGGTTTCAGTAAGAAACTTTAGGTCTTTACTGCTCGGGTTCAATCTTTTTTGCAACTTCACGATCTCGGTAATAATCGGAACTATTCTCTCCAACGTCGAGGCCAATCTCTTGAACACGAGTGGGAAATCACTCATGACTTTCTTGACCTCTTTCAGCAGCTTGATAATCTCAGAAACTGGAGCTAAAGAAGCATCCATGATTTGACCTCTCTTTTTTTTTTCTTTGAGAATTTGACCTCTTTTTTTTTGAGTGAAACCTCTTTTTCTTCTTCCTTTGAGGAAAACCAAGAACTTAGAAATCCGAAGTCAAACTCAAGTAAAACACTCTTGATTGATTATGAGGTTTGTGATCCTAACAGCTCCCATATAGCCCTTTATATAGTACGGGCGAAGATGGATCATTTGACGTAAGATACGTAAGATGACACAAGTAAGTCTTTGGATCAACGCGTAACCAAAAATATTTATTTTTTAAATAAAAAAGATATAATTATATATATAAAAAAAAAGAAGAAAAGCTTTATTTAAGAAATACCAGTCTTAGTTGCCCCTCCTTTTGACCTCTTCACTATACCTAGTTCGTTCTTGCATCGCAAGTTCAAGGAAGTGGCACAGCACCTTATACTAACCAAAAAGGGAAGCATCTGCTACCGATCATGTTAATTTCAAAAAGCTTTGAACAATAATTCTTATAAACGAGTTGATCGGGGTCCAACACTTGGTGTGCTTTAGTGAATAGAATGGCCCACTACCCACAACCAGAAGCACAGCCAAAAATCATTTCACACCCCAAACAAAACAAATAAAAAATATCTACTTAGTGTTTTTTATAGCTCCAAAAGATTTATGTGTATTAAATTAAATACATATATACTAGTAGTTTGTACATATAGTGAGTCTAGTACATATCCCTTATATATTAATTGAGAAACATTACAATATTGTTTTATAGCCACGTTTTCCCATGAATAAAATTCAAAATTCCTAGAAAAATAAGTTGGTCAATCTTAATTTATATTATACTTTTTCTTAAACTAACTATCAAATTGATAAATAGTATACAAAAGAATATTTCACACTTTCTTAAATAAAAGATACAAAATTACCTAATATGATTAAAGACAATTAATGATTATGAATAATAAATATATTTGATAACAATTTTTGTACCTCAGTTCTTTTTTTGTTTAATTTTATATTATTAAAAGATATTAAACAATCATAAATATTATCATATAGTAAAAAATATTATTTTTCTTATCTGTTATATTTTGAATTGTTAAAACGAGTATAAATTACTTATAACTTTAAATGTCTCACACTAAAATTTTGTGATCAATGATTTATTTTTTTTAATAACAAGATACAAATGATCATAAATCGTATGAATATAAAATCTCATTCAATAGACATTCATATTATATTAAACAGTTTGAAACTAAACTATACAACATATAAATACATAAATATGTTATTTTTTCATTTTTATTTTGAAATTTGCAATGAAAAATTGCACATTATAAATTTTGTGTTTATCATATGATTATGAATTTTTGATAATAAATATTTATATTACAATATATATATATGTCCATGTCATTGAAATTTAGTTATATACCAAATTAAATAAATAAAAGGACTCTTTTGGTTTATTTAACAAAAAATATCGTAAATAAACATGAGGTGTTATTTTGATTTATGTGATCTCTCTAATTTAACTATATATATAATATGTAAATTAAAATATATATATATAAACTATTTTTACATATGACATTTATTCCGCGCAATTGTGCGGGTCTTAACCTAGTTTGATTTATTAGGAGTTGCAAATTGGTATTTAGTTACTCATATGATGGGAACTATGTGTTTTCCTACACCATGTGTAGTGCGAAATTTTTTAAGCTTAACTTATATTTAATAATAAATTTTTTCAATATTATAAATTTATTATTTTCTTATCAATATTTAAATATAGATTTGATTTGGTTAAACATTAAATTAAGATAAAATAATTTTGTTTATTTAAAATTATATTTAAGAATATATATGCATATATTTAAAATTATAATCTTCGATAGATTTTTTTATCCATTTATATTGCTTAGATATATTGAGTTAATGTGTATAAAATTAATAAAAGTGATATAATATTGTATAATTATCAAAAATTTAAACTAAACAGTATTTAAAAAACTTTTATATATATAAGAAACTAATGGTTTTACGATTAGAAATTTATATTTTTTTAAAAAATTGTAGCAATTTTTGAAAACTTTAGTAATACAAATTTTATAATAGAAAAAAATAAAATAGAATAATATTTCGAAATTTGTAATGTTATATTTAAACATATATTTATTTTAAAGATGATGTATGAGTTATTACCATATTTTAAAATTTTACTATAAATAAATATCAACATTAAATGTATAGTTTGCGTATTACCATACTTAAAAGTTTACCAAAAATATAAATTAAAATTAAATATAATTATCCATGTCATATTTTGTCATAAGCCATGTCATCAATTTTAGTAGCCATGTCACATTTTTTTGTGAAACTGATTGTACAAATGACATGTTGCAAAATTATTTTGCAAATAATATATAGGGATAATCGATTTCAAACCTGAAAAATTTGCATCCTATTTTTTATTTAAATTTTGAAACTATATATCAATTTTGATTTACTACCAATTTATGTTCTTGTTTCATCATCGCCCTAGCAAAATTATGAATTGGACTGGTAGGGCATCGCTAGCTCGACACTAATAGAAACCCTAGAGTAAAAATAATTCTTGACTCTATAATTATAGATTTTAAATATTTTAATATTTTAAATAAATAAGTCATATTTATATCTCGGTTTGAATTTTTAAGAGGTTATATTTTCTACATGATCTTATTTTATAACACTGTCTAAATCGTAAGTAAATATTATATATATGTTCATTTTGACGTCATATATATGTTCATTTAAATATTATATTTTTAAGAAAATTTTGGTGTGGGGGCTTTGTACTCGGCCGGCGAAATGGATGGGTTGGCAGGGCATGGTTATGATTGGAATGGTAGGGGAATGATGGAATATAAGACCCACAGTTTTAAATTTAGTTTTTAAAACCCTAAAACTGATCCTTAACAACCCACCATTAAGATAAAATCCTATTGAAAAAGACTATGAAACTGCTTTTTGGTTAGATGGAAGGAAAAACTGCACCTTCATTTTGATATAATTCTTCTAGACAAAGACTGAATAGAAAAGTAAATGTAGGTTCTCATTTGAGAAATTCTAGAATTTATGTTTAATTGATATGATATTTGAAAAGTGAATCAATTTTGAGTTTTAAGTTTTAACGATTTTTATGCTGAAAATCGTACTTTAACATTCCCATCAATTTTCTCATCACCATTATTAGCTCCAGTGTCCCTTAATAAAATAATACGTTGATCTTGTCAAAAAAAAAAAAAAGATTTTGGTTGCATTTTTTTTTCTTTAATATTGAACATGTGATGTTGACAGATCTCGACTTTCTTTGCAATTAAACTCGATATATTTTGTTTCTGTTTTTCTCTGTAAAATTTTTTAAAAACATTTTGGCCTATACAGGGATCGAACCTGTGACCTTCGCGTTATTAGCACGACGCTCTAACCAACTGAGCTAATAGGCCAACTTGCTTCGAGTATATTGCAACACAATCTATTGCAAAACGAGCTCATTTGCTGGAAAGATTTGTTCCATCGTCTTCTTCTCTCTAATTCCCCTCTAAAAATCTGGGCGTGAATCTTTCTCTCTTTGACGACAAACGAGTTTCAGTGTCTCTGGGGATACATTTCTGTAATAGCTTTGGTCTGTTTTCGATAATTTTGCTTTTCTTTTTTTGGGTGATGGATTAGTGTTAATGTGTGTTGTTATGCAGAAGGTTTTGTAAGAAGTGAAGTAAAAACAATTCAATGGAGTGTGTAGTTCAAGGAATCATTGAGACACAGGTCCTTCTTATTAAATATCAAAGTGTTCGAATGTTCATGAAAAAGCTAATTAGATTTGCAAAGTTTTAACCTTTAGTTCATATGGGTACTTAGATTTTAATGTTTCTTGGTCCATTTTCTTCAGCATGTGGAAGCTCTTGAGATTCTTCTTCAAGGTCTTTGTGGTGTTCAACGTGAACGCTTGAGAGTTCATGAGCTAACCTTGAAAAGCATCCCAAATCTTGGTATACATTCCTCTATTACTTTAATAATATCAATTAATCAAATAAGATATGGTTATGAATCTTGTTCACCTTTTCAGGAGTTGTATCTTCAGAAGTTAGGCTTTTATGTGACCTTGACCAACAACCAGAGCCCACATGGTACTTACTACAACTTCTTGTTTCTATATATTATCTAAAAAGAGCCTTCTAATCAAGAAAATCTTTGATTTTAGGACGGTTAAACATGTTGGTGGTGCAATGAGAGGTGCAGGAGCTGATCAAATCTCTGTTATGGTAAGAACCATGATTGAAAGTAAAGTCAGCAAGAACGCCTTGCGTATGTTTTACTCTCTCGGTTACAAACTAGACCACGAGCTTCTCAAAGTTGGCTTCGCTTTCCATTTCCAACGGAACGCGCACATTAGCGTCTCTGTATCTTCAGTGAACAAGATGCCTAAGATCCATGCCATAGATGAGGCTGTCCCTGTAACACCAGGGATGCAGATTGTTGTTGTAACAGCTCCAGCAACACCTGAGAACTATGGTGAAGTTGCAGCTGCGGTTTCATCTTTCTGTGAATTTCTCGCCCCGTAAGATTATGTTTTTTATTACACTCTCATTTATGATTAGATATAGTGTTTGTCTTTGATCTAAACCCATTTTCATTGTTTGTTTTCAGGCTTGTGCACTTGTCGAAACCGTTCATCTCTATGGGAGTTGTGCCGACCGCTGCTGCGGCTGCTGCATCTCTTATGTCGGATGGAGGTGGTACTACTTTATAACAAGTTGCAAGTAAAAGAAAACAAGTGTTCTTTTGGTTTAATGTTAGTGTATTTTGTTCACATAACATGATGGCTACCGAGTGACCCTGAGGTAGAGAGTTCGAACCCTCTCTCACTCACTTTTAAAAAGAAGACGCATTTGAGTTTTGGAAATGGTCAAATAGTTCTTCTGCACTAATAGTTAAGTTACAAATGTAAAGACTGTACTAAAGCCTTAAGAGATTTCAGATGTGCGAAGATCAAAGACATGGCCAGTGCCATTACAGGAAGAGCAAGTCAGGGCCTGTTGCTTCATACCAAGAGGAGTTTTCACTGAGGTGTACACATGACCTTGCCCGCCGCAACTGGTGCATTTGGCCATAAGAGTCTTTAGAGAATTCACATCGTAACAAGTCCTCTTGATTGGTATCATTACTTCATCCTCACAAATATCGTCAAAATCTTCTTTCATTTCATCTAACAAGACCTGCACCAAACCAAACCAAAAAAGCTTTGCTCAACAGAAAAAAGCATCTCTAGAACAAAAGGAGAAGAAATTATTTTGACCTCATATGCATGAGTTATTTCTATGAATTTAGCTGCTGCTGCATCAGGATCCTCCCTGTAAGCTTAAGGTTTCAATACTTTGAGTGTTGGTTAATCTTCATAAGATGAAGGCTTTCTGTCACTTACTTGTTCCTATCTGGATGGTACTTCATAGCCATTCTCCGGTAAGCTTTACACAACAAGAGCAAGAGCAAATCAGAGTGTCATACCAAAATGTAGGTACAAAGAGAACATGAGGGTTTGATCTATGGATTGATTACCTCTTTTAAGCTCAGATAGGGTTGAATTTTCTGAAACTCCAAGAAGGGAATAGTAACGCTAGAAATCATTCAGGATCATACAAATTAGTGATATGTATGCATTCTCTGTAGAGAAAAGGGGAAGAAAAAATAGGAACACTCACTTCTTTATTGTTTACCCCATTTAGGAAATCAAATATACTGGCCCTTAAGGGTCTGTGATTCTTCATATTTCTGCTTGCCATTAACGTCAATGGCAAGGAAGCATGTGAGAAGATACTACTAGACCTTGTAGCTCCCAAACAATTTATTTGGCTCCTCTTGGAACTGGCAGGCAAAAATAAGAAAGAAACTTTGAGATATACACTCTTTCCAAAAACTTGATTAGTGATACTACTAGTTTCCAGTGATCAACAACTTTTGAGGAAGGCAATTAGAGAACTTACTTTTGCTCTATTCTGCTGGGAGGATAAGCTCTTACTGCAAATTGACTACTTCTAAATTGTGTTACAGACATTTTAGCTCAATACACTCCCTAAAACACAGTTAAGTAGCTTTCAGCCGAGAAAAATTTGTCTTTGTAACTCTACCAATGCACAAACAGATCATGAATCAAATACTAACCAATTTCTTTAATCAAATAGAGGAAAGAAACAAACAATTTTTCAAATGCAATAAAAAGAGAGAGAAATAAACAAAATTTGCATCGTCAAAGGAGAAAAATTGGTGGAATTAACCCATACTTCAATAAAGCTCTCAGAGAAAATAAGCAGTGCACATCACATAGCTAAACCTTTCCATAGAAAAACCCTAGTTGTATTATTGACAAGAGTTCAGCACTGGATGTAAAGAGAGGAAGGTGAATCGTACATTTAAATCTCTATAGACATACTTCTATAATTATAGAATGATAACATACTTATGATGACTTTCTTCAAACGGGGTGGTGGCGCAGTTGGCTAGCGCGTAGGTCTCATAGCTATCTGAGTGATCCTGAGGTCGAGAGTTCGAGCCTCTCTCACCCCATTTATTTTTTGTTCACCCCTTTTTGCAATTGAAATTCACACACCTGAGGTCCAGAGTTGAATGCATTTATCAGCCAATCAGAAATAAAACTCCAAATACAGCCTAACAATTTTGATATATAAATTAAAAATTTGAAGAACCAAAAACAAAAACTCCAAAAGATCTTCAAGTATCCTTCACCTGAGGTCCAGAGTTGAATGCATTTATCAGCCAATCAGAAATAAAACTCCAAATACAGCCTAACAATTTTGATATATAAAATTAAAAATTTGAAGAACCAAAAACAAAAACTCCAAAAGATCTTCAAGTATCCTTCACCACAACAACAATGGATCATTTTCATCATCCCTTTACTCTTCCTCTTAGCAAGAGTCATTTCAATTATCATAAGCTTACAGAGCAAGAACAATGTGTATTCATTCATTCACATATTAGATTCACATTTCCAAATGTCAAAAACTTTTTTCTTTCTACTCTCATCTACTACTACTGCTATTAGCAGTCTTGTTCTTGCTCATATCAGCAAGCTCCTCAATAAGCTTCTTCTCCTCTTTGCTCAACCTCTTTGGTATCTCCACTTGCACTCTCACCAGCTGATCCCCTCTCATATTACTCTTGTTCAACACAGGAACTCCCTTTTTAGCCATCACCAGCGTTGTCCCCGGTTGTGTCCCCGCCGGTACTTTCAAATCCACCGTCCCGTCCACCGTTGGGACCTTCAGCGTGGTCCCTAAGATAGCATCTATATATGATATCTTGCAAGTGTAGAGAATATTAGTATCCTCCCGTTTCAGAACCGGGTCTGGTATGACCTCTATAACCACAAAAAGATCACCCGGTGACCCGCCTTTCTTCCCTGCGTTGCCTTCTCCTCTTACTCTTAACCGGCTACCGGAATCAACCCCGGCAGGTACTTTGAGACTTATACGTTTTGTCTTCCTCACGCGTCCGTCTCCAGAGCAAGTACCGCACGGTGTGGAGATCTCTCCAGTGCCGTTACAGGACGAGCAAGTCATGACTTGTTGGAATACACCGAGAGGAGTTCTTGCTGATGAAACCACTTGGCCTTGACCGCCACAGGTTGTGCATTTGGTCGGTTTGGTTCCGGGTTTTGCACCTGAACCTTCGCAAGTCCCGCAGCTCTCGAGCCTGGTTATCTCTATCTCCTTCTCCATTCCGAAAACTGCTTCTTTGAAGTTCAAGATAAGGGAATAATACTCGTCTTGACCATCCACGGCTCTGCTTCTTGAACCTCTACCCATTCCACCACCACCTCCCATCCCACCCATGCCTTCGAATAATGACTCGAATAGATCGAATGGATTACTAAAATCCTATGAAAAACCAAACCAACAAGTGATCAGAGAGCTGGCTTGAAGTGTCTTTAGAGAAATACTAAGTCTGTATATATTTGTTTAGAACAACGTACCCCCATGCCTCCCATTCCACCAGCGCCTTTAACTCCGGCCTCACCAAACCTATCGTAAAGAGACTTCTTTTCATCATCAGATAAAACCTGCATACCCAAAAAAAAAAAGTTCTTTAGTCAACAGAAACCTTAAAAGGCTAAATAAAATATATCCCCAGAAGTTTGAACTTTCATAATAGAAAGACGAGAGAGAAGTGTTTCATTTCATTTTCACCTCATATGCATTACTTATTTCTTTGAATTTCTCTTCTGCACCAGGTTCCCTGTAAGCACATTGTAAAACTTGTAAACAAGAGGGTGCACTGTACTAACTAAGAAGTATCATCCTTGAATGAAAATATAAGAGGTTTCTAAGCATTTTATAATTCCTGTGTTTCGCTAATGTCAATTTTTTTAAGGTTACCGGTTTCCCCAATCTAGCATATCTTACATTTGGTTACAGTTCATATGATGTACTTGTGTCGATCCTATACTCTCGTTATCAAGATATACAGCACCAATCTCATCATTACTTACTTGTTCACGTCCGGATGGTAGTTCCTAGCAAGCTTCCGATAAGCTGAAAAAAGAGCAAGGAGGAATGAATAAGTGCCATATGTAATATATGAACATGCATGAAACATATGTAATAGACAAGTCAGAGAAACAGAAACATACCGCTCTTAATCTCGGACTTGGTTGCATTTTTGGAAACTCCGAGGACCGAATAGTAATCCTAGAATCAAGAATGGAGATCACAAGAAGTTAGATCAGATATAAGAAGCCAGATATACATACACATTTCTAAGAAAAAAGGAAAAACCTACTGCATCAGCTCTAACAGTGAAGCGAGAACCTCTGCGAGGTTGCATAGTTCTAGACATTCCTGACATGGACAAGAAGGGCAAGGAGGCATGTGAGAACATACTCGACCTTGAAGCTCCCAAACAGTTTATCTGGCTCCTCATGGAACTGGCAAAAGGGTAATCAAAAGAAAAGCCTTTTAATGCTATTTCAGATATACAACTCTTCCAAAAAGTGGTGTTTTGTGTCTCATTGGCCAGTACAAAGACTATTTTTAAGATGTGCAGTGTGAACAGATCAAACTACTTCCAATAACTAACATAATCCAGTTGAGAGAGATATTTAACAGAAATATAAAATGAATACTTTTGTTGGCGGGTTGATGAATGGAGTCTGGTGCTTGGATGATAAGCAAAATGAGGACGAATACTCCATTGAGCAACACAACTACTTCCAAACTGTATGAAAGCCATCTTTGTGAGCTCAATCAATACAACTCTCTCCCCTGCAACACAAATATAAATGCAGAAACAATCAAAACCCAATCCTAACAGAGAAATGAATTACATTTGCTTTCCAATCCCAAAGGCAGAATACGAATCTCAATTCAGCAGTACTAATAATCACAAAACAATCTGATTTTATTCATCGGCTAAACCTAAAAGGCAGAATTATTTATAGCTGGGCCTGAATTTGATTCCGTGGAAACAAATCGGCCCAAGCGAAGGAAAGTGTGTAAAGAGGTAGCTAACACATAGATTAAGTCTGTAGTGAAAAGAGGAGGAGAATCGTACCTTATTAATCAAAGGGTCGACGAGAGAAGGAAGAGCTGTTCGAGAGCGAGAGCGAGAGAGATAAGGAAAGTGAGGAGTAGTAGAAGAAGAATGAATGAAACGAATGAAAGGAGTTCGCTAGAAGACCGTAGCCCCTTTTTCTTTTCTTCTTTTTTTATTCACAATTTTAATTATGAAAAAAAAAGTAAAATCAAGAAAATAAAAGTATTAGGCGAGTTGGGGGAAAATGACTAACAAATACGAATATTTCCAAGAGCATGAGAATCTATAAAATGGGATCAGTAAGATATCCATAGGTCAGCCCTTGTAACTTCATTTTGTTACAAATTTTAAATCTTAACTAAATTTCGTTTTAGGGGCTGTTTGTTTCACCATCTATCATCTCCATCCAGTTAATTCATCTAGATGGTCCATCCACATTTTTGAGATTGTTTGTTTGTCCATCAAGATGGTCCATCTCGATGGATCATGTAGATGGACTCATGTTTGTTTCTCTGTTTTTCTTCTCCATCTAGATGAGTTTAGTAAAAAAATTACTAAAATATCTTTGTTTTAATTTAGTCATATGTATGATATTAATTTTAAATATATTTTTATAATTTGACGCGAAAATGAGTTTTTGCGGATTTAGGGGAAAAACGGGTTTTTGTGGTTTTAGTTGGAAAATGCGTGTTTTGCGGTTATAGCGGGAAACACGTTTTTGCGATTTTAGCGGAAAAATACGTTTTTGCAGGAAAATGTGTTTTTCGGGAAAACGTGTTTTTGCGATTTTGGCAGAAAAAGGTATTTTTACGGTTTTGGCGAGAAAACTAATTTTTTCGGTTTTAGCAAAAAACGCGTTTTGGCGGGAAAACACGTTTTGGCGGGAAAACACGTTTTTGCGGAAAAACACGTTTTGGCGGGAAAACGCGTTTTGGCAGGAAAACGCGTTTTTGCGGAAAAATACGTTTTTCCCGTTTTCCCGGAAAAACGCGTTTTGGTGGGAAAACGCGTTTTGGCGGAAAACGCGTTTTGGCGGAAAACGCGTTTTGGCGAAAAACGCGTTTTGGTGGGAAAACGCGTTTTGGCGGAAAACGCGTTTTGGCGGAAAACGCGTTTTGGCGGGAAAACGCGTTTTGGCGGGAAAACGCGTTTTGGCGGAAAACGCATTTTGGCGGGAAAACGCGTTTTGGCGGGAAAACGCGTTTTGGCGGAAAACGCGTTTTGGCGGGAAAACGCGTTTTTGGCGTTGGCGGGAAAATACGTTTTTCCCGTTTTCCCGGGAAAACTCATTTTGGTGGAAAAACGCGTTTTGGCGGGAAAACGCGTGTTGGCGGGAAAACGCGTTTTCGGGAAAACGCGTTTTCGAGAAAACGTGTTTTCGGGAAAACGCGTTTTCGAGAAAACGTGTTTTCTCGGGAAAACGCGTTTTTGCGGAAAAATACGTTTTTACGGGAAAACGCGTTTTGCGGTTTTTTTTAGAAAACGCGTTTTTGCGGTTTTGGTAGAAAATCCGTTTTGCGATTTTGGCGAGAAAACAAGTTTTTACAGTTTTGGCGGAAAAACGTGTTTTTACGGTTTTGGCGGAAAAATGCGGTTTGATCATTTGAGGAAATGTGGTTTTGTCATGTAAGTTACAAAATAATAGTATGTTTAGGTTTGTAATTTATGAATTATATAAAAGGGTATAATAGATATTATACAATTTTGGAAGAACCATCTCCATCCAGATGGTTCAAATTGGTCCATCCAGATGGACTTCAAAATTAAGCCTAAAATTTCAAAGTCATCCGGATGATCCATCTAGATGAGTTGTACTTTTAGTGTATAAACAAACAAAACTCTCATCTCCATCCAGATGACTCATCTGGATGGTGAAACAAACAGGCCCTTAGCCGGAATATGTGAAACCCACTAGCTATACATTATTGAAATTTCAAATTCTTATAAGAAAACCCAAACTGATATTTGATTTATACACCAAATATCAATTGTTTGTAAATTAAACCCAAACAATTTGTCTCTGAAGCCCAATGTGATTAAATTTTGTATATTATAGGCATATTGTTTCAATCTTCAATCTTACTCTAAAATAATATTAAACTAGATTTTGATCCGCGCTTGAAAGCGCGGAAATTTTTTATAACTAAAATTTATATAATTGGGTTATGTTTTAATTTAAAGAATGTTATGGTATAAAATTAGTTTATCAAAATTTGTGGTGACGATTTTTTTCATTAGTTTTTAGTTTTAGTTTTTATTTTTAAATTTTGATTTTTAGTTTCAGTTTTTGTTTTTAAATTTTGATTTTTAGTTTTTAAGTTTCTATTTTTGATTTTCAGCTTTTGTTTGAGTTTTTAATTTTTAGATCCGCTGAGTTAGTTTGAACTGATATTACCAACAAACAAATTTCAAATAATTGAACATCTAATAAAACTGAAAAGATGACAATTTTTTTTAAAAACTATAACAATATGTTATGCAGAACAATGCGTTTTGAGCTTTTGGTTTTGGGTTTTAGTTTTTAGAATTGGTTTTTGGTTTTGCTTTACATTTATTTTTTTAAATAAGTAAATTATTTAAGAAAAATAAAACAATAAATTATTTAAAAGTTACCATTGAAATTTATCAAAAAAGTGATTGTTATTTAAAATAAAAATACAATAACATGTTTTAAAGTACATGATTTAAATAAATGATTAATTATAGACAATTTTGTTTTGTTAAAAATATTAAATACATTTGGGCCTCAAAATAATAATTGATTTTTTGATCCATTAAGATAGAAATTTTATTCAATGTTTTTTGGAGTTTTTCCTTAATAGTAAGCCTAAAAATCAAACCATATAATTTGTCCTAAAAACAAAAGTAAGCCCAAGACTATATCCCATAAATAACCATCGGTTTAATTTAAGTAATGCGGTTCAATTAACTATATGGCTTGTTGTAACACTCTAGAAAGAGTCCAGATTTAAATGACAATTTGTATTAGTAGATAAAAAGAAAGACTCTATTTTAATAGAGTACTAGATTTTGACCCGCGCTAGAAAGCGCGGAAATTTTTTATGATTAAAAATTTATATAATTGGGTTTTGTCTTAATTCAAAGAATGTTTTAGTATAAAATCAGTTCACCAAAATTTGTGGTGATGATTGTTTTTTATTAGTTTTTAGTTTCAGTTTTTATTTTTAGATTTTGTTTTAGATTTTGGTATTTGGTTTTTAGTTTTTAAGTTTCTACTTTTTATTTTCAGCTTTTGGTTTGTGCTTTTAATTTTTAGACCGTTGAGTTAGTTTGAACTGATTTTACCAACAAACAAATCATAAATAATCGAACATCTAATTTAAAACTGAAAAGATGACAAAAAATTTTTTGCAATAATTTATTTTGTAAATAAACAAAAGCAAAAAAAAAAAAAAAAAACTTGTGTTTTCATCTTTTGGTTTTTAGATTTGGTTTTTGGTTTTGCTTTACATTTTTTAATCAGTAAATTATTTAAGAAAAATAAAACAATAAATTATTTAAAAGTTACCATTGAAATTTATCAAAATAAAGTGATTTTTATTTAAAATAAAAAATAAATTAACATGTTTTAAAGTACATGATTTAAATAAATGATTAATAATAGACATTTTTGTTTTGTTAAAAATATTAAATACCTTTTGGGCCTAAAAATAATAATTGATTTTGATCTATTAAGGTGGAAAGTTTATCCAATATTTTTGGAGTTTTTTCTTAATACTAAGCCCAAAAACTAAACTATATAATTTGTTCTAAAAACAAAAGTAAGCCCAAGACTATATCTCATAAATAACCATCGGTTTAATTTAAGTAATGCGGTTTAATTAATTATTTGGCTTGTGTTAAATATTTGTAACATTCTAGAATGGGTCCAAATTTAAATGACAACTTGTATCAGTAGATAAAAATAATGACTCTATTAATTTTTTATGATTAAAAAATTTATATAATTGGGTTTTGTCTTAATTTAAAGAATGTTTTAGTATAAAATCAGTTCACCAAAATTTGTGGTGATGATTGTTTTTATTAGTTCTTAGTTTCAGTTTTTATTTTTAGATTTTGTTTTAGATTTTGGTTTTTAGTTTTTAAGTTTCTACTTTTGATTTTCAGCTTTTTGTTTGTGCTTTTAATTTTTAGACCCGTTGAGTTAGTTTGAATTGATTTTACCAACAAACAAATCATAAATAATCTAACATCTAATTTAAAACTAAAAAGATGACGAAAATTTTTTTGCAATAATTTATTTTGTAAATAAACAAAAGCAAAAAAAAAAAAACTTGTGTTTTCATCTTTTGGTTTTTAGATTTGGTTTTTGGTTTTGCTTTACATTTTTTAATCAGTAAATTATTTAAGAAAAATAAAACAATATATTATTTAAAAGTTACCATTGAAAATTATCAAAATAAAGTGATTTTTATTTAAAATAAAAAATACATTAACATGTTTTAAAGTACATGATTTAAATAAATGATTAATAATAGACATTTTTGTTTTGTTAAAAATATTAAATACCTTTTGGGCCTAAAAATAATAATTGATTTTGATCTATTAAGGTGGAAAGTTTATCCAATATTTTTGGAGTTTTTCCTTAATACTAAGCCCAAAAAATAAACTATATAATTTGTTCTAAAAACAAAAGTAAGCCCAAGACTATATCCCATAAATAACCATCGGTTTAATTTAAGTAATGCGGTTTAATTAACTATATGGTTTGTGTTAAATATTTGTAACACTCTAGAAAGAGTCCAAATTTAAATGACAACTTGTATCAGTAGATAAAAATAATGACTCTATTTTAATAGAGTAGATTTAAATGACAACTTGTATCAGTAGATAAAAATAATGACTCTATTTTAATAGAGTAGATATTTCAATTGGTTTCATATAATTATTAAATTTCCATATTTTTTAAGGAATTTTTAAGATGCTAAATGGTATATTACGATTTCCACATTAATATAATTAGTAGATTTCCATATTCCATATTTTGATAATATATATTCTTTTAGAATATTCCATATTTGTAGGAGAAAATATGTGTTTTTGGTAGACACATAGATATCTGCCGTATTTTGAAGATAGTTTACATTAAGGTCGCCATGTTACATTAATTGTGTTGGTTTAATTTAAGTAATGCGGTTCAATCAATTATAAGACTTATATTATTTGTAACACTATAGAAAGGGTCCAAATTTAAATGACAACTTGTATCGGTAGATAAAAAGAATGTCTCTATTTTAATAGATTAGATTTTAAGGTCTATATAGGATTGATTTGTGTAGAAAATAATTATTAGTTTACATAATTGTGTTTTTAATTTTTATTCAGACCTTACTAAAAGGATAATATTCAACATTAAAAAGTTTAACTATATAAAAGTTTAAAAGAACTAAACCTCTGAATCCCGCTTCATATTATATATGAAAGTGTAATAAGATATATCAAAATACGTAATTTTGACCTCGAAAATATAAAAACTCAAATGTTATAGTTCAAATGTAACATTTGATGTTACAGTTTGTTATTTGTTGGATTTATGAGCCAAACAAGGCTATCCCACAGTTTAAGTAAAACTAAAATACGAGTAAATAAATGTTTTATCCAAAATTTATTTAGCGTTATTGAAAGCACATATCAAAATCTATTATTATATTAAGACAATAGAATTTTAGAAAAATAAATGTCCATCTGAATAATCTAACAAGAAAATTAAATAAAATATGTCATGGGGTTATCAAAATGAGTTTAACTCGCTTAATTCATGTCAATGTATTTTGAGCTCAGATCTTTTATGAGCTAGCTGGCTCGGTTCATTTACTATATGAAATTCATTATATAAACTCAAACTCATATCATCTTGATCACGAGTTAAATGAATTAGTTCGTGATCTATAAAAAAATATAATAGTAATAAATCATTAAATCTTAAAATATTAAATATTAATATAATATTTTGAACATTATTTAAATTTTAGAATAATATCAAAAATGTGAAAGATAATTAATATCTAATTCAAGGCCAATGATTATGTGGAAGAAACAATGACCTAATGAGTTTATATTAAAAATTACATAACTTTAAATGTGATGATGTCTATTTTTCCTACGATAATCTTAGATATTTTTTTTAAAAGGATAATTTATATATTATTTATATTTGTCTTCTATAGTTAAAATGTAAAACATGATATATATATATATATATATATATATATATATATATATATATATATATATATATATATATATATATATTAACCCTAAAGCGATCAAGCTCATGAAGTAGCTCAATGTCCATTAAAACTCACACATATAAATCGCACGCTCAATCAAGCTCGACCATAAACTCATTTGATCAATGAACTTATAAAGCATAGTTGGTTGTTATGAAAAATTGAGCTGAGCTGATTTAACTTTTGAGCTAAAACTCATTTTGACACCCATTATTGGGCCTTATAGTATAATATTGTTTTAATAGTTTCTTTGCTGTCAACATTGTAATATTATTGAAAACAAACAAAGTACATTAGGAAATGAGCATTGGTAGTATTTTGATGAGTCTTTCATGAATAAAAAAAAATAAAAAAAAAAAGAAAAATTATGTAAAAAAGAGAGAGTTGGAGTCTCTGAACAAGAAACTCCTAATATTATCTATTAGAAACCTATTTAAGTTTCTAGAAACGTAATTTAATATATTAAACTGTTGACTACTCACCAAATGACATGCATATTAATTTTTGTAATAGGTAGTTATGTTCCTCAACATCATGACAAATGTTTGTAGTCGTCTCTCAAAAAATTGGCCGCATCTCTCATTAAGAGACGGTTATAGATATATGGTAAAATAATATTTATTTTTAAGAGACACGACCAACTTTTTGACAAGTGTAGTTTTTCTCTTTAATATATATATATATATGGTAGAATAATATTTATTGTAAAAGACGATTCTAGAAATTGTTGATGCGCTTGACTTATAGATTTTTTTTATTAATTTGAGGTATCTCATACCTATGAAACATTACAAGAAAACTAAGATTTTACTAGGAAACTTTACAAGTAAAATAATTCCTCGTAAAATTACTACGAGTTAACTTCGAGTTTACGAGGAAACCCTTTTTCCTCGTAAAGTTCTCGTAAAGTTCTCGTAAACTTACGAGAAAAATGTTTCCTCGTAAACTCGTAGTAAACTTACGTGGCTCTTACGAGGAAAAAGTCTTTTTCCTCGTAAACCCATAGTATCTCCTTTCCTCGTAAAGTCCTAGTAATAGTTTACTACGAAATTAGGAGGAAAGAATTTGTTACTACGAAATTAAGAGGAACTGGATAGAAAATATCGAATTTAAATCAAGAACGTGTTTTGTACCTATTTTTCCTAGCAATTTCCTAGTAAATTCTCAGATTCGAAAATTTCTATAAATACCACCATATGTGATTCATTTGAAACACACCAAAAAAAAAATCATCTATAAGCTTGATCAAACACAAAAAAAATGTCCGGTCCGGGAAATATTTTCGAGTTGCGGAAGTGGATGTATTCACACAGAGATAATAACGGGAGGGTGACGAAAGAGTTTCTTGAAGGGTAGACGTTTATGCATCAAGCAGATTCTACACCACTCACGCATGAAAGTGGTAAGATGTTCTATCCTTGTCGGAAATGTTGCAATACCAAATTAGGTCCTCGTGAAAATGTTTGGAAGCATTTAATAAATAGAGGTTTCATGCCATATTATTATATTTGGTATCAACATGGAGAAGATACTAGTTGTAGGAATGAAGGTAGCAGTAGTAATAACAATTTATAGATTGAACCAGTTGAACATTTGCGTAATGAAGGTAGCAGTAGTAATAGCTATCATCCCCAAGAGGAACAAATGGTAGATTGTGATAGGGTTCATGATATGGTAGGTGATGCCTTTGTAACTCATGATGATGATGAAGTTGAAGAACCTAACTTAGATGCAAAAAAGTTTTATGAAATGTTAGATGCTGCGAATGAGCCAATTTACAGTGGTTGTAGAGAAGATCTGTCTAAATTGTCGTTAGCTGCTAGAATGATGAGTATTAAAACCGATCACAATCTACCTGAAAATTGTATGGATGCATGAGCAGACTTGTTTAAAGAGTATTTTCCAGAAGACAATGTGTCTGCTGAATCTTATTATCAGATTCAGAAATTGGTATATAGTCTTGGGTTACCCTCGGAGATGATAGACGTTTGCATCGACAAACTGCATGATTTACTGGGGAGATGATGAGAAGTTAGAAGAATGTCGATTTTGTAAGAAGCCACGATTCAAACCGCAAGGTCGAGGGCGTAATATGGTACCGTACCAAAGGATGTGGTACCTACCAATCACAGACAGATTGAAAAGATTGTACCAATCTGGGGAGACTGCTGGAGGGATGAGAAGGCACGCCGAGCATACTCAGACGGATGGAGAGATGACTCATCCATCAGATACAAGAGCCTGGAAATATTTTAACAATGTACATCCACATTTCGCTAGAAATAGCCGGAATGTGTATCTTGGATTATGCACTGATGGATTTAGTCCATTTGGAATGTCTGGGAGACAATATTCATTGTGGCCGGTTTTTCTTACACCGTATAACTTGCCACAGGAGATGTGCATGCGACGAGAGTTTCTATTAATGAGCATATTAATACCTGGTCCAAAACATCCAAAAAC
>CAKOAT010318487.1:128084-154724 GCA_932364175.1 Eruca vesicaria subsp. sativa
TACGATGCGAGCGATGCTTTTGTGGACCATAAGTGACTTTCCTGCATATGGTATGTTGTCTGGGTGGACTACACATGGGAGATTAGCTTGTCCATATTGTAATGGAATGACAGATGCGTTTCAGTTGAAGCATGGTAGGAAGACTAGTTGGTTCGATTGTCACCGTCGATTTCTTCCCATTCACCACCCATACCGAAGAGACAAGAAATTGTTCAGGCACAGAAAGGTTGTCAGAGACACTCCTCCTCCATATTTAACTGGAGAACAAATCGAAGCGCAAATCGATTACTACTATGCTCTAGAAACAGTTCCTCGTGGTGGGAATTGGCATGTTCCCAGTAATATGCCTGATTCTTATGGTGTTAAGCACAATTGGCACAAAAATAGTATATTATGGGAATTGCCATATTGGAAAGACTTCTTTTGCGCCACAACCTCGATGTGATGCATATAGAGAAGAATTTTTTTGAGAACATCATGAACACTATATTGAATATCCCAGGGAAGACGAAAGACAACATAAAATCAAGGTTGGACTTACCCGATATCTTCTCAAGGAGTGAGCTACATATAAAAAGCAATGGGCAAGTTCCAGTTCCAATATTCAACTGGGTGGCTTCAGAAGTGAAGTTCCCTGATGGGTATGTTTCAAATCTCTCAAGATGTGTTGAGAAAAGGCAAAAGTTCTCCGGGATGAAGAGCCATGATTGTCATGTCTTTATGCAGCGACTACTTCCCTTTGCGTTTGCGGAGCTACTACCGGCAAAAGTACATGAAGCACTTTCAGGTAATTAATTAATATAATACGATGACATGATTAATTTATTTCTATATATATATATATATATATACTAATGTGGATAATTTTTGTTTTCGTATATATATAAGGAATTGGAGCATTTTTTAGGGATCTGAGCATCCGCACTCTTAAAGTGGAAGTTGTCCAACAACTTCATGAAAACATCCCCGTCTTAATCTGCAAATTGGAGAAAATATTCCCGCCAACTTTTTTCGACGTCATGGAACACCTAGTTGTCCACTTCCCGCATGAGGCATTACTTCGTGGACCCGTGCATTATGGATGGATGTATCAGTATGAAAGGGCCATGAAAACTTTCAAAGGAAAAGCCAAAAACCTAGCAAGAGTTGAAGTTTCTATTGTTGCGGGAAGTTTGACGGAAGAAACATCACATTTCACTTCGTACTACTTTGCACCGAAAGTACGTACAAGGAAACGAGCTCCAAGAAGATATGATGATGGTGGTGTCGTGCCGACATATATGGAAGACGATGTTCCAGACATCTTTTGTCAAATTGGGCGATTGGGTGGGAAATTGAAAGAGGTTGGGTGGTCGAGTGATGAAGACGTCCATAGTGCGCACACCTTTATATTCTTCTTAATTGCGAGCATCCATTGATTGCTTATTTTGAAAGGTAAATATATAAAGATACACACTTATATATATATATATATATATATATATATATATACTTTTTTCAATATTAAATATATAACATAACATATACTCCCTCCGTTCCTTAAAGATACATATTCTAGAAAAAAATTTTGTTTCTAAAAGATCCATATTTTACATTTGCAATGTATGTTTTATTAAATAATTGTAAACTTCAAAAAACTTAATTGCACTAATTGATTTTTGATTGGTTTAAAATTATGAAAAGAAGATAAATACAAAAAACTATGCAAATTTATTGTGTTTTATTAAAAAGTGTGAAAAAACTAAATATGGATCTTTTAGGAACAGAGGGAGTATGATTTTACAGTCAATTTGAGACTCAAGTCGAGGAAGCAATACCTGGTATATCGGCAACTGAGTTAGACAAAAGGAAAGATCAACACTTTATCAAGTGGTTGAGGAAACATGTATTTATTTATTACTTAAATTGTATGCATATATTACCATAAAGTAAGTCTAATGTCTAATTATTTTACTTTTTGTTGCAGGTTGATTATGACGATCCTGAGTATCCCGCATGGTTACGCGAATTACTTCAAGGTCCAGTTGCAAAGGTCACTACATCGTCGATGTATTTCACCCGACGCTATACTTTTCATACCTATGACTATGGTAGACACCGGGCGACAAGTAATTATGGAATATGTGTGAAAGGCGAAACAGATTTCTACAGGATCTTGCAGGAGCTTTATGAAGTTCAATTCCCGGGTATGAGTTTGAAATGCGTTATCTTCAAGTGTGAGTGGTACAACCCCGTCGTAAACAGAGGTGTTCAGATTAACAAGAACGGTGTAGTTGATGTCAACGGTGGACGAAGGTACACCAAATTCTTTTTTTTTAATATCCAGGATTCCAGTATTAATTAATTTTTACATATTGATCTTTATTTACGTAGGTACAACAAGTTCGAGCCTTTCATATTAGCTTCCCAAGCAGATCAAGTTTGCTTCATTCCATACCCTAGGATTACTACCTCGGGAATAAACTGGTTAGCTGTTATCAAAGTTACACCTCGAGGACGAATAATCGCTGGAGAAGAACCACCATTACAAGAAGAAAACACCAATGAGATCGAGGAAGCTGAAGCAGAAATTGATGAGTTCCTACTCATTGATCCGCATAATCGTCAATACGAAGATGTTCCTGATCACTCAACAGACGAAGGTGTAGACGACGAGTTTTTAGAAAATGATGATGTTTCAATAGATTACGACAATGTATCCGAATGATTTATGTATGTTTATAAGTTTGTTTAACCACAAAATCAATTTGGATTATATATGTTTTAAGTTTGTTTAATCACAAAATCAATTTGCATTTGGGGTTTGAGGTTTATGTGTAGAAGAGGTTAGGAGTTTGGTTGTAGAAGAGGTTATAAGTTAAGGAAGTTGTGGTTTGGGGTTTGGGGTTTCGAGTTTAGGGATTTATAAACTCTTTCCTCGTAAAGCCCTAGTAATAGAAAACACGGGCATAGCAATTTCCTCGTAATGTTCTAGTAAGGTGTTACTAGGGCTTTACGAGGAAAAAACACGGGCATAGCTATTTCCTCGTAAAGGGTTTTCCTCGTAAAGCCCTAGTACAACCATTACGAGGACCTTACGAGGAAATTAAAACACGGGCATAGCTATTTCCTCATAAGGTCCTAGTAACATTACTAGGGCTTTACGAGGAAACAAAATTCCTTATATATAGTCGAGCAATCCGATTTCTCATTTGCTAGTAATCTTTTCTCTAAATCCTCTAAAGGTTCTCTCTAATTCGTAGTTAGGTGATTAAATTAGGGAATTTAGATTAGGTGGTTAGTTTAGAGAATTTAGATTAGGTGGTTAGTTTAGAGAATTTAGATTAGGTGGTTAGTTTAGGTAAATTAGATTAGTTTGATTTTATTTAGTGTTTTTTTAAAATTATACGAGGAATTAATGTTTTGATTTTTTTTTTTTTAAAAAAATATAGATGTCTAGAAAGAGCAAGCTTGCTAAGGCTGCTGGTAAGAGGACGTCGTCTCTCGAGGGGAGTCACTACGGAGATATGTTTGGGCGTCAGGATGCTCCGGGTTCATCTTCGTCAGCTCCCGGTTCATATCCGATTCCCGAGACTCAGAGAGCTTCTACGGCGTCCCGGCAACCACCTCCTCCTCCACCACCACCACCTCCTCCTCCACCGGTCGGGGTTCATCCCGATTTGCAGGTGTCGCCGAACGCACCCTTTGCGGTGTACACGGTGGAGGATATTTTGGCTCTTCCAAGCAGAGAAGGGCTAGGGGTGTCAAAATGGGTCATTACCCATGGGTTGACCCAACCCAAATTGACCCATTAACCCAAATGAACTGTTTATTTTTGACCCAATGGGTTAATGGGTTAACAGGTTAATGGGTTAACAAGTTAATGGGTTAACAAGTTAATGGGTCTATTGGGTTGGGTCAACTCTAATCCATTTAGTTTTTAAGCAAAATCAAAAATTAAAAACAAACCCATTAACTCCAAATTATGTCCAGTTAGACTCACCCATCACGTTTTCTCGCCAAAACCGCAAAATCACGTTTTTCCGCCAAAACCGCAAAATCATGTTTTCCCGCCAAAACCGCAAAATCACGTTTTCCCGCCAAAGCCGTAAACCACGTTTTCCTGCCAAAACCACAAAACTACGTTTTCCCGCCAAAACCGCTAAATCACGTTTTTCGCCAAAACTGCAAAACAACGTTTTCCCTCCAAAATCGGAAAATCACGTTTTCCCGCCAAAACCGCAAATTACGTTTTCCCGACAAACCCGGAAAATCACGTTTTCCCACCAAAACCGGAAAATCACGTTTTCCCGCCAAAACCGGAAATCACGTTTTCCCGCCAAAACCGTAAATTACGTTTTCCCGCCAAAACCGGAAAATCACGTTTTCCCGCCAAAATCGAAAAATCACGTTTTCCCGCCAAAACTGCAAAACCACGTTTTCCCGCCAAAACCACAAAATCACGTTTTCCCGCCAAAACCGAAAATCATGTTTTTCCATAAATTAGTTAAATCATGTTTTTTCCGCCAAAACCGCTTAATCATTTCTCACTAAAATCGCAATATTTTTCCCACCAAAATCATGTTTTCCCGCCACCTAAAATCATGTTTAACCTATTTATATTAATTGGGTTCTGCAAAAAGCCATTTTAAATGGTTCATTTTGGGTTTGGACAAAGATGTTGGTTGATGGGTCAACCATTAACTCATAACCCATTAATAGTCAACCCATTTGGGTTTTTGGTTGGGTTGACACATTTGACCCATTTGACACCCCTAAGAAGAGCTGGCAGAGTTAGATCCTATCCGACGGGACGGCCAAAACGTATTATGGTATGTTTTAATTTTTAAAAAGTTTTTTAAATTTATTTCTTAATTAACAAAATATTTAGAAATTAATCTAATTAATGATTTATTTTGTGTCTTTCCAGGTTTGGTCTTGACAATTGTATCGGATCTAGCTTCACGGACTGTATCAAGGGATACTTTCCCGATCCAGCTCCAAACTGGAAGATGACGGCGAGCCACACAAAAAGACGTGGTTCAAATCGTTCGCTGTAAGTTTAATTCGTTAATTTATTTTTAATTATTTAAAATTATTAATGTTATTGAACTAATCCGTCTTTTATTTTTTCTGGTTACATCAAAAGTATCTTTGGTCTATTGGGATTCACCAGCGGGTGAAGAAGGAGTTTGAGGCCAAGACAAGAGCACGATTGCTCGACATGGTCTATAACTGGAAGGGAGACTATCAGGTATAGATTTATAAATTATAATATATATATATAGTTTTAAAAATATTATATATTGACTTTAATTGAAATTTTTTTTTAAAATCAGGTGGATGGTTACGAGGCCGGGAAACCCGATTGCCGCACAACCACAGTGTGGCATGGCCTCATCAGCTATTGGGGGTTGCCGGACTCGGTCAGAATCTCCAACACAAACTCCGGGAACCGCATGACCAAAGACGAGCATGGCAACACGAAGGTGCTTCACACCACGGGTCGAAAACCTCACGGGGGAGTTCGTCTAGACATGGTAAGATGATTTTTAATAACTATTTAATTTTTATTTTATTTGAATATTCCAAATTAATATTTAATTTTATAAATTAATTTTAGGCTAAGGAGACAGGAGTTCTTCCATCTCTGAAAGACCTTTACGAGAGGACCCACCGGAACAAGGCTGGGCAGTTTGTAGATCCTGCTTCCGAGCGGATCTACAACGAGCTTGTTGCCCGAGTTGACGAACGCCAGACCCAGCTGACTCAGCAGACTTAGACTCCAGTCATATTATCCACTGTTGACATGAATAAGATTTAGGAGGAGGTAAATAATTTGTTTTACTATTAATTTTTAATATTTTTTAAAAAAATTTCTTAATGGTATTAATATTTTTATTTACAGGTCGCCCCTAGGAAAAAGGGGCGTATCATCCGGATTGGCTCGGTTAACGTTGTCCCTGCAGCGACATCGTCTTATCATCAGGAGCAGCACGATGTTAATGCTCAGCTGCGCTCGGAGTTGCAGGCGACGCAGTCTCATGTGAGTTCGCTCACCGAGCATGTGACTTCTCTCACCGATGTCCTCGACATTATGGCGGTTGGAAACCCACATTTGCAGGAGATGTTGCGTCAGAGACGGGAACGTGGAGGGATTCCAACCCAACAGCATCCACCATCACAGTCACAGCCGGCAACCAACTATGGAGAGGATTTTCCGAGTTCGTTCAGCAATTTGACGACCAGCATCCGTAGTTTTTATTTATTTTTAATTGTATATTATGAATTTAAAAACTCTTTGTATATTATTTAGTTATTTATAAAATATTGTGTTTTTATTTTTATTTATAATTTGATTTTCTTATTTTTAAAAAATAAAATAATTATTTATAATTATTATTTTTTAATAGGGAAAAAATATTTCGAAGCAAAATCCTCGTAAAGGTTTCCAAGTAATGTCCTCGTAACTGGTTCTAGTAAGTTCCCTCGTAATCTATTACTACGATCTTACGAGGAAAAGCTTACTACGAGCTTACAAGGAAAGCCTACGAGGACCTTACGAGGAAAAGCTAACCACGCCTTTACGAGGAAACATTTCCTCGTAAATTCGCTAGGACCTTACGAGGAAAATGGCTTTACGATGAACGTGTTTCGAGGAAACACGTTTCCTCGTTATTTCCTAGTAAATGGCCATTTACTAGGAAATAATGAGAAAAACCCATCCTAGTAATGGACGAGTTTTCTTGTAGTGGAATGATCCAAACTATCTTCAAAGGGAGATGCATTCCATAGATATACTATATCTTCATGTAACCGAAAACAAAGTTTATATCTATGTGAGTGTCTAAGAATAAGATGACTTATTTTCCGCCACATGTGGATCGAATTTGAAATTGGTTGATGATCAAGCCTGTCTACTTACCATTCAACCTACACTTGTCAGTTCCTATTAACTAATACTTTATATATATTAAACATGGTAAGAATTCTCAATAGAGTTTCCCAAACCAAAAAAGCTCGATAGAGTTAATTCTCACCAATGCTGGTCTTAGTGCTATTACTTGTTGGGGCCGGGCTAATGGTCTTAGTACATTGGCAGTGGTCGTCTTTCTGACGATGTCACGAGGTTCGATATAGTACCCTTTTTTTGGACAACTAAGGAGATACCTACTTAGTACGTTTTGTGTGATAAAAACGAGATTCCAAACAGACCCATGCACACGAAAAACTACAAAATGTATTTTGGAATGGAAAACTGATTATACATATAAGTGTATTGAGGTTTTGCATGATGGCTTCACATCGATGTGAATTCAAACCGAAAGGAGATACCTACTTACACCAAAAAGAACGTAAAACCAAAATCTAAAATATATATATAGAACGTTTAAACAAAAGCAAGAGGAAACACACTTCAAGTGTTTCCAAAATGGACCAAAACAGAACAAAGTTTGGTTAATGATATGACCAAACTTTAGGTCATACACTTACATAAATATAGTTATTCATAGTACGTCGGGTGTTTTCCTGATATTTCTGTCACGAGGTCCGACATAGTAATTAGTACATTTTGTTTGACATAAACGAGATTCCAAATAGGTCCATACGAAAAAAAAAAAATTCTGGAATCGTAAAATTATTTAAATCATGGCTTCACATCGATGTGAAAACAAACCGATCGAAAGATCGAGATTTGAGGCAATTACCTACTTATTAATTATCAACGTAAAGCCTATTACAAAAAAAAAAAAGAATTATTAATCGTAAAGCCAAAATCTAAAGGGAAATTGTATCAGTAGCATAAAAAAAACTATAATTCACTTATTGTCCATTTGCCCTATTTTTCAACAATATGTGTTGTATAATGTATAAGAGCATCTCCAAAAAGACTTTCTATTTTAAAGTTTGTAAAACTCTACATTTGAAGTTTAAAGGTGTTGTGCTCCAAAAACAAAACTTCAAACTCAACTTCAAAACTATTTGTATTTTATACTATGGTCCTTATATTTATTATAACTAATTAAATTCATAGAATTATTATAAATAACTAGTACATATATAAAATATTAGAATAATATTAATTGATAAAATGTTACACTAAAATAAAAAATTATAAAGAAAATATATAATTAAATATTAAATTATGAACAAAATACTACATTAAATCTTGTAATATTATTGTTGTCTAATTCTAGTTTTAAAATATTTGAAATCTTATTTTGATATTTTTTTAAAAATTAATTATGTGTAAAATTTAAATTTATTAAAAAAATTTTGAAATATTTATGAGATAAAAAATTTAAAGATTAAAATGATAAAAACAAAATATTTAAGAGTTATAAATATGATATGTAATTGTAAGAACCAAAATGCAAATAAAAGTTTGAAACTTCAAATTTGAAGTTTTAAGTAGTGACACTCTATATTTGAAGTTTCACTACTCAAAACTTCAAATTTGAAATTTTAGAGTTTCTTTTTGGAGAGTCAAAAACTTCATATTTGAAGTTATAGAGTGTCTTTTGGAGATGCTCTAATAATGCAATTTTGCTCACAAAAAAAAAGGTAAATATATATTAGATATTATTTATTGGAACATGTGGACGTGACTATCTCTTTATCGAAAACTCTTCACTGTATCAAATATGTAACACGTAATAAGTGAGGGAGCGTAACAACTTCTTTTTCTTTCTGCGATTATGAAGCTTCCGAGCACATCTCCGTCAACAAATTTTGGAGGAGCAGGCTGATACCACTCAAATTATCCTAAGGAGTAACTTACTATCACAAACAAGAGATTAGTTGTAGTATTTAGGGATCAAACCCACAATGAGCTAGGACACCAATTAAATCTAATCAAGTAATAATGTTAGATTGGTTAAAAGTAAAATTACAGTAATGAGGTAAACAAAAATTAGTAAATATCCTAATTAAGCAAGATAATTAATCCATTAAATAGATTGAGGGTTGAACTTAATTAGAAAGGTGTTATATTTAGGGTTTTTATTCAGGTGTTGGAGATTATAATCCTGTAGGTGCTAATTAGTTGTTTGTATGGTATTAAAGAGCTTAACCTCTAAATAACAAATCAAGCAAAACGTTCGCGTTACTAAATAAATATATTAACTAGATTCTATTGACACAAACAATAATGTCCGATCAATAGCAGTGTAGATCGATACTCTATAAGAATATCGATCGATACACTTTACTCGACATCGATCAATTTCTAATGGGAATATCGATCGATGCGGCTAGTTAAACTTTATTCGCGAGTTAATCTATACTCATTATAGACCCTTAGATCAAGCTATCGTTATACTATAGAAAATCCTAGCTTAATAGAATAGATTCATGATGTTTAGAATTGTCTAACTATTGGTTAAACAGGCTAAACTCCTAGATTCAGGTTTCTAGTTAGCAATTCTAGAACATAGACATTAAGAACATCCTATCAGTGAATAGCACAACAAGCGATCCTATAGTTGGGGCTAATCTCACTAACCTATTTAAACCCTAACTCTAACAAGTGAATTACTCAGACATAGTTAAGCAAATCATAACACAAACAAAGTAATAAAACTTCAGAAATATAGTTAGATAGAAAACAATGGAGTTGCAGTCACAAATCTCTCTGGATCTTTTCTCCACATCTAAAAATCCTAAAAACCTTTTGTTGTGAAAAGAATACAAGAATTCTCTCCTTAGCCTAAAACACCTCGGCAAAGTATAAATACTTAGGTTAAAACTCATCAGGGGCATAATCGTAATTTGGTAAAGTCTTGGGTTTCAAGTCGGCTGCTTCACGAATTGGTCTTCGGGATCGATCGATACAGCATTGAGCATATCGATCGATATTGATCACTCTGTGTCGACCTTGTTCTATTGTCGATATCCAAATCGAGTGATTTCTCCAATTCTCTCTAAAATGCTCCAAAAACATCAATTTCTTCCAAAATACTCCTGAACTTATAAATATGCTTAATAGCTTCTATAATATAATAAATAGTTATAAAAACAATAATATACCATGACTAAAAGTGGGTCAAAATCATGGTATATCACAGGCCAATTCTGAGGACTCCGTCGAAGAAAAGAGACAAAGAATTCACCGATTCAGAAATCTACAGTTGCGATGATGGCATTGCATCCGTACATCCATTTTCTATTGCATGTAAGATTAGATATGGCAAAGACAAGAAAAAGGTTGAGGAAAGAGACTTGAATACATGATTGTTGAATTGCAGGAAATGAAGAAGAGATAAGAGATGAACAAAAGATGTACTCCTATACTATTCTATTTACAAAGGTTCCATACTATATCTAATACAGAATGAGAAATTTGTAGCATATTATACAGATTGTATTTGGGTTTATAAATGAGTGATTAGGGTTTAAATTTTTTAAGTAGAGTTTTTTCTATGGTTTTAATATTTAAGCATAATAGCAATTAATGAAAATGGGTAAACTGCTCCTTCTAAACTATTTTTTAGGGTTCCATACTATGTTTAGTACGGTACGAGAAATTTGCAGCATATAATATAGATTCTATTTGGGTTTATAGATCATTGATTAATGTTTAGATTTAGTAATTACGAGTTTGGGTTGACTTTAGTATTTGATATGTTGGGTAGAGTCTAATATTTTGGGGGCCATACTATATCCATACTATGTATTGTAACCACACATTTACTATGTTTCTCAACCAAGGAAGAGTAACCTATGTGTACCTCTATGCTTTGTATATATGTTGTTTTCGTATTTTGTATTTGACATTGTATGCTTTCAACTTAATTCCGCCACTATTCTTTAAACCATGTGTATGAGAATGACAAATGCATTCTTACTAATTTTTAATTCAAGTCTATTCTATAATTCATATTTATAAGATATAGTTTGATATTATAAAATATTATGATTTTGATATTTGATTTTAAGGTTTATATTTGGATTTAGGGTTTAGTGATTAGAATTTAAAGTTTAGTTATTAGAGGGTTTGGAAACATGGGTTAGGATTTAGTAATTATGTTTAGCTTTGGTTTAGTAGGAACTATTTGAGTTAATCATATTTTTAAAACTTAATTCTATTTTATTTTGCTCTTATATAGTATAGATAAAATCAAATATGTTAATATTCTTTCTTGTATTGGTTTATGTATTTAGTCGATTGTGTCTATTTAGGTTTGGGTTTACTTAACATGGATAAGAGTTTAATATTTATGTTTACGGTAAAACATATTGTGACGTGATTCAGCTTTTTTACTGTAGTTGTAAAAAGGAGTATGTAATTTTGGTCTATACACTACAAAAAACATAATAATTTTTGACCAAAATTCTGACCACTTAAACTGATCAAAAACATTTGTGACCACAAACCGACAACTTACTGATGATCAAAAGATGTGGACAAAGAGTGGTCAGTAATATGACGAAAAAAAATCGATTAGAAAATGGTCACAAAATTGTGACCAAATCTTGACAATTAAAATATGGTCAGAAACATGGTCAGCATTTGATCAAAACGTAGTCACATTTTTTATTTCAAAAATAGCCGTTTGTGGCTGTTTAGAAAGTGGTCATGAAATGATCAAAATTTTGATTTTAATTACGTTCACAAACTAGCCGTTAAACACACAAGCTCTATATAATTAATTCACCTCATTCCAAGCAACTCACAGAAATTAAGAAAGCAACACACTAAAAATGTCTTCACATATCTCTAATTTTCGTTCTTGGATAAACAATCAATAGGATTCAAATGGACAGATTTCAGAGGAGTTTGCGGAAGGGCTTAAGGAATTTATGCGATTCGCCGCAAACTAAGATATTACTTTGAGAGGAGATAAGATGTTTTGTCCTTCTTCGTTGTGATAATAGTAAATTTATTTCCATAAAAAAGGTGGAGTTATTTGTATCAATGTGGGTTTACCTCTAGTTATAAAATTTGATATTTACATGGAAAAGTTAATATAGGAAATATACTTAGTACTAGTGAATCTGTGCCTGTTAGTGTAGAGGAATCTGACCAATTTCTTTCTAATTTAGTGGTCAAAAAATAAATAATTTCTTGTAGTAATATTATTAAGGGTCGACGTCATCTACATTTCAAAGTGTAACCGGTAACTTTTATCATCACTTAGGAGTATAATCGGTTTGGTATGAATTAAATGTTAATTTTTAAATAATGTCAAAATCAATATCATTCTCTTAATTTGGCATTGGATTTTAGTCATTTGGCAAATTTTCCCAATCTAAAATATATAGAGAACGTTAAAAAGCAAGAGGAACAAAAAAACCGTAAAATGAGAGAAAACACACTCCAAGTGTTTCCAAAAAGGACCATAACCGACAAGGCCTGGTCGATAAATGACCAAATTTTAGATTGTACACTTGGATAAATATAATTATTCATAGTATACATATATATCATGGTCGTACATGACTGTCACCTCAGATTACCGATGGGTAAAGATTTTCCGACAACCTCAATTCTCCGACCATAACCAAGGGCTTCGCGAGAAACATATCATGACTCGATTCCATCAATTCGACACGTGTCTCACCGCCGGGTAGTTTCCACTTAAACCCTTGCAAAAGCCTAGCGAGCATCATGACAGTTATCGCAGTACCTAATGCAGGAGCAGCACATCCTCTTTTCCCGGTACTAAACGAGATAAACCGGAGATCGTTCTCGATCAAAGTCACTTCCAAGCACTCATTGAGATGCCTCTCCGGTTTAAAGCTTAGTGGATCAGACCAAACTTTAGGGTTACGACCAAGACCGTAACGGCTAAGTAAAACTTGACTTCCTTTAGGGATATGGTAACCAGCGACGGTTGTGTCGGAGAGTGCCACGTGTGGGAGATTAAAGGCAGCGACGGGATGAAGACGAAAAGCTTCACGGATAATAGCTTTGAGATAGTTAAGTTTTGGTATGTCGGATTCTTGCACGAGTCTTTCTTTTCCGACGACTCTTTCGATCTCTTCCATTGCTTTCTGGAGGATCTCCGGTTTGTTTATCATCTCCGCCATGGCCCATTCCACGGCGTTTGATGGATTGTCCGGCGCCGCCATCACAAGTTCCTATAACATAATATTTATAAATTTTCTTCAAAAAAAACATAATATATAGAAATAATATTTTATTTTTTCTTTTTTGAAAAGTAATTATTATTTACTGTATTATTTTTTGGTTTACCATTCTATGCTTCGATTGACGAGTCAACATGAATCTATACTATTAAAAGAGAAGGAATCTGAATAAATCTACTTAAAAAAGTTGTTTGGACCCTTTCATTAGACTAACATTCTTTGGTATTCCTTTATATTTCTCTAACTATATAAATCTTTACAGTTTAAATAAACTCATTTATTACTTTCCATAATCTATTATAAATTTTCTCTAACAATAAATATTCATGATACTATAACTACTACACTTTTGTTTAATTAGTTATATGCAATCAATTATTAAATTTTGATATTACATTCTTATACAAGAACTAAATGATTAATTTAATGATATATAAAAATTAAATGGGTCTAAATATTATAAGTTCGAGATTCAAACAAAATTGGTCAAAAATTGATTTAAATAAGATATGTTTATTTATTTTACATGATATATTTTAATTTAATTTCAAATGTAAACTAGCCTACGATTTAAATATCAGATAGGTTGAATATTTTTAAGAAAATTATTCAAGTAATTCATTGATTTGTCTAATTTTTTTTAAAAATAGTATTTTAGGTTATTTAGTATTTAGATATTATATATAATTAATATTTGTAGGTATACAATTTATATATAAAAAGTTAAGTACCTATTTGGTTCTCGGTTCGATTTCTATTTTTAGATTCTAGAGATATATGATATGATCGATTATTTATGAAATTTGGCTTAATTTAACTCCGTTTAAATTTTTAATTTTTTAAAAAAAATTTAAGTACCCATTTGTGCATAATCGAAAAATAGAAACCACGCTTCTCAATGGGTTAATAACAATGTTTTTGATTTTAAGATACTTTTACAATATTCGTTTTATTAATTTTTACAAGAATGAAATAAAATAATAGAACAAATATTAGATATTACAGATATCTAATAATAGACATAAATTCATTATATATTTGACTTTACGGTCAATAAACATATAAGAAGCGCGGATCAAAATCTAAATTACTTCATCTACAAGTTAAATTTATTACGGCCAACTATTTAATTTACCTTAATTATATCAACCAAAAAACATTCTAAACTGTACCTACTTATATTTTCTACCATGATTTTGAGAAATCTAAATTGATTACAAAATATTCTTTGATATCTTCTCTTAACCTAAATTAACAACAAACCTCTCTTTTCATAAATACAAGCTATCTCGGACCCCTTTTACCTTCAACTCAATCAAATTCAAAAACACCATCAAAACCCATCTAAGTATCTATTCCGAAATATTTGACTTTACGGTTAAGAAAATTAATACCCGCGCTTCTTAAGCGCGGGTCAAAATCTAGTATTTACTTTAAAATTTTAGATCGTCTATATAGTAATAGAACCAAATAAATTATTTTCTAAACTTTCTCACCATTACTTCAATTTAAAATTTGCTAAAACTAGGAAACAATAATTTAGTTCAGCCTTTTAATTCCAAAACAAAAAATAAACCTTTTCAACTATATATAAGTATTTTGGTTTTGAGGTTAATTTTCTTTAAAGTTCCTCAACTGTCAGATATTTTTTTTTTGCCCTTCTTATTGTTTTCATATAGAAAGTATATCGATCTAAAAAACGTACAAACCCATCAAGTTTCTATCACTAATAAGAGAAAACGCTAAAGTATTATCAGTCTATACCATATAACAACAGACATCTAAAGTAACATGTAAAAATATTACCTTAATGGTCGGTTTGATTTCATCAGCGGTAAGCAAAGGCTGGCCATCTGCGTCCTTGATAGAGATAAAAATGTCTAGAAAATCTTCAATCTGAGTTCTCTTTCCTTCTCTCCACATTTTAATCCTCTCATCAATAATAGGATCATGATATTTATCCATAACTGCACTAGCTTCTCTCATGATCTTCTCATGTCCGTTTAGATCCAATCCCGTAAGCATGGGTAGATAATCCGATACACAAAACGCAAACGTAAACCCTAACCCCTCAAACATAGCTTCCATATGCTCAATATCTTCAATGGTTGGCCCACCATCGGCTTTAGTTTTCTCCGAGAACGTCCTCGTTCCAAACATAAGCCTCTTAATAGCATTACCACAGTAATGCCTTGTAACAAAGCGGAGATCGACCGGTTCAGAGTTTCTAACCATGTTGTAAAGCCAAGCGGTTAGATGATCGGTTTCTTCAGCTCTATTGTCATGTAGCCATCGGTGCCTTGCGGGGCAAACTATCTCCGTCATAATCACTTTCCTCATCTTCTTGAATTGCTCACCGAAGGGTGTGATCACGCAGGTTTTGTAGCCGTTGGAGAGTATCTTTTGAGCGTAAGTGAGTGGTCTTGACGCAAAGAGTGCGTCTTGTTGCTTGAAAATCTCACGTGCTATCTTAGGACATGTGACTGGAATGACGTGAGTGTTTCCTAGACGCACACAAGCTATCTCCGTGTTAAGCTCCTTCATGAGGCTATGAAGCCACCGGAAAACCGGACGGTTTTTAAGCATCGCTGGAACCATTCCTACGAGTGGAAACCCACTGGGACCCGGCGGGAGAGGGTGCAACTTCTTGTTCTGTGAAGATGACTTTATTTTCTTGAATATCATTAAGAGAGAAATGACTACAAGAGCTTGAAGTGTTGTGAGGAAATACATATTGCTAAACGGAGATGTTTGGAGACTAGTTTTGGTCGTGAGGTCCGAAGAGTTTGAGGCTATGGTATCCATTGTAAGGATAGGAAGAAAAGGAGTTGTAATTGTGCTAATTGTTTTTCCTTGGACCTTTCTTTCACCTTGTTATTTATAATGTGGTATCAACTTAGGTAGGTGCATGTGAGATGACGATAATACCCCGTTATGTGGTGAGGACGAAGCAGTGTGGAAGGCATTGGAGTTGGACCGATTTGGTCTATCTAGTGATGAATGTCATCATATTGAACTTTGTAGGGATAAAAAAAAATTAATTAAATGATAATAATAGAATAAATTCATACTTTTTAATCATTTTGTTGGTCACCTGCCAAAAATCCTCGTGTTATATATGCATTAAAACAATCCTGCAAAACAGTATTTTTCTACGGATAGATGGGTTTTCTTTGGAAACATTGTTTTTCTTTGTTACAGTGAAAGCAAAGTGTAGTTTCTACATGATTGATTTTTAACATGTAAAACTTTTCGGGTCTTCTGCCTTTGGTTCTTGCGGACAACCATGCTAATATCAACATGATTGATTTTTAATCTCCTCAGTTTCGTTCGAAGTGTGTTCCCTTATTGTACTAGCCACATTACGGTACGTTGTCGTGAATGTATATATATCATTTTTGGTAGGTAGATTGATATGCCTTTGTCACATTTAATATCACATCATATACTGTATATGTCTTTTTGGGGAACGAGAGTAAGGGTCTGACCGGTTACAACGCATAGATTGCGATTGCGGTTGCAGGCGTTTGCGGATACGGGAGATTACGGTTTTAAGCGTTAGTAAGAGATTTATACGACTGGTTCAACAGTTCAAAAATGTTGCATTTGCGGGATACTTATGACTGGTTTATCATCAAATACAACAGCGGTTAAGTAATAAATTAAAAATATTTATACTTCATATAATTATCAAACTATTAAAATCATATTTTCATGATAAATATAAAAATTTTATTTAAAAACTGCACTATTAAATTTTTAAAATTAAAGAAAATATTTTTTAGAACTTTTATAATATAAATATTTCAGTATTTCAATTACTTTAATTTAAAATTTTAACTGAATATTTTATTTTTATATTTATACAGTTTTTTGGAAAAAATATATATTTTATCCTCCCGCAATCGCCCGCAAACGCTGGCTGAAACCAGCTTTTGGATTTTAGAGATTCAGAGCAATTTGAAGCGGTTTATAGTGTTTTCTGTGATTGTTGTAAAACGCAAACAACCGCTACCAACCGGAAAAACAGCGTTTGTGGGTGATGGCGGGAGAACCAGAACCCTTAACTCTTCTTCAAAGAATTTCTTTGTAGATATAGAAAAATGTTTTATTTAAATCGATTAATTTTTGTTTATGATGTGGACCCTTAGAATGAATAGATAAGATGAAAACAACTAATAAATTCAGTAAATTCGTATAGTTAAAGTGAATTCGAAATATATGAACCGTATATTTTGGTCGATCTTATATCCGGAGGAATATACTTATTTTTTAGACAGTACAAAAATATACTTATTTAGAAAATATTGGTACGATGCACCTGCCAAATTGCCTCGTGGAATTTATGTTGGTCGTTGGAAAATGAAGTTACTAAACCATGTCAATGTCAATCATGGTAGTGGGAGCCTCTACACATGCACTTACGACGTCGTTTGGGGGTTTCTATTGACTAAAACGTTGGGACAAAGAAAAACGAGTATTCTATAAAACTAGAATTTTGAACATGAGGTTTCACGTGGTGGATGGGTCGAGCGTCCCATTATTTTGTTAATAGAGTAACAATCACATGAATCTGCATGCAGTGAGCATATGTAAACTAAGAATTCACTAATTGAGAAGAAAATTAACCGGAGAATTGTAGCTAGGGATACCACGAGAGTCGACAGTGAGCAGGTTAGTGAGCTAGAGAGGTTAAAGTCGAGATATTATGTTTTCAAAATTTAGTTGATAATGAGTGTATTATATTTTCTATATTATTTAAACTTTATCTCAATGTCCATTGAAAATATAGTTGTAACTCATGGTATATGTAATACTCTATCTCTTTCAATTTAGTTGTCATTCTAAATTTTTGCACACATATTAAGAAAATAATAAATTTTACATATTTTTAAAATAAAAACACAAACACCTATATATCGAACCACTTTTCAAACAATGAAAAAATAGAAATACATTTAAAATCAGTAAATTTTGTATTGCAATTATAAAACGACAATTATTTTGAAACGAAATTTTATTCTAGAATGACATATAATTTGAAACGGATGGAGTAGTAGATTACTGGATCTTGAGCCGAGAGACTCACCCAGGGATTTCCCAAGATCAAACAAAATTTGTAAAAAAAGTTTGTATTCCTCGCGAATACAAGAATATACATTTTATAATTATTTATTAATTAATACATGCATTACTAATTAAAAGACTATAATGATAAATTATCATTTATGTTTTCATTTTTAAAAAATTCTTATTATATATATTTTTTTGAAAATTTGTTTGTACACTATATTTATTATATATAAATAAATCTTAAAAATCACTCAATATCCTATTTTTAATTATATAAATTAAAAATTTACTTGATAATTATTTAGTAAGTGTTTTCTGTTTTTTTTTTAATTTTTAACTGCTTTATTAAAATACTTTCAGATACATACAATATGTATAGGTATTATCTTTTAATTTTAAAATTATATTATTAGATTTTAGATCATTCTTATTATTGTAAAATATAATCATTTATCTAATAAAAGAAATTAAATTCGTTATTTTATTTTGTTACGAATAGATATTTTTATTAATTAAATGTAAATCGATATTAATCACTCTAACTTTTAACGTGAGAAGTCGAGTGCAAAAAATTACTTCACAAATAATATAATAGCTGGATTTTAAAATTTTCGTATTCCTTTGTTTTTATATATTAATATTTTGATTTTTTTGTATACTAAAATAAGAGTTATCTTGGACTTCACCCCAAATAATCCCTCTAGGTCGGGGACCAGGTGGCACTAATATCATTTTTGGCGTAAATCATCCCCCGGTGCAAATCGTATCCAGATGTTTTAATCTATACTATTCATATAGAAGATCTTTTGAAGTCTCCTTTATTTTTAAATTATTTACAGCAATACCATTACTTTAAAAATTCAAATAAATATTAATTCATTATTTAAATTAAACAACAGAATATTAGGTAATCTCTACATTTTTCATTTGTTCCCTGATTTGTCTCCTTCTCACATTTGATTCATTATAAGTATATATAGTCTGATTTATATAGTTAATTAGTAATTACACACTATATTTAATAATACCCCAAGAAATCTATGCATTATTAGATTTATATAGTTATGTAAGAACTAGCCACATGACATACTATAAAATACTGTTAGATTTATATAGCTACGTAATCATTAACCACATAACATACTATTAACATATTACTACTAAACATATATGAAACTAAAATAAATTGTTCCCTCCTTAATTTTATATGTTTTATATTAAAACCCTTACACATCCAATATTGATGTTAGATGTACAATTAATGAGTAGAGATTTTAAAATTAAGATTGTTTGGGTTAATCCATTGAATATGTAAAATATTTATCAATTAAAAACGACTTGAACAAATAGTTTTGTCATTTCTATTATGAGCTAGCAAACAAGATTGCATAAAACACATGATAATGCATATTGTGGCAAACTGGCAATACTTATGATTTTTTTGTTGTTGCTAAATTAATAGTATACATTAGACTTGTAAAATATTAGGGAAATTTTCTTTTAAAGGACTAGACAGCCGTCGATACTGTAATTAATCGGTCAATAGATTATTTACCAAATTAATCGATCTTGACAACAACAAGCTTTTTGGTGATCCGATCATATAACCACAACGGTCATTACTGTTACATTCCCATATAAAACTTAAATCAGCCATCCCTCATTACACATCTGAAAATTTCTTGAGCTATCATGTTGGGTCTCAATTTTTGCAAATCAACATCACCCTTGTGAAAGGCAGAGTAAAGCCAGGGGATGTAGGCGCTCTAGCAAGGCCATTCAGCTAAAGACTTATGGGAGCACGTGCCCCATCTCTTTTTTTTCTTCATAGTACAATGGTAAAAGCAGTTCAAGCGGTGCAGATCAAGCAGATCATGCAGATCAAGTGGGAAAACTGCAGATCAAGCGGATCATGCAGGAGAAATGCAAATCAAACGGATCAAATAATTTATTATTTTTATAAATGACAAAAACAAGAGAGATACATATCAAGTGAATTAAATATTTTCTTCTTCTAAATTATAATTTAATGTGCAATTAGATCATTTTTTATAGATTTGGTTTCTTACCTTATCAACAATAACTGTATTCATGATATATATATATATATATACATATTAAAGTTGTTACAAAAAAATAGTTTCGTTATTTAGTTGATTAATATATAATCATCATAATTTATAAATAACTATTAAAAAGTTAATAATACTTATAGTATAATGTTTTCTCAAAATAATATTCATTCATATATATGTAAGACTATAAAATATACTAAAGATATAAACTTTTCTGGTATATTTTATAATTATTATATATTATATAAATAATAAAAGAAGTAAATTTACTTAGGAAAATTTCATCACATTAAATGAACCCTACTTTCTTGGCAACTAAAGAGTCTCCAATGATCACTACAAATCTTTTTATAGCATACTTCTTATTTATCTGTTTGTATTTAATATATTTGAGTATCAATTTATAACAGATACATTAACTTAAATATGAAATGGTGTTTCTGACGTAAGACTATAAAAATATATGCAAAGTATGCTAATTGATGTTCTTGATAAGTTTAATAGTAAACTATAGCAAGTACGTTAATTTAAATATGAATTAAATAAAAGGGTTGTTTCTTTTGGCAAAGATAATAATATTGTTGGTGATGTAAAAGAAATTGAATGAAATGAATAAGACATAAATTATAGAATGAGTAGCGAGTATAGAAAAAATAGCTGATGTTATTTATAATAAATAATTTAAAAATTCAATTAATTTAGTTGAAAAAAAATTCATCTATTTGTCTGAAAAACAAAGGGTAATGTTGAAATGCTGTCAGAGTTGGGTAAACTACAAAAAGGCAGTGGAACTGCTTTTTAGCATAAAAAGACAAAAAAAATGGTATGCATGCAGTTCTCCTGTCCTGTAATTTAAAATTTTAGACAAAAAGTGATTGGCAATAAATCACACATAAAAGACAGGAGTAGATGATCTGCTTTTATCTTGCCTCTCCATTCACACTCTAAGGCTTCGAATGGTAAAAGCAGATCAAGCGGTGCAGATCAAGCGATTCATGCAGATCAAGCAGGACAAGTGCAGATCAAGTGGGACAAGTGCAGATCAAGCGGATCATGCATGAGAGATACAGATCAAACAGTTTATCATAAACTATGAATGATAAAATCAGTTCAAAACTATAGATCATATATTAAAAGAATAAAATTATACCAAATATCAAAATAAATATTTTAAATGTTGTAGGATCAGCCGAAATGATTATTAAATTTTTCATAAGATGTTTATACATCTTCTATTTGCATTTTTGTTGATCAAAATTATTTTTGAAGAACAAACATCTTAATATTTAATTCTTTGTTGACCTTAATATATAGAAATGGAGATCAAACAGATTAAGTAATTTATTATAAATTATAAATGACAAAATATGTTCAAAACTATATATCATATATTAAAATAATAAAAATTACACCAAGTATCAAAACAAAAATTTCAGATGTTCTAGGTTCAGTCGAAATGTTTGTAGAACTTTTATTAGATGCTTGTACTTCTTCTATTTATTAATTATTTTAAATATAAAAAATATTAAATTATTTTTTTGCTGACATTTATATAGAAAAATTTATATTTTTTCGTGGAAAATATTGTGTTTTTTTGGCGATTATACATCATGCTTATAATTTTAAAATGACACAACTAATATTAATGTGAACTATATAGTTTGAGTTAATATTTGTACATTATTTATAATAAATATATTTTAAAGTTAAGTGTTTGTAATTTGTAATAAAAATATTTATTAGTAAAATGAAAAAAAGCAGATCAACACCACCAAATGTTAGCGGATGAGATCTGCATGCAAATCTCCTGCTTTTTCTACTAAAAGACAAAAATAATTGAACTGCATGCAGATCTCCCGCTTGAACTGTTTTTACAAACAAAAAATGGTGAATGGTAAACATATTGTAGGAGAACTGCCTATTGCAGGAGAACTGCATGATCTGCCCATGTCCTGCCCTTCCCATTCATAACCTAAGTTATACATTTTCTATTCCGAAAATATCTATGTTTTAGAAAATAAAATTATCTCAAAAATATTTTTTTTTCATTTTAATGCATTATTTAATGATAATTATAAAAAATAAAAACTGACAGTGTTATTAAAATTATATCAGTCAAGTATTTTTAAAAATAATTAATTACAAAAAATAATGTATTGACAATCAAGTTATTATATTAGTTAGTTAATTAACTTTTGGAAATTAAATAATATGGCTGTTATTTTTTGTCTTTATACCTACTAATCTACCAAGGCTCAAAGATACCGCACGTGATCACTACTAGTAAATTTTCTGAACTGCAAAAATAGGTCTGGACATTTTACCTGGACCCGAAGATCCGAATCAGAATCGACCCAAAAATATAGGTTCAGATCCGAGTCCGGATCCATGCTAAAGTACTTGTTGGATCCTTTTTATTTGGACCCGTGGGTCTTGGGTCGGGTCTGGATCCTACCTGAGACCTGTTTGGGTACCCGTGGTACCCGCAAATTATTGCATATATAAAGTAAATTTAGGTGTTTGGGTATATTTTTGGTATTTTAAATATTTTTAAAATTTTCGAGTTTGGGTTTTCGGGTATAATTTAGGTTTCGGGTAAAATTTTAGATCTTCAGAAAATATAATTCGGGTATTTGGGTAAACTTTCAGGTATTTTTTGGGTTTTCAGGTCTGATTTTTGATAATTTTTAGGTATTTTGGCGGTTCTTCTCGTAATTTTTGGGTCTACTTTGGGTATTCTGGTCTTTTTCGGATCCTAAATACCCGAACCGACCCAGATCCGAAATATACCCTAAAATTAGGAATATTTTACGGCTATTAAAATTATAGACCCGAACCGACTCGGACCCGACAAGACCCAACCCGAAACCGATCCAAAAATTATAAGTATCTACTAGATTTTGACCCGCGCTTCAGAAGCACGGGTTTGTTTTTGGTTATAAAATAAAGTTTAATACTCCAGAAAATAGTGTTTTGAATTATTAGCATTATATTAAAAATTTGTATTATATCAGTGCATAAAATTTTTCTATTTAAAGTTATATATCGATGTACATAAAAGTTGTCTAATTAAAATTATATACTTATCATTTAGTTTATTTGAAATTTTGTATGTATGTTTTATGTTACAATGTTTTGAATATTTTTTTGGATATTTATTTAGGTTTTCGATATTTTTTTGTGTTTCAAGTTTTTTGGGTACTTCGGAATTTTTAAGGTCTTAAATACCTGAACTAATTTGTTTTGGTATCTTGGTTGTTAGAAGTTGAGAATGTGAAAAGAATATACATTAACAATTTTATTTAGTTGTTAGAGAATATTTTTTTGGTTGCTATAATAAGAGTTAGTTATAATATTTGATATCTGTAATAGGTTGGACTCAGTAATGAATAGGTGTAACAACTTTTTAAGTAAAGTTTTGAGGATGATTCTTTTTTAATAATACAGACAGATGATCAAGTTAAAAATTATTATACTTTGCGTTAAATAAAAGATCCGATTATTTTTGTTCATGGTTGATTTAATTTGTAAACAATATCTCACTTTTTGATGCGTATATGATGTTTTTTGCATATATAAGGAAAGTGTGTATTTTAGAATTTTCTCATGTATAGGAATCTTTCTTATTTTGAAATTATTATGTCTAATATACTTAAATTTCTACTGTTTATATGTTAGAATATATTGATTTAAAATATAAATATTGATTAGAAATTATTTGGAGTAATAGATATGAGACAAATATATTAAAAACAAATACTCTTAAGATTAGTATTTGATGTATTAGTTAAATTTGATTTCTTTGTATATTAATTTAATATAGTAAATAAGTTTTAATATATTCATTTCTACATCTAGATCTATTTATTTTGTTGTATCGAAAATTTCAGATTGTATGAAGATTAAAAATATTAATTGAAACCTCTTCAAATGACTTTAGTTATTTAGAGCTCGTTTACAAAATTTTCACAAAAACAAATATTTTTCTATCTATGTTTAACCTATTTATAAAAAATTTGAAGACGATATAGTTAAAGATAATATGAGGTAGGCTTTATATTATAATATTGAAATCCTAATATTAATCTAAGAATATAATACGAAACATCCTACATTGTTCGTAATGTCTGATAAGATTTATTTTTAATAGTGTTGATATTAGTATAACACGATAGTTAATGGTAGATATTATAAGTTGTAGATACTAAACACTCAAATACGTTTGGTTTGTTAAGCATTAAATATAGATAAGATAAATGGGTCCAGAATAAATGTGAATTAAAGAGGAGATTATAATATATTTAATAAATGATAGAGGATATTATTTGGTTACTACTATATAATAGGGACTTGTTATAATATTTGATTATATATAATTGGTTGGGCTAAAAATGAATAGGTGCAATAACTTTGTTTAAGTAGATTTTTTTAGACTCCTTCTCTTTTAATAGTATAGATATGGGTCCAAATTTTCAGGACCCGAAGGATCCAGATCCGACAAGAACCGATATGACCCCGACCCGAGGATCCGGATGCCCAGACCTATGCAAAAAGTTTCTTAACTGTTAAAAGTTTAGTTTACATTTTCTTCCTTTTTTTATTCTTGATTATTACTAGATTTTTCCACATAAACCTTTTATATAAAAAAACAGCGATGATGTATTATTTGCATTAGATGGACCAATGAAAAAGTTAGAATCAAAAGGTTTAAGGATGCACTTGGGAATCTAATACCTTTTTTGTACAGAAACATTTGGAGAATACCAAGTCTAAGTTCACATAAAATCGATTTACATTTTTCAGCCTAAGAAAACAAGATTTATCATTTGGGCTTTCAACCCGACCGAATGGGAACTCGCCTCGACGATCGACTATAAAAGTCGAGGCTACTCGGCCAAGCACCCGAGAAGTCGACTTTGGTCAACAAAATCCATGAAGCTTTTTGTTTTGTTTTTTAAAATGTAACTATAATATATGAAAACGAGTTTTACAAAGTAAAAGCTTAACCTAGATAAACTTTCAAGGCTCTCACTATCACTGCCATGGCGTTTTACTGTACGTACGGTACTAACATTTATTTTGAGCAAGATATTCACTTGATTTAGTAAAAGCAACTCGTAACAAGCCCCACACTACATTTTCCTTTTGGAGTCTTCGGAAACATAACATTTTTTTCTTTTTCAACTTTCTTTTCATTCATTTCCACTTCTTCCTTTTCCTACCTGCTACCCATAACATGCTCTTAGGCTCTTAGCCACGTCTTAAATCAGATTTCTATGCTTCACCAACCACATTTTCACCAACGTATAAACACAAAAACCAATCAAGATTTTTTTTTTTTTGAACTTTTACAACCAAGGTTTTAACACTTTAGAATAGTCGATTTCGCAAGACCTAGAAACTGAAATCACAATCACCGTTGATAATACGACTATTTCTACTATCTGAATTTGAAAGTATGATTTTGTTTTTCTTTCCCAACTGTATATCAGTTTACTCAAAGTTAGCATTTTGGTTAAGAGAGAAATATAACTTTGCTTGCGGCAAATAAAGCCATAACTCGTTTGATATATAAATAAATTTTTTCATAAATTTAAAAAACGGCATCAGTAGATCCTAAAACTCGATTTTATATTTTATATCTTGCTGACGATATATACTCATCAAGAATGTATATATATAATTTTATCTAACATTTTTACCAAAAAGTGTGTTTGGAGCAACAAAAGTGGATATTGGTTGAAGTCAGATCGATATTCGATTTAGATTATTTTTAAAACTGATCACAAAGCTAGTATTCAACATATCCAGCACCAGATTTTGAAATATACAATTGCACAGTTAGTATATACAGTAACACGTAATACATAAATACGGCATGCTTGGTATGTCATAGGCAAAAAGAACCGAAACAGAAACCCGAACTGAAATATCTGAAATTGGAACTGGACCAAGATTCTGAATTATCTGAATGATTTCTATATATATATATAAAATAACCTAACTGAACTGAAAATCGAATAGATACCCAAATATGTAAACACTAGGTGATTTTCCCGTGCTCATGCACGGGTACGAATATTCATAAAAGTAAAATTTTATAATAATTGATTGACATTTAGTTTTAGTTTTGAATAAACATATGCATAAATTATATTAATAAATATTATATTATTTTAATTATACATATGATTTTGGATATATTATTGTAGATTTAATTATTTTTTGGATCAATAGTCGGTTTGGTTATCAATTTGATATATTGGATAATATCTATTTTTCGAATTCAGCTATAATAAAGCTTTGGTTATTGTCTTAGATATGTATTTATTTTTAGATATGTAAATATATTATAATTAAATTATGTATAACTTAATATATATTATGCTTAAAATGAAATAAATAATAATCTGAAGTGTTT
>CAKOAT010318487.1:154937-237094 GCA_932364175.1 Eruca vesicaria subsp. sativa
GATATTACTATTTTGTGAATATTCCTTTTTAATAAAGTCATATTATATACATATTTTTTCATTTTAAAATTTGTTTTAAAATTTTAGAAATATTTCATTTTTATTATATATGTTATTTGGAAAAAGTTAAAAAGAAAAATAAATAAAAAATAATAATCTTAAAATCTAACAATTCAATAAGGCTATCTATGTAATCAACCATCGTGAGAATTAACGTGAGCGTGACACGTAGGAAACTGACTTCTCAAATAATATTATAGAGATATTAATTATATATAGATATAATATAAATAAATATATGTTTCTAATTTAAAAATCTATGAAATATATTAATTATATATAAATATAATATCAATAAATATATGTTTCTAATTTAAAATTCTAATACAATATCGAAAAATATTTAGAAAACTAAATTATTCAAATTATCCAAAAGTATCCAGATATTTTATCCTAAATATCTAATATAATTAGAAATACCTGAGATTTTATCTGAATCATCCCAATGGTTCGATATTTTATCTAAAATATCTGATATTTAATCTAAATTACACAAACTATCTAAAGTAACCAAACCGCAATTTTTGGAGGTATTTTCATGTTCCTAATTTTACTATCTGAACTAAATCAAAAACAAAATAAGTCAGGTAATAAATGAATACTCTAACACCCTTATCCGAACTACCAAAACCGAACAGCTACCGAAGGATTCTTGCCTAGTATGTCTTACGTAATAATTCGTAACATGTAATGGCGTAAGATATTACGTATTGGGATAAGGACATACGTCATGCATGGTGGTGTATCGTTATAGTTAGTCCAGATTCTCGTGAGTTCAGTTGATATGATCATAAAACATGCACTTCTGTTCTTTTGTTTGAAAGATGGATCATGAAAATGAGACTTTTCTCCTTTTGTTCTCTTAGAGAAGAACTAAACGTGAATGATTTGGAAGTTACAATTTGCACATGTCAAATACTCTTTTGAGCTGAACATGTAAAATACTTCATTCGAGGAAGTTTCATTACACATTGTTAGTTTCAATTTTTTTTTCTTTGTTGGACCAAAGCTTAAATAAATTATTATGTGAAAAGATAATTCCTCATTTCCAATATATGGTTTAAATTTCTCGAGAACGTAACTACTATATTAAAAGAGAAGTCATTACGTATTTCATGTGTGATTATTTTATTTGGACTATTCCTTAGAATTTACTTAGATGAATTTTTGTATACATATTTGAAATATTTAAATATTCAAAGCAAAATCAAATAGATAATCCAATATTTTCTCTGAATTCATCTAAACACAATTTTTCATATCTTTTTATTTACAATATATAAATATATATTTAATTTTTCACTAAAACAAACATTTTCAAAAAAATATGTAATTACTTTCATATTTTTATGATTAAAGTAGTTAAAATATTTTATATTATTAGCATTAAGGATATACATGTAATAAAAAAAATTAAATGATGGTCTAAATAAGCAAAATATCACAAATAAAAGAAATCATAAATTTTGTTTTAATAGAATACTAGATCACGACCCGCACAGCCGTGTGGGTATTTTAATACTAAAATATATAAATTATATAATAAATTTTATCAATAAATAAACATAATTTGATGTTGTATACTATCTAATTTTATAATGATATACATGTGGCTTACAATATTATTAATATAGAATTTATAATTTTTTATTTATTTTTGTAACAGTTTTTAAAAAATACTATTATGTAACATTACTAATTTACATATTTTTTATTTCTAAATTTGAAATATATGTAAAAAATAAATTAGGTTGGACCTACATAGAAATTTTTTGGGATAATGTTAAAAGTATTTTACATAGTTTTTTTGTTTATAAATCAAAAATAATATTAAAATTTAATTATATTTTATGATAACTAAAATTTTAATCAAGTAATTTTCGAAAATATATATTGAAAAGATTCTTAAAAAATTTTAAAAATATTTTCTTAGAATTTTCTTAAAAATATTTATTTGTAATTCAAAAAAAATTAAAAATATGAAAATATATTATAATGATGTTATGTATTATAATTGTTTTAAAGATAATCCAAACTAAAAAATCACACATGAATAAATCATGACTTCTGTTTTAATATAATACTAGAGTTTCACCCGCACATTCGTGCGGGTATATTTTTTTATTTTATAAATATATAACTCAAAATTTTTAAATATATGATTTTTATTTTAGCTTTAACTATAATTATATCTAATAACTAAATAAAGAAATACTTATTTTATAAAAAAAGATATTTAAATTTTTGGTAAGATCTTGTTAGATTTTTTCAACAGATTTTTTTGTATTTAAATTCATTTATTATTAATATATTTATTAATTAGTAAGATATTTTTAAAATAAAATATATTTGACTGGTTAATGTAACAATTAAATATGTCAAATTAAATAATTAATGACATGGTCCAATATGACTTCTAAATAGTATATAAATTTGGTACTTCTCTTTTAATAGAGAAGATATATATATATAACAATTAAAACAAAATAAATATTTATTTTAAACAAATATTTAAAATTATTAGTATAATGTATTTTGAAATTAATCAGTTTCATTTTTTCTTATGAGTGAATATGATTAAAAATATTGATTTTTAATATTCGTTTATATATCAAAATTAAATTCAATTTTATTTTATAATATGATAATTTAAAGTAAAATTAACTAATTTTCCATAGTAAATTTAAAAAGATTCTAAATATATTTTTAAAAGATTTTGTTAGAACATTTTAAATATATTCATTTTAATTTCAAATAAAATAATGGGCCTCTAAAGATATAAAGATATTAAAAGATATAATAATGAACTTATGTAAAACTTGATATTTTCTAGGAATAGGTCTAAAATTTAAAAAATTACACATGAAATGAGGTCATGATTTCTATTTTAATATATAAGATCTATCACTAAAAATTTGAAACAATAAACTAAATTACTTCATGCAAAATATGAAATTCTTGTGTTTGAAAATATTATATTAAAATATTAGTAATATGGTAATATTGAAATTATATACCATTCATTATGTACATCTAATATTTGTATGAAATGAAAATAATCACCCGCACGATTGTGTGGGTCAAGATCTAGTCTACTATATTAAAAAAGAAGTCATGACTTATTTCATGTATAATTTTTCTATTTGGTCCATTCCTTCGAAATTTACTTAAATAAATTTTTTATACATATTTGAAATTCATATCAAATAGATATTCCTATATTTTCTCTGAATTCATCTAAACAAAATCTTTTCATAGCTTTTTATTTGAAATATATATATATATATATATATATATATATATATATTTCATTTTTCACTAAAACAAACATTTTATAAAATATGTAATTACTTTCATATTTTTTTTTAAAAAAAAGAATAAATGTATATTTCGTTTGTCACTTAAACAAACCTTTTAAATATTTAATTAATTTCGTAATTATTTCAAATATAAATGTATATTTCATTTTTACTAATAAATCTTGTAAGTATCTAATTAATTATGTAATTATATTAAACTCATGTATTATATTGTATTGAATTTGTGATATTAATTTAACTCATATTTTTCAATTAAATCTATGATCTCTAAAACTAAGATTTGTTAATTCAGAATTTTGTACCACACTGTTGAAAATATGCAATTTTGAATATGCATTTAGTTTATGTTATTAAATATAGTAGTATGTTTAATTTTATATTTCAATAATATAAGTATATGACTGTATTGTTTTACAAAAAGATAATCAACCTCATTTTTATAAGAACCATATATTCATATATTATTCGTTAATATAATATTTTTTGTTTCTTTTATAGTGTGCAATTTGGAAAGTGCAATAGGTATTGTACTAATTAATTTCATTAGCAAAAATTAACAAAAATGACAATTAATGATTGAGAAAATATCATTCATATGAATATGTTTATTTACAGTGTATTTATTATCAAATGTAGCTGTAGGTTTAAGAGTTAGTTATATAACTTGATGTATGATAGATGAAGACTTGCAAATAAAATTTTTAACATTGAATAATTTATTGTCAAATAATCTAAAATTTCTGGGATAGTAAAGTCTAAATCAACAATAGACAATATAAGAAACTTCAAAAAATATAATTAATAAAGAGAAAATTTAGATTTAAAAGGACAAAAACAAACTCAATGCATTACAGTTCTGGTTTAGTAATTGGGTTTTTTGCAAATTTGACTCAAAACTCAAAGTCAAACACAAAACTAACCTTTTTTTTTACTTTTCTTTTGTCATATTCACCCTACATGTTCACATTATTTATGAAAATGCCATTACATTTTTATCTTTTTTTTCTCGAAAATTGTTTTTTTACTCTCTCAACCTCATCATCTTCAAGTATTTACAAGATTGCCATTGCCATCAATACCCTAACTACCATGAACAACCAATTTGGAGCTCTTAATGCACCTAAAATCGATTTACACTCTCTCTTTCTCAATTGTTATGAACTAAAAACAACATCTCTATCACTTTATCTCCATATTCATCCAAAAAACTCAAGCTTTTGATTCAAATTTTTTTATGGTTGACAGAACCATTCAAGCTTACTATTCTTTGTGGGTTACTTTCGTTTGAGGTTCTGGGTGGGTTGGAGAAATCTCTGTGTGCTAAGGAAGTCATCTCTCTAGTTTAAGGTATGAATTTGAAATTTTTACCAAATTTGTTCGCGTAGAAGACTTACCCGTAAGTCGCCTAGCTGTAGAAGACTTACGGGTAAGTTTTCTGGGCAAACAGACGACTTAAATCTAAGTCGTCTAGCTTTGTTTGTTAGAAAATATCTAGAGAATACCGTAGACGACTTACCAATAAGTCTTCTATGATAAACGAGTTAGTTTTGCATTTGACCGAATTATGTCAGATATTTGACTTTTCCTGAACGACTTACCATTAAGTCGACTCTGAGAAAACAAAAATTTCAATATTTTATTAAATCTAGATGACTTTCCTTTAAGTCGTATCAGGTTAGTTTTGCAATTGGAAAATAAAACTTACATATTTTACTTCTCCCAGGCGACTTACACGAAAGTCGTTCAGTCGGCCGACTTACTTGAAAGTCTTCTAGGATAAGCAAAGTCGTCCAGATTTTTTTCCCGAGATTCTGGTCAAACCTTACTTATCTCGGACGACTTTCTCGTAAGTCATCAAACTGGACAACTTTCAAGTAAATCGTCTGGGAAAAGTAAAATATTTATGTTTTATTTTCGAATTGCAAACTAACCTTAGACGACTTATAGATAAGTCGTCTAGCTTTAATTAATTAAATAATTTTGTTTTCCCAGAGACGACTTACTGGTAAGTCATCCAGGAAAAGTCAAATATCTGACACAAGTCGGTCAAATGCAAAACTAATCCGTTTATCCTAGACAACATATTGGTATGTCGTCTAGAGTTTTTTTTAACAAACAAATTCAGACAACTTAGATATAAGTCGTCCCATTGAAAAGTCAATTGCAAAAATGACTTGTTTGGACGATATACTGGTAAGTCATCTAAGTCTTCCAGACGACTTACTGCTATGTCGTCGGCGTCAGTGTTTAGTAAACTTTCATTTTCTCTATGTTTACTAATGTGTTTTATTTTGAATTTTTGCAGAAGATGCGTCAGTTACATGCACTGTATGGAGAATGGTTGTTCAAAGATGGCTGTTGGGATTTTGTGGTTGATCATTTCAAAAGGAGCGAGAATGTTTCTTTTGAGTGAATGTTCAACACATGTTGAACTTGTTTCAATGGCTCAAGAAGATTTTAACCTGGACATGAGTACATAATTTGTGGAGATAACCTACTCACTACCAACAGAAATGATTCAACAGATGGATCCATACATTCCTCTTGTTCATCTTACAAGTGATAGACAAGTTCGAAACTTGCTCGAGATAACCAAAATGCATGGAGTACAGCTTTGTGTATCAAACCGTAGTAAGGTGGAAATGGTTTCAGAGGAAAGGGAAGAAGCTGATGAAGCTGATGAATGTTTTGAAAGTGATGATGATGATTTGGTTAAAGATGAAAATTATGATGGGGAGGAGGATGATGGGGAGAAGGATGATGGGGAGGAGGAGGATGATATCTCTATTGTTGCTGAAGCGGACGAGAATGGTGAGGATTACAATGTTTATGGAAAGGTTAAAGATGAGGATGAAGAAGAATATGATGATATGTGTTTTGAAGATTTCAAAAGACATATGCTATTGAAGGAGGAAGATAATATGGTAACAGTATCTATGTCACCCAAAGTTTTGTTAGCAAGGATGCACTGCTTTCAGAGCTGTGGTTGACAACAGTGAGGTGTAAGTTCTCCTTCAAAATATACAAGTCAACGAAAATTCTCCTTGTGGCAACATGTCGGGTTAGTGGTTGTGGATGGAAGATCAGAGCGAGTGTGAATCATGGGACAAACATGTTTTGGGTAACAAACTATGTGGAAACACATACATGCTCAGAGGGAGACCGAATCGCTAAGCGGAGACACTGTACTCCAAAGTATGTTGGTAGGCTTTTCATTGATCGTGTTGGAATCATTGATGGGTTGACTCCGCATCATATCACTTACGCAATGAAGAACATGTTTGGCATAACGCTTGATTACACCACTTCATACATAGCACTTTTATATGCACAAACATTGGTGAGAGGATCAGCAGAAGATGAATATTCGTGTCTGCCATCATTTGTCGAGCAAATCTCCTTAGCAAATCCCGATTTTATCACGGCTATAGAACTTGATTTCATCAATAGATTTAAGTATCTATTTCTCTCTTTCGGAGATTCTATCAAAGGTTTTAAGTATCACAGAAGGGTCATTGTGCTGGATGGGACTCACCTAAGTGGGAAGTATGGAGGTGTTTTGTTAGTTGCAGCCGCACAAGATGGGTATTTTCAGATATTTTCATTGGCTTTTGGGAACGTAGATGCTGAAAGATGAACCTTCATGGGAATGGTTTTTCACAAAATTGGCTACTTGTGTATCTGATGAGCAGCCTCTGGTGATAGTCTATGACCGGTACACGACCATTAAAAGTGCATGTGATAAGGTAATTCCTTGGGAAACCCGAGGAATATGTTATTATCACCTTCAAAATAACATTGTCAAAAAGTATAAAGGAAAACATCTCTTGTACTTGGTGAAAAGTGTTGCTTATGCTCATACGGTTTCAGATTTTGACTGGTACAAGGCTGAGATACGGAGTGCAAACCCGGACCTTGCAACGTATTTGGAGAATGCCGACGATAGCCTATATTCAAGGGTTTATTTTTAGGGGGACATGTACAACATAAAAACAAGCAACATCGTTGAATCTATTAATTCCGCACTGAAGCGAGCTAGGGGATTTCCGATTCAGTTCATGTTGGAGTTCATAAGGAAGAAGCTAGGAAAGTGGTTTTGTAAAACGAGAGAAGATGATTTGAGTCTTCTAACAGATCATAGTCGTGGTGTTGAATACTTACTTGTTGTTCGATCGGAGATAACAGATACAATGAGGGCCCAACAAATTGATGGATAGAAACTTTTTGTGAAAGGTGGAAAAATAGACTGTGTGGTTGATTTGGAGAATGGAAAGTGTGATTGTGGTGTCTATCAAATGGAGAAAATACCTTGCTCTCATGCTATAACTGTTGGATCACATGCTCGTTTGCATATCTCCACACTTGTATATCCAGTGTACTCAAAGAATTGTTTGTTTGCAAGATACTCAGAGAATATATATCCTTGTCATGGACAACAAGTTGAGGAACGCACATGCGATCCTTCGGCTGAAAAGCGTGGTCCAGGGTGACAAAAGAAATCAAGATGGCAATCTTGGTTGGAGCTATCCCGGATGAGAGGACGCAAACCCCGGAAGCAACACATGGTTTATAGATGATCAGTATGCAGAGAAACTGGTCATAGAAAAGCACAATGTAAAGAATGACCTTTAATTAAGTCGTCCAGAAGAATTTGTGTTACGAATCTATGTATTAAGAATTTGTGTTATGAATCTATGTATTAAGAATTTGTGTTATAAATCTATGTCTTAAGAATATGTGTTATGAATTTGTGTTAGACTTCCCAGACGACTAATAATTAAGTCATCTGGAAAGTCTTCCAGCTGGATGACTTTCCAGACGACTTAATTATAAATCTGCAACTAAGTCGTCCAGACTTTATGAGTATGTATTAAGAATTTGTATTAGTCTTCTACTAAGTCGTCCAAGCTTTATAAGTATGTATTAAGAATTTGTGTTAAACTTCTCATACGACTAATAATTAAGTCATTTGGAAAGTATTCCAGCTAAATGACTTTCCAGACGACTTAATTATTAGTCTTCTACCAAATTTAAGGAGGTTCTGACAAAAATACAAACATCAGCCTAATTAATTGAAAGTCTGTTGTGCAAAAATAAGGTTACAACAAACAAAACATACATACAAACATCCTAAACATCAGCCTAATCAAGTTCGAATACAAACCTGCAAACATCAGCCTAATCATAAGCACCCATCTCCTCAAAATGATGGTATAGCGCATGAATAATAGTTAAACGCTCCACCAGGGAGTTCTTCTAAAACCGTTGTGACCACACTCCGATTCTTTAAAATCAGAGTAGTTGAATTTCAATTGCTGAGAAAATAGATGATTAAGGAAGCAAATCCTCTTGCTCCTGAACGCTTCTGGATTTTCCGCGTACCTCTTCTTCAGCACATTAGTCCAAACATCAACATGCTGCATTTAAAATAATACAAGTCAGAAGATATCAGATGAATTACTAGACGACTTACCGTTAAGTCGTCTGGTAAGTATTCTACGTAAATGACTTATCATTGATCTTACTGGTAAGTCGTCTGGTAAGTCGTCTACAAAGAATTACCAGACAATTTAGTGGTACATCGGCTGTTAAGTCCTCTACGTAGAATTATAGTCAGAAGATATCAGACGACTTACACAGTCGTGCAGGTAAGATAATGAGATTCAGAGGGTGTGATACCACTTAGTTGGTGCTGTACGTGGTTTTTCGTCGAGAGGTGTGTTATACTCACTGCAAACACAAAAATTTGAAAAGCAACCAATGGTCCACTTCCACGGTCTCTGATTATACAAGAGTTTAATTATGTTCTCCGCAGCCTGGTCCTTAGCATCAGAGTCCCATTTTGGAAACATTTCACCAATGTCCTTCTCAACAAAGTTAATCACCCTGGTCTGCAGTAATGGAAAATAAAAACTTAGATATTTGACGGATTAAGAAAGATGGAAATAAAAGACTTTGCATAAAACTTATGATTAAGTCGTCTGGAAAGTCTTCCAGCTGGACGACTTAGCAGATGACTTAATCATAAGTCGTCTGGAAAGTGTTCTATCTGGATGACTTAGCAGACTACTTATTATTAAGTTGTCTGGGTAGTCTTCCCGGACGACTTAATTATAATTCCTCTACTAAATCATCAAGTTGGAAGACTTTACAGACGACTTAATTATAAGTCCTCTACTAAGTCGTCCAGTTGGAAGACTTTCCAGACGACTTAATCATAAGTTTTCAAAAAGTTTTTTGGATTGAAGTAAATACCAGTTTTTCAGTAACTTCTTTAAAGCATCTTCGTCCTTTGACACCCTTGTAAGCCAGTATCGGTAGAGATGGTATATTTGGTATGGGATTACCATAATTAGCATCCAATTCCGGCAGAGCTGTGTACACCCATACCTGGAGAGCTTGTATAAACCCATCAATGGTGTAACAATCCAACATATTTTTCCCCTTCACGGAGTCCATCAACACCTTAAACGCGACTCTCTCCCATGGATAATTCTCAAACCGTTCTAGATCCATCGCTAGCCTTGTCAGACTAACCCGTGTAGGATTTGCAAAACTTTCTCCCTTCAATGTATCGAGTGAAGATGGTACGGTACCCGAGCCGCTTGCAGTCATCCAGAGACCACCCTTCGCATCTCTCAAATGCTGCTATTATATGTTCAGTAGTTGGCCCAGCTTCTACATTAACTCCCAACAACTCCCAGAAAGCAGCCAACTCCTTTGTAAGGTCTCTCAAAGTCCTCGATGTACTCGCAGTTTAGACCAGTGAGGTATTCAAACTCTAACAGTGAAAACCTCAAAGGTTGTGGACCAACAAGACTCCACAGCTCATACTTCTTCTTTATGTCGAGCTGGAAACCGAACATGTAGTGAACCAGCCTTGAAGCCCAATCAAATTCCAGCTCTTAGAACTTGATGAAAACTCCCAACTTAGACTCTTTTAATCCTTCATATTGGTCATCATTAAGAGCATTCCTTAGAGCAGTATACAACTTCGTACACTGATGATATGAAATGCTATGCAATGCATGGGGTTCTTGCCCTAGTGTATGTATACTACGGGGGAGTTCTGGAATATCCATTTTTATGCAAAACAATCGACAACCATCTCAAATACACAACCATCCAGTATAACATTTTAAATATAAGTCTGGAAGACTTTCCAGATGACTTATAATTAAGTCGTATGTCAAGTCTTCCAAGACTTCCAGTAGAACATTGTAAAGCTGACCTGAAAATTCGGAGAAGATATAGTCATCTTTGACACAGCAGTTATAGATCTGAAAAATAGACGTGAAAAAAGAAGCGCGATGAGAACGACGGTGAGAACGATGTTTCATATTCTTCTTTAGATATAACTTACCGGCGGCGGAGTTCAACGAAACGCCTCTAAGAGAAACGGTGCTAGGGTTTCCTCTCATATCTGAAATAGAGGAAGCGGCGGTGAGAATGGTGGTGATAACGACGGTGGTAAGGGGAGAGATAACTGGCGGTGAGAACGATGGATTAGAGAGATAACGACAGAAATCGCCTTTGAAATCACCTTTGAGAGAAACGGTGTTAGGGTTTTCTGTTGGGAGTTTTACAATTGGTAAAATCAAAGGTTTGGTTCAGTTTGGATGACTAATTAGTAAGTCGTCTGTTGAATACTATGCATCAAACGAATTACTAGTAAGTCGACTAATTAGTAAGTCGTCTGTTGAATACTATGCATCAGATGACTTACTAGTAAGTCGTCTACCTTAAATATATTTACAGACGACTTAATAGTAAGTCGTCTAGACCCTAAACCCTAAACTAAATTGACTAAATTAACTAACTAATTAACCACGTTATAAAATCAAATTATACTTAAATTGTGTTTACTTTACACATAAATAAACACACATAGGTAAATTTTAAATTTTTCCAAAAATTATTTATGCTTTCGAAAATCTAACTCTAAGAAACACATACAACACTACAACATATGCTGGCAAAACCTAAACCAAAGAATATCATGACTCACTACTTTCACTCATCTATGTTGAAAACAATTAAATTTTGCTATATCTTAATTTATATCTCTTAAGATATATGTTAATTACATGATTTCAATTTTTCACTTATCTAAATATTTTTTACAAAAAATTTAAATTATTTTTAAGAATAACTATACTAGACGACTTTTAACTAAGTCGTCCAGACGTCGTCTGGATAGAATAGTTACAGGGGTTAGAAACCTAAAAAAAAAATTGGATTTTTTTGTTTGTTCACAAGGGGCTGGTTGTAGTTTCAATAGGCTTTTAGGTTAATTTTGCATTTGATTTATGTCTGGGTTTACATTTGCATTTGAAACCAAGTTCTGAGTAATATTTGGCAAATTTTCCTTAATAATTCAAATGAAGCAGATGTTTTATAAATTACACTTATTATAAGTTATTCAGTCAAAAATTTATTCATACAAATAATTAGGTTAACATATATGTATGACCAAAACCTAAAATACAAATACAATATTAAGAAAATTAATATCTAAGTTAATATTAAATTGAATAAATTGTTGTAAATATCACATAATGTAAGGTTTTAGTTATTTTTTATGTTTTAATAAAAAAAATGTATCACTAATAATTTGAAACAATTAATTAAATTACTGCATGCAATGTATGAAATTTTCATGTTTGAAAATATTATATTAAACTATTAGTAATATGGTAATACTGAAATTATATACCATTAATTATGTAAATCTAATTTTTGTATTAAATGAAAATAATCACCCGTACGGTTGTGCGCATCAAGATCTAGTTCTTATGAAAAATTAAACTAATAATGTTAAGTTATGAATAAAAATGTATGTTGTTTTAGTGAATTGCTTTTGGAAATGGGTTCAAGCTCAAATCGGTTAGAAATTTGATTTGGTTTAGTTAAAATTCATCTCAGCTTTGGTAAGAAGTTGCAATAATCTTTTAATAATTAAATTTTACTTAGTAAAATATTTTAAGTATATTTACATGTATTTGGTATATATTTGATTAAGTGATAATCTATAGTGAACTTCACCTTAATTCATTTGTTTATTCAGCTCAGTTGTGCAAAGTTATATACGGTATACATTTAAAGTAATCATTTTTCCTGAACCTCACTTTACTTAATTTGTATATTCAGTTCAGTTGCACAAAATTTTGCTTCAGTTTGGGTTTGGTTCAATATATTTATGTAAACATTTTCTTTACCGTATGAGTTATTTTAATATCTCGGTTAGATAAATTTTGATTATTTCCCGTAGATTTATGATGTATCAAAGAAAAATGTAACCCATAGAAACGGAATTTAGCTTTTAGGTTTATTAGAATTTATTCATTTTATCAAAACTGAATATAAGTATTTGCATTACAATGATTTCACTCTTTATTAAACACAAAAAGAACTATTACAAAATAAAATCAAGAACATGGCTAAACAAAAAGTTCTCAAGAAGATGTCTCAAGAACTTAAGCAGCTTGAAGTGAACAATGATATGTGAGACAGATTGTTCAATCAATTTCCCAACTGAAGCTCGAATGTCACAAGTAAGAGATTGTTTAACCTCTACGCCATCAAAAACTCTATCATCCTCATTTTGATAATCTTCTTCCTCGTCCATTTCAGAATCATCTGCAAGCAAATGGGGTGGAACTACTGATTCTTGAAACTCCCATTCCTCAATACTAAGTCCCCATTCTTGATAATCCGCTCCTGTCATCGCTATAGCCTCCATGGAAACCATCGTTAACTAAAGTTAATTAGAAGACAGTGATGGTAAAATATAGCTCAATTTGTTTGAACTTTCTTGGAATCTTTTGAGCTCTTCTTGTTTTGATGAGTACGTGCGGCTAATGACGTTATATATATAGGCATGTACGGATGAATATTTCTCTTTCTTCCTTGTTATCAAAACCAAAAGATCACGAGACACATGTTTACAAATCAAACCGTTGAACTGAATTGAATTGAATTTCTAGAAAGTCAAATACATTGAGCGAAGCAACATGAACACAAAAAGAACAATATTCTCGTGATTCTTTCTAAAAGTAGAAGAAGACCATTTTTTTGAAATTTAAAGGAGACCATTTTGCAGATTTCACTGTAGAAGGATCTAAGGATATATAATTAATAAATAAATATATTTGTAGTTATCTAGTTTGAGAAACTTTTTTTAGTATATAAATGATGGTGTTAAAAAGTGTATAAATGATAAATCCATATAACCCTAATTAATCTTCTTTTAATGATTTTAATATAATCATATATTTACTTAAAGATCTTTCTATTTGTCTTTTATTTGTTGAATTGTTTTATATTGAACTAGTACCGGCCCGCCCTACGGGCGGGATATATTTTATTTATAATATAGATTTTTATTTTTGACTTGATTTTATTGTTTGTATTTGAGATTTACATTTGCAAGAGATTTTATATGATAAGATATATTTTATTTTTTTTAAAATAGTTGGTTTCCATATAAAAAAATTTGCTGCATTGATATAGTTTTCGTGTTTTTTCCTTTCAAATCAATTTTATCTCATATCATGTGCGTTTTTTGCGGTTTGTAATATTTTTGATTCATAAATATTGAGTTGGAGATTTTTTTAAAATAAACTTTTTGTAAATAGTTTTCGACTGTAAATATGTGGTGTTAGATAATATAATTTTGCGATTTACGCAGGGTTTTAATTAAATATTTGGACTGATATTTGTTTAAATTCAAAAATTTTGTTATATTTTGCGAATCTTTATTTATGTGAGCTCTTTCTTATATATATATGTTAAGATATTTAGAACTAAGGACATTTTAATTGACTAAATTTTATAATGATGTAATATATTTTGGACAAAGTTTTTATATCATTTTTTCTAGGTTGAACTAAATTTGTAGTCGGAAGAGAAAAAAGCTTGTGCCATTCATTTTTTCACTGGTATAAATAAAGAAACGTAGAAAGATTAAAGCGTGGAATGCCTTTTATTTATTTTTGTTCTAATGATTTTTATTTATTATCTTGTGAAATTATTTATTTTAGGCCCTATATATTATATGTTTTCACTAACTGATTATTTTTTATAAACAAAATGAATAATGTCATAATTTGGTTTGATTAAATAAAGTATTAATTAAAATAATTTAGGAGTTATGAAATATTTTGTTAATTTATTTAGCTTAAATAATATGAAGATGAAATTTTAAGACCATTTAATTTACTCATTCTTACTACATTATTACATGGGTGTTAAGTTTCTAAAAAACTTCTTGATGAGGTCAGAAGAAAAAAACTATAGTTTATATGAAACACTTTGACTAATATTTGGGTGTGGGCTCAAATAATTATATAGCAATGCAGGCAAGTGCCTAGAAAGAAAAACATTTTGTTTACTTGTCGTGAGGAGCAGCTTTGTTTTGAAGATATCTTTACGTGGTTATCAAGTGTTTCTTACGTTGCCTTGCAGTTTTCCCCCCTATTACATGTTTCCAATACGTAAGTATATGAATTAAAATGAAGGTTAGTGTAGAAATTCTGGCTGGTTTGCTAATGTTATTGGAAGGAGACCCCTCCACGTATTTCATCAGTTTTTTTAACCATAGCTAGAGAAAGAAATGGATCTTGAACCTGGAAGATGTATTTAAAGTTAATTGTAATAGAAGTTGTGATAGGGGTATGAAGGTTGAGTCTATTTTTACCTAACCATTCAATGACTAATGATATTGCTGATGGCAGCAGTAAGCACTATTGGCCGTTGGATATCTTTTGAACTCCCACTCACCATCCGGGATGTCCGTAATTAACCCTAAACATCCACTTAGTGTTTAAGAAATATCCACCAGAGTTTTGAAATTAGAGATAAGGTGACTTGGTATGTTACCGTTAAGTTCGATGCATTAGAGCGTGAATATGAGTTTATGTTTAAGATTCAGATTTATACGATAACTGTTTGATTAGTTTAGCTGTTGTGGAGTCATTATTTGATTAAATAGTTAAATCTTACTATGATGAAGAAAACATGATTAAAAGGATCCAATTTTTATATGAGTTGAAATTGTAGTTTTCATTGACAATTTTTAAAGAGCAAACTTAATTGCCTTTGCAGTGTACGATTTTAAAAAAAGAACAGAATCACTTGTAGGTCCGAAATTTTGTATGAGCAGAAAATCAGAGATTCTATTAATCAATAGATTCATGTCCAAAACAATCGATAAAGCCAAGCCAAGTGTAATAAATTGTTTGATTATCTAACATCACATCCTTGTGAGATATCACAATTTTTTATATATATATATATATATATATATATATATATACTAAAGTAAATCAGTCCTATGGGTGGATAGACAAATGTACAAATAATAAAAATATATTTATAATGTTTCATTTATTTTCAACTAAAATAAAATTAATTTCATCTTTTTGTCTATTTATTTGATTATTCTTATTAGAAATCAAACAGAAATCATAAATTTAGTTAATTATTAAAATTCATAAAATAAAATTATTTTGCTTTCTTTTAAAGTTTGTTCAAATTTAACTTTCTAACGACATGTCACCTATATTTCACATTCTTGCTAAGGTTCGGAGCAATAACATTAAAAAAAATAAAAATAAAAAAAAATAAAAATAAAAAAAATAACATTAGACTCCGTAGATAATCCTTAGTATACTTCAGATTAGCTGAACCAAATAACAGTTGAATACAAAAAAATAAATAAATCTCTATTTTAAATTTCATTAAAAAAAAGTCTTTGTTGTAAACCAAAGAAAGAAAAAAACTTTAAAGAGAAGCTTAGATGGGGCTTTCAAGCTCTAGTAGACGCATCTTGATTAACGCCACACACGAACTATCTTTTCACTTGTGGCTGCTGCTCTAATATTCAACTTGTAATCCAATTCTGTACGTCGCCACTTGAATCAATTTGATCTTGTATTTGATGAAGAATCCATAGCTTATGAGCCTCTTACCTTTTGACCAAAGCATCGATGTTTCCTTTTCAACTGAAACTTCATCAGTGCAGCTGCTCTTTAAATCAAACATCGCATGACAATGAGTTCACTTTCTTCATTTTTTTGATCTATGCTACTACATTGTCATGCCAGCCCTTATTGGTGTAAAATGTGTTTTGAAATCCAACTTCCACTTCTTTTAGAACATATGAACTTGGCTACAAAAGCTTAACTCGTTCTGTCCATATTGTCTCTTGTGCTTGATGATAGTCCTATATTCCCTTGTTGTAGGGCTTCCGGGGTAAGGAAAAAGGCGTTTCTTAGCTTTCATGTGATTCACTTGGTGTCTTGGGATCAGCTGAACTACTCAGCTTGACAGCAGCAACTGCTTTCTGTGCTGGCGGGCTATCCTTTGGTATCTGCCAGTTAAGCTAATGTTACTGATCGTAGCAAGAATCATGCATCAGAGAGGCTAAGCCTTTGATGCTTGGTTCTCAAAACTTCCAGAGCATGATTTTTCCAGAGAAAGCCTGCATAGAATTACACATTCCATTTGTCAAACCCACCAATCAGAGTCATTGTCAGCCCAAAAGATTCAAGTTTTTTGTGTCTTTCAGGTGTTTGACAGCCGCCATTAGTTTATTATCACCACTTTAGCTGATAGCCTGTCTCATTTACATGTAAAATGTATCAGCTTCTACTGAAAAACGATGAACAAAAAGTCTGGAAAAAAAAAAGAAGATACAATGCAATCTCAAGAAAAATCTCACAGTGATAGCGACAACTCATAAAAACACAGTCCTGAACATAGAGATTGTATTGGTAGCATATACCTGAGCAACACGCAGCTGTATAGCAAAGCAGCAGTGGAAACGTATGTAAACAATAAAGGAATGAGGGTATTACGTAAACTTGCATTTTTGAAAGCTTCTAAACCAAGATACCTTTGTAGCCAGTGAGATGGAGAGTTGGTTACAGGTCCATAGATTACCTCAATCAAAGTAAATATATGGATTTAGATGGTCTCCACAAGCTACGACCCCGACTGCAAACTTCATCTATCTATCGAGCCAATCACTCAACTCAGATCCGAACAATAAGATTACCAGTCAGTACTGAAAAATTGTATATGCTTAAAGTCAGAAATAGAGAATACAAAATCACTTAAGTTTGTATATCTCTTGAACAATCAGCCAGGATAACAACAAAGTCAGATAATTTTTTGCTGGTTTTTTTTTTTTTTTTTTTAAAAAAAAAGGATTGTAATGGCTGTGAGGAGCTGCATCGATAGCAAGCACACTAAGAAGAATCAATACTGAAGCATATGAATCGATATAGACGCAACACAAACGGAGTCTCTCTGATTCTCTCATAACCTCCATATGGATGCTAGACCTGATCAGATTAGGTGTTATATGGGCCAAAAATCTATTTGTGGTTAGCCCAAATAACAATACTCAAACTCATTGAAACACGATCGTTATAGCCCATCACTCGCCTAAGGCCACATATATTGCATAATTCGGTTAATTAAACGCTACATTTTGAAAGAAGGAACACGTGTCAGGCAGCCAAAAAGGGATTTAATGACGTGGCACTATGATGTGAGGGAAAACCCTTCTTTATACATATAGATTGGCTTAATTTAGGATCAAATTGTTTTTACTAATTTACTGTATTTATTAAAAATTAATCTATAGGGTTTATGCTGAGAGCCACAACAAGATTATAACCAACATTTCGCTCCCTCGTTTTACAGGGTTCTTGTGTGTGTGTGACTTCAAAAAGTTTGTTCATTCAATATAACATAACAATGAAAAACAATGTCGGAAGACAAAATATGACTTCAAAAAGTGAGAAACTAAAAGATATAACTAAGCGTTAGTCCAGCTACTTGGCAATATCCAACATATATTTCTTTTCTTATATAAATATCTCTCATGAATAAGGAAAAGCTTAAAAATTTCAATGTTGTTCTCGCATTTTTGATCTTCTTGGAATGGACGTTCTTAAAGGTTAAATGGATGTGTCTGTAACTAATGGTAGGACTGCGTAAATGAAGAGAGATCTTTGAGAAACTTCAGCTCCACAGAAAATCTGCATGCTGAAGACAAATTCTTTTGTGACAAGTGCTGCATTTAAAAGTGATGTTCCTTAATCTCACAATATCCCTTTTTCTTAAATATTGACTTGCATTTACCATTACCTGTATTCATACAGCAGAAGCCTACATAGAATCATTTTTAAGGAACTACTAATTAGTACCTCAAAAGTTTTTCAGGTTTCATACTATGCTTGACTGTGCAGTTTACAAGAATCGCACACAGGATGTATTGAACTCATAATTCATCAGATATTTTTTATGCATCTTAGTTACTTTTTGTTTTGTTTTTGAACAACTATCTTAGTTATTCAAGAAGCTATCTTCCAGAGTAGTCTTCCTACTAGAACTGAATACTCTCTCTTTACGGTTGTGGTTGATGTCGAAAGCCATCTCAACCATACCATGTACAATTTAAAGACAATGTTACAATATTTGGTTATAAGTTGATTATGTTCTCATATCGTCAAATATATAAATTAGAGGTAATAGTGAATGCAGTTACAGAACATGATAAAAGAGTGATTACATAAGAATTTACAAGTCTAATTAGTCCATAACTATGACAATATCTCACATAGTAGTAGGCTTGAGAGTGGTTTCAAGGGTTCCACAAAGTTGAGGACATAGGCATCATCAAAGTGTCATCATCTCCCAACAATGCTTCAATATCTATCAGATCATCATCAAAACAAGTTGCTTCTTCTGAATTTGCAAGAGCCTTTTCAACCTACACAAGTTTCATTACAAAAAAAACTAAGCTCAAAACCAAAAGACCAATGATGAGATTAGTTTTATCAAAATATCATTTACCTTGCTTTCTTGGATGTCGTTGACCACATTGAGTAACCTACGGTATTGATCTCTAGCTTCAGGATACTGAACCATTGACTTAACTCTTGCAAGAGCCTTTTCAAGCCTTTCCTCTGTTTGCTTTCTACCTTGTTTGAAAAAATCATCATCTTCTTCTTTCTCTGTTCCATCTTGCATTTTAGTAACAAGTGCGTCTGACTTAAACCCACGCAAACCAGCTCCTTTCCGTCTCCAACGCAATATCACTTTCTCTAGTATTCCCACTGACCAAATTATCTTCCTGTAGTTTTTTCTAACCTGATAACCTCTCACATGAGCCTGCAAGTTACCAGTTTTAAACCGTTAAGCATTTCATTATCACAGCCAGAACGAATCAAGATCAAAAGGTTATGTACCTGTATCTTGATGATTCTTTGACGAGTAATCAAGTAATCTTTTCTTCCCTTGTAACCACGGAACTTGTTCTGAATCCTGATCGCAGCAGCTTGCACGGAATCATCACTATGCGCCCTTCCCTGTTTGTGTGTTTTTGGAGCAAGCATTGAAAGAGCACGCTCTTCCGACATTCCAATCTTCCTATCTCCAAACTCTTTCATCTGTTTCTTCTGGAAAGACTGAGCCCTGAACACCTGATGAATCCGAGCCGCTGCTTGGCTAGCGTTACGCACAGCTGTGAGAGAGTCTGTTAGTGCCGAGCTGGACGGGCTAGGAGCGGTTGGAGATGTTTCTGCGTTATTCTCGTTTAGACTGAGCAAAGAAACATGTGCTCTTAAGGCATATTCTGAGAGATAACCAGCGATTCCTTTGTAGCCATTAGCGTAGGCAAGATCAGAAGGTGTGCTTCCTGATGGGAAATCTGGATTCGGGTCAGTCAAAGTTCCAGGAGAAGCACCGAGAGCTATGAGAGAACCAATTATCAGCTCCCTGAAATGTAAATACTATTTGTTTCAGATACCAAAATCACAAAGATGAAACTATTGAACCTTTCTGTGACTTACCTGCCAAAGAAAGCTGCCCAATGAAGTGCAGTCCAACCATTTGCATCACGAAAATCAACGCTTACACCAGCGACTATCGTCGGTTCTAGTGCCCAGTTGTAACCAAGAGCAGCAGCAAAGTGTAGTATACCTTGGCCACCTTCATCCAATACGCTCGGACCCTTTCCACCTTCTGCTATCTTTTGTAAAAGCCATGAGTGTAAGCTTTCTTTCAGAGCTTCCTGCAAAAGGTTGTTTTTCATATTCTCTTGGGAGATTTCATTCATTAGCATCTGATCCAACTGGTCATCGTTCTCGAATAGCAGTAAGCTAATCTTCTCGCTCACTTGAGACAAATCACTGTCATTCCCGGACAGAGAAGAGTTGGGGCAATCAGATTTCGAGCACAACAGTTTAACAAATCTTGCCTCGAGACTTTCAATAGAATTGCAAGCAGTGGACTCATCTGTTTCTCCATTAAACACTTGAGACTCCAAAACCTTATACTCAAATTCACGCACTTCACTGCATGCTAATCTGTTGGAACATGTTACATAAAAGGGAACTCTTCCAGCCTCATGCATGGGAGCAACACACTCGAGAATACCATTAGCTATAATATCTGCTGGAACTTCTGTTTGCCCAAACATGCAAGACCACCCTCCAGTCTCAGCTGTCTTTAAGAATTTTCCACTAACAAGAACCTATAAATTTTTGTGCAAAAGAAAATAAGCACAACCCTATCTTTTGATTCCTCGAAAGGATAAATAGATTACTAGTGTTACCTTCACTTCACAACCCACGTAAGTCCAGTTTGGAGCAAAGTCAATAATGCTAAAGAGCTGTTCCTTTGATAAGGAAGGACTCATAACATAACCATTAGACACATCCTCACTCTCAACTTCTTCCCAGTAGGCTGTGGAACTCGAATGAGTAAAAGACTCGTTTGCATCAGCAATCACACCAACATCTCCAAGTTCTCCAAGCTCTTTGCTCATCCACCGATTGAAACTGTCCATTTTTTTCAAGCCTTCTTCACCCAATGCACCGTCTAGCAAATGCTGTTTCATCGTAGATAGATATGGAGCTTTTTCACTCGAAGCTAAATTGCTTAGCGCATTTGGCTCTATTTCCACAGCTGATACAAAAAAAAAACGAAGGTTAGCATTAAAAACATGTAAATTTCAACTTTTTTTATTGAAACAAGCTGAGTGAAGTGTAAACCTTGTCCTTGGAACCACATTGTACGATCAGATGTAACTCCTGAACTTAACTCCTGATTCTGTAGACGTTTGAAAAAAAAAAATTTCAGATGGTCAATGGATACATTACAATAGACTATGTAAGGAGCTCAGAGACTGAGTCAAATACACTTAAAACTATGTTTACCCTTTTGACCATAGACTCTTGTAGACTGGCAAAATCTTGCATAGTAAAAGAGGAGCCCTCGAGTATTTGGTCCAGCACTTCATGCTCGCTGTTAGGCTGCATAGGTAAACCTTCCGCTCCAGAACCACAAGTTCCCAGTATCTCTTCCCAGGTTTGGGAATCAATGGATTTTTTGTTTCTTAGGCCATTTGTTGCTACAGAACCGTCGATAGTTCTGCTTTTTCCTACCATAATGGAGGAGTGGGTTACAGGGATCGTTCTAATCTCTTTCTGATAGTTATCCCTGGCTGCTCATAAAAAAAAGAAGCAAATATCATATGCCGTTTTGTAAGTACCAAATGGTAATGACTGGAACTAAAAAAATGGTAAATAATGGAACTTATGGTTCAACTAGAATGATAAAATCAGGTCACCAAGATCTTACGCGTCAAAGACATCTGATAGTAAGGATCAAAACTAGTAGTTGGAGGCTGCTGAAGTGCTTGATGTGAGTAAAGTATGGGGCTCCCCTGCTGATTGTATGCTGTAGAATAAAAGTGTAAATTATGTTATATATAAGATAAGATACTACTAAAGTAAGGCATCCTCCACGCGACATTATGTATGAAAGAAGAATCACCTGATTCGGCATCTTCAAGATCTGGGGTGTGAACACCATTGACACTTGCTGAGTCAGTAGCTTGTGACAGATTGCTGTGATCATATTGATTAATGCTACCAGAAGCATAACCATTATGTTCACTGGTGTAGATTTCCCCAGTTTCTTGAGATGATCGACCAGAATCTTCAGTCCTTTGCATCCGATTATAAGAAGTAGAAACTCTACTACCCTGATTCGTTTACAAATCACACATTCAAAGTGTCAGTTTCCACAATAAGATAATAGCAGGGCAGAGAAACGAACTCATAACAGGAAGAAGTCAAACCTTAACTTCGAGATAATGGACAAAAACTATGTGGGAAAGCTCTCTGCATCAGTAACCAACAAAAAACAGCAACAAGAGACTTAGCAAAAGAGATTATTCTCAGGAAAAAACCTTATGTATCGAATTCTTTTGAATTATAGTGCTTGAAGTTCAATGTTCTCATCAACTTCAAAGACATAGGAACCTTTTGGTAGTATAATCCATTTTAGTTAAAATATAAAAGAGGGCAGAGAGAGGAGAGAGGGAATCTAACATAATAATTAAATTCGAAAGCAAATGTTATTAAATTTATAATGTTATCTAATAAGCTTACTCCTGAAGCATCCAATAACTGCGTCTTTGAAAATTTTCATTGTCTTGTCCATGTGCATAGTAACAATGTAGAACATCAACGCTTCCCGCCTGCAGGGGATATTCATGAGCAAGAGAAATCACTAATAGTCACCTACCAGCATCTTGATGACACTAACAAATCAATCATATAGAGGATCAAAAGATCACAAAAGAATATGTTTGATCTAACTACCTTCAACCTCTCATGAGCTTCTTTCACTGTCTTTCCATCTCTTTTCTTCCTCCAATTATGACCATCTTTCCTGAAGTATCTGAGCACCTTTCGATCAAACAGAAAAACAGATCCACCTGAAATAAGACAGGGACTCAGCATAAACATCATTCCTAAAACTCATGAGTTTTCATCTGGATTCAACTATGAATGTATGATAGAGGACAAATGAAAAATCTTACTTGCGGGTGTAGTAGGTGGCTCTGTAGAAATTTGAAATTTTTGGTAATTTTGCAAGATTTCACAGATTTCAGGAGGACGCAGCCATCGATTTCGTGCTTCTGAGAGTATTTGGCCAACATCTGTGTGAGGGAAAAAAAGACACAAAATATTTATCAAGGAAGCTTTGAGAAATGAGACAATTTGTGTAAAGCTTTAAGGCACTCTTATAGTACTTTTGGTTGGTAGCTGCAAACTATAAGTGTGTAGCTAAAAAAGTCAACTTCGTATCAGAATGCAGCTAACTAAAGTAAAACCTAAGTTGTTATGTTTGCCCAAAAAAAAAAAAAAAAAAACCTAAGTTGCTAAAACCTCCAAGGATCTTTAAGCTTATACAAACCATAGACAAAAAGAATATAGAAATAATTAAGTAAATGGTGATTAATACCAAACCAAGAATTAGATTAGATTTGTTTTCAACTTAAACAAGGATTACAACTTACAGGCAGACCAAGTAAGTGAGCACACCCAAGTAAGCAACCAAAAAAAAAAAAAACTTTACAAAAAAGAATATTCAGATAAAATATGCTTTCAAGAAGAAAACCATCACTCAGACCAACCAATACTCATCATGGATTCCTAAAATAAACCCCTTTTGAATAGATAAAAAAAAAATTGAAACTTAAATAGAAATCTACAAAGTTTCATATAAGTTCGACCACAAATAGATCGAAAAAAAATTAAAGATTTAATTATATATTTGACCCTAAAGAAATACCAACACAAAAATAAAAAACAGAGCTCTGAGTTCACCTAATTCGTTATTAGGGCTAAAACGTCTTGCTTCCGCCATGGATTCCTTTTTTTTTTTTTGCGATCTCAGAGTGTGAAAGCAGACATCAACACTGACAAACAAACGAAAAAAAAAATTTGGAACTTTAAGAGTAAAGGTGTAAGCTTTCTTCTTCTTTTTCTTCGAGAAAGAAACAGAGGAATGAATCAAAAGAGGTGGAAACGAGAATCAAAAGGATCAAAGTGAAGATGAGAAATCGACCAAGGAAGCATCTGAGTACTGAGAGAAGAGAGAGAGAGATGGCCGCCGAAATTGAATTTCTAGTCAATTTCCTCTGACGCAGCTTCCGCGACTCTGCCTTTTTTATTTCATTATTATAATTAATCTTTCTGTATTAAATTATACATTTGGTTGTTTTATCACGTGTTCACACTATATCCAGGTTTATAATTCTTGTAATAAAGCTGCTCATCAACTTTATTATTATGTTTTTTTAAATTGAAATCTTAACTCGGTGAACAATCTTCACGGACTCTGATTACACCTATTCTCTTAAAACATATTAAATTTACCCAATTTTTTTAAAAAGCAAAATCTATACTAATCTGAGGCAACGGCAACTTATACAGTTTCATTCCAGTTTGGCAATGCCCTTTGACGTATTTTAAAATCTTCAGGCATAGAATGTTAGTTGGTCTATAAATATATGTAACTCAAGCCCATAGGAGCACAAACATTACTAGTCCTTTTCACCCAAAATACTGTATTACAAAACAAAAAAAAAAAGAAGACAAAAAATAAGAAGAGATTGTAGAAAAATGGAGAAGTCTTTGAGAATATTTTGAGAAACCCTTTTAATTTATGTCATTTTCTCATTTGGTATAAATATTTCTACACATTATAATGTTTTGATAACTATTTATATATTAATGTTGAGAGACCCTTTTTGAGAATTGTGATAGTTAGCAAATGATTGGCTATGTAAAATTTAATTTCTATGATTTTTGGTGTCCCATCTACGCCAATATTTCTCCTTTGGAATTGATATCAACTTTTGCATTCATTCATATAGTTTTGAAATATTATGTCAAATTCCAACAAAAATTTCTGATCTTTAAAGAATATATTTTCAAGATATAATTGGCATTTAAGCCTCCGTTTGAAAGTTATCCCAAATATTCAGTCGATATCTGCATAGCACCTCCATAACCACAGAGTAAAAAATTAGGTTATTACAGAATAGAGAATGCTCAAATAACTATTATATTAGATTTTTTTCGACAAGTTTATTAGATTTTTTTTAACTTTAACTAGGATAGAACCTGCGCTTCGAAACGCAGAATTAATTTTTTGTTAATAAATTTATTACTATAAATATTTATTTACTAATATGTTTAGGCATAGGTGTTTGGTTCGTTTTCAGGTTGTATATTTTTTTTTCTATTAGTTCTGACTTTGTTGTAATTTTTGTTTCTCGGTTCAAAATGTAAAAAAACCATGAGTTTGTTTGGTTGTGGGATGCACGTTCATGTGGGTGCTTTTCATTTTATAGTTAAAATTCATAGTTCACTTGTAAAAAAAAAAATGTTTTTAGATAGTGTTTGTTATTCATATAGTCCTTAATAGTCAATCAAGAAGGATATCATGTACATAACTTATCTATCGATCGTATGATAATATTGTAGTTGTTCCACTGATTTATTTAGTTTTCTTTTATATATTTCTCGTTTTTGGCTTTATAATAACATTTTAAATATACAAAAAAAAACAAAATATTATTTACAATTCCATATTATATGATGTGATTTTATAACTAAAAATGAGTTTAAAGTGACGCAAAACCAACTTGCTATATGCTATAAATGCATTAGCAACCAAACGTGTAGTTGTAAAGGTATACCTTTGATTCTTATGTTTAGAAATTAAAAAAAAATAACGAGAAAGATTCTTATGTTTGCTTAACTGGCATGAGAGATCAAGGTTTATCCAAATATAGTTAGTTCTGAAGATAGTTTTTGACTCCTGCTTATAAAGATTACAAAACAAAATATTACGTTAGAAGTCAGTGATAACAGAAGAACTATTTGAGCTTTCTCAGTCCTCGTAGACACAATTGCATGTCTCATTAATTCTCTGTTAGTCTCTAGTGTTTGAAGCCTCATTTAGAGTTTCAATATATCAGGAACACCAAAATCAGGCTGATTTAATTTTTCTTCGTAGCCATAAGTTGTGTCATCAATAAAGTTATGCTCAAAAGCATCACTCTGATGTACGTTGTGATGGATAGTCTACCCTCACACTCTGCATATGTGGCATCTTCCACTTTCCTAAAGCTACCGCTGTTGGACCTTGGAGAATCAACGGAAAAGTCATGCATTTGGTTTGGTCCCTATTTGTTCCCAAAATTGAACTTGAACTACCAGTGGAAACCCTCTTGAAATGTCTCTGACGCCTAGGACTCTGACCAACCACCACATGATCTCCAAATAATCCCTCCCTCGGATACATCATCATGAGCCGGATTAAAGCTAGTAATCCTCTCCATCTAACTTATCCTTTGTTACAACGTCTTCAAATCTTATCGGCCATGAATTGAATCAGTTAATGCGTACTTTTCAACATCTTCAAAATCAATACCATCCTCTACGGGATCTATGTTCTCATTCATATTGCACTTAAGAGGAGGGTAATCATATATAGGGAGCTAGGTCGTACTTAAAATGATTGTCCAACATGTTCGTGTTACGACTAAGAATGTTCTTCTTCCTATCAAAATCAAACTCAGCGACCCCATAACTCATCATTCTATGCTTGTAAGCCTGAGTTTCACAAGTATGGGCTTGAATAGACTGTTTCCTCTTATAAAGCAAAGATTCCAGAGCCAAAATCTCATGCTGATGATCATGCTCCATCTTCTTCTCAGAAAAGCGCTTAAACTGTCTCAAGTCCATTTCAATCTCAGCCTTGTCTTTCTGCAACCTCAGTATCATACACATTGCCTCGTTCGCAGCTGTGGAATCAGCGTTCCGCTCTTCGTCAAGCTCAGCATATAACTTTTAAATTGTTTCTTGTTGGAAGCACATAGCAGCTCACATTCATTCTGGATTGAAAACAGCAAACGCTAAATATTTAGGTTATCATCTTTTTCCCTGTCCATACAAAACACCCAGAAATTGAAAGTAGGGTTTCTTGATTTTAAAATTTAGTTACGAGAAAAGAATCGAATTATGTAATGTCACTACTATCTCTTTTAGGGATATTATTAGGTTGATATAAAATACATTAGTTTTAAATTGTATAAGTAACTTTTTTATATAATTAGTCACAACATGTTACAATAAGTCCAATTTTAAATCATGCCATGGTAGAGTTTAAATAGGACTATAGAGTAGATGAAACATGAAATTTTTTTAAAGATACTTAGGCTTATCAACTCAAAAAAAAAAAATAATTGTCCACGTATATAGTTGGATCTTTATTTATTTTTGAAAGATAATTAATCTCATAACATTTTTTTTTATTTATCTTCGTAACTGGAACATATAAATTTATTATAATCCCCTAAAATTCTTAATCCCCTAAAATTCTTAAATTTTACAATTAAATTTTGAAATGATTTATACATTCACCAGCCTAAATAAAAATATAATGGGTTGTCCTGTCCATACATCTAAATCATACATTTTGAATTTTAAATAAAACATTTTTTACATTCTTTTTTTTTCTTCGTTGGAATATATTTTTATTTTTCACACTTTCTTCTCACATAAAATGATATTTATTTAGTTTAACAATTGACATTTGTTTATATTTTTGACGTGTTTTAGTTTAAATTTTCTGTCAAATGTATTTTGGTGATAATACAGTATTTTAATTATTATCATTGTTTTATATTAGGTTTCTTTTGTTTAATGGAAATATATATATTTGTGTGCGTTTGATAATATCTCTTGCACAGTCATAATGGGACTAATGTGTCTACAGAATGACCTTATTTTATACGTATGTGGGATACTAATTTGTTAGATTTATTTGTTTCCATTTGGTTTAATTTGTAAACTTTTAATAACTTTGATGTTTAACCATTTTGACTTATTTAGTGCTATTGACTTTCATAACAATAATATATTGAATTTAATTTGGTTTGGTTTGGCACATATTTAGGTTAAGATTATTATATTTTCATGTAATTTTATTCTCTTTATGTTGTCCTTAATGTATAATTATATATAATTTAATACTAGATAAAAAGAATTTTAAATTTTATATATATTTATTCATTAAATACAATTAATTTAATTATCTACATAAAGACATAAAGTTTTTTTTTATAAATATTATTTCATGTGGATTATAGTACTCTCGTTTTTATTGGAGAGTGTAGTGGCCAGTTGAATTACTAATTTCTATATCTTTTGTTATGCATGATAAATGAATATTTGAGAAGATACAATAATTGGTCTATAATTCAATTTAACAAATTAAAAGAATAGTTGGTCTAAATATCATAAACAAAGCATATGTTAATGAATTAAGACATTAAAGCACATAAAATAATATTTAATTTTTTGTGTGAAATTATAATGGCTAATATTTTGAATAAGTCTTTAAATTAATATTCTAATATTTCAAGTTTAAGTTTTGTATTTCTTTTTTTGTGTAGTATTCTTATTTATATTAATTTTATTTATAAGAATTTATTGATAGTATATTATTTGGTAAAAAGAAACATACCTTAATATTTTTTTAGGGGATGGTTTAAATAAATAAATGATCACAAAGAAATCATGATGTATGTTTTAATAGAGAAAATGATAGTTTATTGATAGTATATTATTTGGTAAATAAAAAAATTTACATTTAATCAATTTATACGAAATTCTCTAAAATGAAAAAATCACAAATAGATAAAGTTGTGATTTCTGATTTAAGAGATTAGATAATAACTAACAGAATGGTGTTATACGGAATGTCACTGGTCCACTATTAACTTTTTTACTTTTTAATATATCTTTTTCTATTTTATTTTTCTTCTTTTTATCAGCCTTCAATTGTTCTTCTCGACATCCTTCGCTACAGAAAGGAGATTCACTGTATTATTACGATACAACAACTCAACCATTAATTTCAACTACTGTAAAACAACTAATATTAATAACAAAAATTGAAATACGTACTTGTACATGTAGATATCATCCTTCTTTCCATTTATCATTTTCTTACAAAAGCTACATTCATTTGTGAAATAGCTTAGGTAGTGTGGATCTCTTGGAGGAGCCATAAGAATGTTTTCGAATTGATTTGACTGAAGTTATCTGGGGACAAAAATGTTTCAGTCATGAGATTGTATCTTATATACTAGAACAAAGCTTGTGAACCATATCATTTTCAAACTTATCCAATATTTAATTCTAAGTTATTTTCCTAGATTTGTTTCTTATATAGGTCTACAATTTTAAGTATATTAAATATTTTTGTACAGTAAAATTTTTGTTAATATTTTGAAGTTTTATTAAGTTATAGAGATATTAATTTTCAAAATTTTCTTTATTTAGATTTCTTATTTTATGATATATTTATCTTAAGATAAGAAAATATTGATCTTCGTGTATAGATGTTAATTATTATTTTGAAATTTAAAATTTATATTAATTTTATTATATTATGTGATGTATATAATATAACTTCCAAAGAAGTTAAATGCTCATCAAAAATATATTTAATGTTAAGAAAATATAAAAATAATTTCATTGTGAATACAAAACAAAAAAAAATATAATGATAGATTCTTACTTCTATAAAATATTATACATATAAATTATTAACTTATAATAAAATGAGATCATATATTTATATAGATTTTTTTTTAAAAAAAATATTATCTTATTATTTTATCGATTTGTGTCAAACTGATCCAAATTGGAATCGATAAAATTTGTCAGTTACAGAAGTTATTAATTTATCAAGTATTAATTTATAGATGTTCTATCGTATAATTAAAATTAAAACAAAAAATAAGATATTTTTATGAGTCAGACATAGCAAACTTTTATCCAATTAATAATACCACATCTATATAAATGTTGCCACTTCATTAACGTTGTCTAAGAACATGATACTTTTTTATATAAACTTATATGAATAAGAATATTACACAGAAATTAAAATCATTGTTTCAAATTATAATATTTTATTATTTAACAAAACATATTAAGAAGACATGTAATAACTCACAAAAAAATATGGATTTTGCAAGACATACAATCTTCTCAGCACCTGCCATATCATCTATATTTCTGTTTATGAAGAATCCAGAGAAGAAAAATTAAACCCAGAAACAACTAGGATCCTTGTTTTATATTTACTTGAGTGAGTCTCTCAAATAGACTTTTTTAAGTTTTATTACAAAAATAGACTCAAAAACTAAAATCATCAAAATATCATTTTTTATTTTAAATTTTTTTAGTTTTTTTAGTTTTTTAAAAATTTAAAATCCTATACCTAAAACCTCACTTCTCAACATTAAACAAAAAAATTTAGGATTAGTTAACCCAAATGATATAAGTATATATTTACTTTTTTTTCTAAAATAATACTATTTGGTAATTTTTATTGTTAAGGCATATATTTGTGACAAAAACTTTTGAGCATTTATTCTAGAGAATTTTTCTATTTACTTTAACAAGTTAATCTCATAAGTTGAATCCCTAAACGTACTCCGTAAAATTTCCATCTAACCACGTAATTACATGAATCATCATAAGTACATGGTTAGTTAAGTACCGGTTTACGATAAACCCTTGTAAAAACGTGATAAAATATAGACAATTTGTAAAAATGAAACATTAAACCTATAACTCATGTGAACTCATAATAACTACATATAAAACTCATACAAATACAAATGCATCAAGTATAAATTCTTATATATATTGAAAACACATTGTTTGAACATAAACATTATAAGAATAAAACTTCATTCTGATTCATTAGTCGAGTTATCATCACTACATTGATCAACGCTCTCATCAAACTTATCTTCATTTGCTTAATCTATCATATGTATCCGTATTCACAATTATACGGATCAAATAAATAGTTAGTTTTTCAAATATCTTAGATTTGTTGTATCTTGATCTATAACTAAAAAAAAAAATCTAACTTTTTTTATACTGAAGACATTTATTGACGATATGATCGATTCATTCACACTTGAAGATAACATATTTTATCTTTACCAATTCTTGAAATTCTACTTTAGTAATCTCATGAAATATCCATCAAAATCTGTTCCAACTTACATATTGGGGGTGATTGGTTGGGTTGTAAATGTTAACTTTAGCTTTAATTTTTATCTACAACACTTAAATCACCAATCATGCTTTATCTCATTTTTTAAACTATAGCAAAAAAATTAAAAAAAAAAATGGTTGTAAAATCCTTATTTTCTAAAACCACATCTTTTTGCTCTAGAAAATATGTTGTTGTAGCAATAAATTTTGAAGCTACATCTCTTACCTAAATAAAAATTCTACAGACTAATTTCTACAGTAAAAAATTTACAGCTACAGTTCAACCAATCATCCCCATTATTTTTACTTATATGTTCGTTATTAATAATGAATTGTAAACTATTTCATTGTCAACAGTCTGTCAATTTTTGCAACACTTTTATGACGACTCTTTTTCTAATTTAGCAATTTATCATAAAATTACATGTGTTTTATGATAAAAGTGTTTCCTCGAATTATATCAATTTTCCGATAATTGTATATTTCGTTGTAATGTCGTTACTCCTCAGTTTACGATGGAAATTTGCATAAAGTTAGTCGTTGTGCGCCTTTCTTGTAGTGATTTCCTTGAGTTTTGCAAGGTTTCACTTCTTAGAGGTGGTATCGATTAACGAACCATCAAGTTCAGATCTCATCCCCAACCATTTATTTGGACAGCATTGTATTTATGAATGTTCTTGATTTTTCATATGAACAATTGACTCCATGGCCCAATGGATAAGGCGCTGGTCTACGAAACCAGAGATTCTGGGTTCGATCCCCAGTGGAGTCGTTTATTTTTTATAATCATGCCCGAAATTTGAACTACAGCGTTTTTTTACATTGTGATGATATCTGAAACTCTATTTTATTATAATCGTGTCCGAAATTTGAACTACAAAAGGCGTACGTTTTATATTATAAATGAGACCATCGTCAAGAGACCGACCACACGAACACAAACCACTTTGGTCACAGCATCTTTAGGAAAACTAGACCGTAGGACACCTAAAAACTTGAACACAGATTAAGAACTCAATTTAGACCAAAGAAATGCTGCTCTCACCACCGGGAGGCCTCCTCGCGCCACCATAGTAATCCCGATACTCGGACTTGCCGTCTGCAAAGATATTATTTCCCTTCATTTCCCGCGATTTAGCGGAGCTATGCATCTTCTCTGAATAACCAGGAGGGATTTTATCAGATTTGAAGATACCATTGCTTGTGAGTTGGTTTCTGTTTGTCTTCCTTGATGAAGACTTCACAACATGTTCTTTACTATCACCACTTTTCCCCTGTTAAAAAAAAAAGAAGAAGCAATTGTCAGTTTCAGATATCATCACAATGTAAAAACATTAGTACTTACATTGGAGGCTTTAGCAGATTCCTTCATGTTAACTTGTTGTTTTGTTGCAGCTACTTGGGTTTCAGGAGGAGGAGGAGATGCAAAGATGTCACGACCAGTGATTGCTTTGCTCTTAGTGTTAGAAACCTGCTTCTTTTTACTCTTAGAGTCAGCCTGTGTTTGTACAGACCTGTCCAACTCCTTTATCTTTGCAGTCTCGGTTGGTTTCTTAGGAGTGGCAGCAGCGTTGTTGTTCTCTTCGCCGCTGAAAGATATCTGACTATCCTGCAAAAACGAGAAACCATTCAGAATCGAATCCTTACAGAGAATTGGGAAGAGACGAGAAGAAGTGTACCTGATCATGATGGTAATGGATTCTTGAAGTGTGAATTGGATCACCGTTGGTAACGTTACCATTATCAGAGAAGATGTCACTACCAGTCATTTCTTTTAGCTTGTGGCCAGAACAGTTCTTCTTGTACGAAACACTGAAAGGTACTTGCAAACATTAAATCCTTAATTTTATTTTTATTTGGCTGTAGATTGACACTAAGACTAAACATTTGACTCGCGTCCCCAAATTTTAAGTGCTTAAAATAATAAATATATATCATATAGCCCTTGAAACATAACGGTTTCAAGCCCTATGAATCTCTGGACTGGCGACGAAAACCCTAAATCACGCAAATTGATTCTCAACCAACACAAAGAAATTCACATTTCAGTAAGTAAAATTGTTTCTTCCTAATAAATGAAGATGGAATATTGAAATTCATATTTATTCGATGACAGAGATGAAACGGTTACTTTTTATTAAGCGATTCGGCTTCCTTGTTGGTGGTTTTGCCACCACCGCCAAGGACGTCGCTGATGTCATCAGACGGCTGAAAATTTTTTAGAAAATTTAGAATTGAAATTGAATCACACACGAAAGATGTTATATGGGCGGAGAACGGACCTGGTTGGAGGGATTAGCGGCGGAGGAGTGGTGGATCTGGGACCACGAGAGAAGATCGGCGGTGGAATGATGGGGATCGTTTGTTCTCTCCATAACCTCTCTCTCTCTTTTGATTTGATTTCGTCTTTGGTCTCTAAATTCTCTATTTGTAACTGTAAATAGCACAGCGCTTGTGTGCTTGTGAGAAGGCTATTTTTAATCTATTTTTCTGTCAACAGTTTTCTTTTTCTAATTTTAGTGGAGGTTGCTTTTTATTTTTACACTTTTTAAAATTTTAAATTAAGAATTGACAACCCAACGGTTTGGTTTGTTTTTATCGACAAGTTCGATTTGTTTTGTTTATTTTTAAGAATTTTAAACCGGTTTACTTGTGATTTCGTTGAGTACAACACAATTAGTTTGGGTTATGTTTAATGGACTCATAGAGAATCATCTAAAGCTTTAAGTTTTTTTCATTTTTTGGTCAAAGCTTTAAGTTTAAGCTGTTGGTCTTCTTTCATAACAAACTCCAGAACTCACATTCAGCTCCAGGGTCTGGGAGATGTGAGTTACGGCTTCCTCGGTATATCTCTGAACATGCACACAAAAAAAACTTGTTAGTATTACTTGAAGAAGCTAACTATGAGATGATGCCAGAAGAAAGAGACATATGGCTTCCTCTACATGTCTTTTTTTTTACACTAGGATAATATCCGCGTCTTGCGCATAATGAAGTTATTATTTTCATTATTAGGATTGGCCCGGGCTACGCCCGAGATTTTGTTTAAATTTTAATTCTGATTATATATTTAGTATTTCTACTTTAATATATAAATATTATAGTCTACTAAAAAAATATAAATAGCTAAAAAATTATAACTGGCTGAATTGTAGACATGTTTCACCTTTCTTTAAACTATTTATAATTTTTAGAATCGAAATTATTTCCGGAGTTTCCATTGAGAAAGAGCCGACCTAGAATTAAAACACATAGAAACAATTAACATGTCCAGACCTTAAATTTACATGTGTTAGTCAACTTCTTACCTACTACCAACTTACGTATGATGTTTGTAGCAACAAACACCTTTAGTCGTTATTCAGCGTTATTCAATCGTAAATGTTGCATACAACAAAAGAAATTTCTCGAGCTCGCTTCTCTCTAGCAAAGTACTTAGGCTGATGGTCAGTCACTATGCAGAAATCATATCACACTTCAAAAAGTATAATAAGAAAATTGGATGACAAAAAGTCATTTATTATATAGCTTACTTGGTAGCCAATCTTTCAAACTTTCCTCCATCACAAATGGTGATGTAGACAGGAGGAGATGGATCTTATATTGGACTACAAATGCCATTAACCAGGGTGTTTGATACGCGTCTTTTCGTTTCACAAAAGGTGAAAGATGCCACTCTATATAGTTAAAATAAAACATGATGAGCTATAGTTTTATGTTCTAACTAATCTTTCGCATGCATGGACATGACCTGAGAAAAAACCATCGACTTTGTAATTAACAAACCATGACTCATACATCACTCTCATGGTATCACCTTCCATATAATGGTAAATTGGTAATCATAGATGTTGTGCCATGATGAATGATAGAAAGGTCGACCATGAAGATTCTGTTAGGTTAACTCATCTTCCAGCCATGTGTATTGCAAGATGTATTTTTTACATGTCCAAGTATTGTTAACAGCAAGGAAATACTAAGTGGACAATTTAGGATCAACATTAACAATATCCATAAAGTTAGATAACACATAAGAATCATTTCTATGAACAATTGCTTTCTCCTCCCTTAACCTCTAGAACCTGACCACGTCTCATAGATCCATCTATGAATATTAACGGTCCCGACAGAAGCAACGGGAATATACAGAGTTTTTTCCGTGAGGTTATTCAACTCCGTCTGCGAATACAAACCAATGAACTCACCTTTTTATAGGTGTAGATCCACCGCTTGGAAGATGAGAAACATTGAATGATTCATTGTGATTGGTGTGGGTTGAAGGAATAAGATGATTGTTAATGGGGATGAATCAATGTTCCCGTAACGTAACAGAGGAGATGAATCGTAGACGAAACGACACTAAATTAAGATCAACGAAGTCATTTCTCACGAAAACTCGTCTCACACAAATTTTCTGAACTCCATTACTGTTTGACCTAACCAATGTTTGCATGAACCTTAGAAATAAAACATCGAGAATAGTGAAGAAGACGAAGGGTGAATTGTGACGTGAAAAATTAGCTGTTCTTAGGTTTGTTTTATGAGCCCAAATAATGTTATTCGAAGCCCATTTATTATTAACTCGTAAAGCCAATATTCAAACGAAACAAAAGAAACAACGATTTTTCTTTAGGTTTTGGACAGGTGTCAAGCTGTAGTAACATTATTTGATGATATGGCTCTCCTAGAGCCTAGAGAGATAAAACTTAACTTTATAAATATAGATTTTTCAGAGAATTAAGCATTAGTTCGGTTTAATTTGGATATTAGTTGGTTTTGGGTTGTTTTTATCAGGTCTTAATATACTATTGTAAAATTAGAGTTTAAATCCATATATTTTATGTGTTCGGTTTAAACTGTTTCTGTTTTTGATTTATTGGTGATAAGCAAAAGACAACTCATATTTATTTAGTTTTATGTTATATGAATTTTGGACAATCATGATGGCAACCAAGCATTTCATATTGTAAATTTTAGATGGATGAAAAATACAATCAAATCCAAATAATCGTTGAAAAAAAAAATTATAAACCATATTCGTTAGCCACACCATAAGAAGATAGTTTAAAACTTTATTTGTACACTTGATTGATATCGGTTTTATATTCTTAACCGATTGGAATTTAATTTCGGCTAAGACATTCTTCTACAACAATTGTTCATTCTCATTCTTTTTAATGTAAAACATACGTGCATGCATACTTCGAACAACATTACGACCCTCATACATTGCCTTCTATACTCTGCTACACATCAAACTTTGATGCACAAATATGCTTCTCTGCCTTCGTATAACATCAATAGATTAACAAAGCTTTCAATCTATGCATCCATTGATATGAAAATCTATGAATTTATTCCCTATTCATAAAATTGTTATGAACATGTATGCATTTATGTTATTCGTTAATCTCTCAAATATGTATAACATCAACAAAACCAGTCGTTTCAAATTTATGTGATTGTAATACGATTGGTTGATATATTTCTAACACCCTATGGTAACATTAGCTCTTCGTATACCGGCTATTAACCTCCCTACTCATCAAATAATTTCTTAAGATCTTAATTTTTCTTATCTGGTATAGAAGTCTTAGCAATACAACATATACGTTTATCCCTAAGTTCTCGCTATCATATGCATGTCAAAACTTGCATCTATGCTTCACAAAACTTGGCATCCAGCAATGTAAATATCCATCGAAATGAACAACGAACACATTTAGTTAAGTTCAACATACTATTACGATGGTTAATAATGGTTCAAGAGGATTTAACCAACCAGTTGTGTGTGGTGAAGAACCAAGATTAATGATTAATACAGATCAACGCAAAGCAATCCTCCATTAACTAAGCAAACTTTCATCCCTATGCATGGTCCTTTATGAACAACCAAGACTAATGCTTAACAAAGATCGAACAAAGAAGATTTTCTTCTCGAAATGTGGCTTCGATTGATATGAGCATCTACGAGATTATGCACAATTCATCAATATGTCATTTTACTTGATGCAGCTCTAAACTTGCTTCAATAGACACAATTAGATTCATATCAAGTTCATCGAAACAAATCAAAAAAATTCACAGATCCTTTATGAGAGAAATATAAAACGTACTCATGTTTAGTTTAGGAAAGAAATAAAATACCTTGGCTTAAAAATTCCAAAAATTTTGTGAGAAATTCTAGTAAGCTGACACGTCAGCTTCCCTCATTTCAAATTAATGTGAGCACGCCACATAGCAAACGTAGTGTAAACGCATTATCATAATGCTTCTCTTTTAATATATAAAGGATATGGTTTCCTCTACATATCTAGACCTCAGATTGTTTAATACTCAGCCTTTCAATTTTCACATCCAGTGAGATATACTGACATACCAATATAGTTTTTTTTTTTTGCAACACCGACATACCAATATAGTATCTTATCACAAAATAAAGAAAAATTAGAAAAATAGGAAAGTGTAAAGAATATCTCAAACAGATATTTTTATATATCCATGAGGATCTTTTGTCATAAATGTCTATTGCTAAGTGATTCTGTTTTTTGAACGCATTTAAATATAGAGTTATTCTTAGGTTCACCTCCTAGAGTGAACTTCTAGGTTCACCAACCAATAGGATGGAGTTATTATATTTGATATTTTTTTAAAAGGAAATAAAATCTTGTTAAGTTATATTATGTTTTTAAAATAAAAATACAAAAAATAAATAAAAAATAACAATATTAAAAAAACGAAAAAAAACTTTTTAAAAAAATATTTAACACTAAAACACTAAACCCTAAACTCTAATCCTAAACCCTAAACCGTAATACTAAACCCTAAACCCTAATCCTAAACCCTAAACCCTTGAGTAAATCATAAACCCTTTGGAAAAATCTTAACCCTTGGGTAAATTAATACTAACCAATTATACTAATTTTTATTTATTTTTATCTTTTTATTTTAAACACATGTTTTTATTTTAAAGATATATTAAAATATTTTTTGTTTTAAATTGTTTTTTGTAATTATTACTGTTTTTATTTTATTTTTATCTTTTATTTTAAAACATAATATAATGTTAAAATATATTTTTAAAGATTTTTTTCTCGTTTTTTGTAAATATTAATATTTTTATTTATTTTTTTCTAATTTTTGTTTTAAGGGGGTGAACCCAAGAATAAGTCTTCTTATATTTACAAGGTCAAATATTTGTTGAAAGTTAAACTTGTTTTGAGTCATAGTTTTGGACAAATAATCAAATCACAAGCCTTGGCCCAAGAAACCCAACAAGAAAAAATGTGTAGAAGAAATTATGGATAAGAATAACAGAAGGATCTAGATGTAGTTTAACTAGTATAAATAGAGATGTTTGGTTCACTTGTAAAATCATCCCACAAACAAGCAAAAGTAATCATAAATAAAGAGTTTTATTTCTAAGAAAGAGTTTTTTTTTGTAATTTTTCTAAGAAAATTATAAAACACTATCTAAATACAAAGCTTTAGTAGCAAATCACTCTTCTAAGTACGGAGGCTAACTTTTGCAGTAGCTGTCCAATTTCTATCTTACCGCTACAACAAACGTTGTCTCGCTAAATTTCCCAACAGTATTACCATCTCAAAAAAGGTATCCATATTACTAAAACTGAAATACATTTTAGTATTGTTTGGAAATAAAAATAGTAGAATAAATGAAAATTATCCGGAAACATAGATAGCAGATTAAATAATTCTTTTTATTTGCAGATTTAATCATTGTATTTATAATAAATTAAATAATTTCTTTATATTTTTTTTACAGATTCTACCATTACATTGATTTTTTTTTTTAAATTTCAAATGAATTAATTACAGTGATTTTTCTTTCCTTGTGGTTCAAATAAAAACACAAACTGAAATATCTAATATATATATATTATATAAAATAACTTTTCAATATACTATTACCTTATTTAATTTAATAATTCTTTTTTGAGAATTCATTTTTTTTTTAAACAAAATATCATAAAATCAGTGATAATTCATAAAAAACTAATAAAAATATTAATTTTTAGAATGTTGTTTCATTTTAAAATAAATTAACAAAAAAATAACATGTTAATACATGAATACTACAATTACATCAAATTGCATTAAGTTATAAACTATTAATATAATATTATATACACATAATAAAATATTATTAAATATTTTATTCTAAAATACTATATTCTACTCTATATAAAATATAAAGCATAAAAATATATTTTTTTTTATAAAATTAATAGTTTATGAATTTATGTTGAACATAAGTTAAATCAAATATATTATTATTATCATCTCTGTTGACTGAGTTAAGAAAAAAAGATCACGTCCGTTATTAATCCTTTTCTAGAAAAAATCTTTATATCTCCGGCGACATTAATCAGCCGCCGGCGACTTACAAGGGTTGGTGGCCAATTTTATTTTTTTAAATAATATAATTTGGCCTCACCAACTCCTCCAACATTCTCTCTTGTTTACAAAAGCTCGACTCTTTTTACCTCCCCACTCACCAAACCCTCCTTCTCCAAATGTCATCTCAGACCTCCGCCGCCGTCATTTCCTCCGCATTCACCTCCTCCGCTAGAGTCGAACCATCCCCAGATTCAAAGAAACCAATCGGGTCGATCCGGTTCAAACCACTCCCTCTCTCCCCCTCGTGAGTTTTTCCTCTCTATTCTAAATTTTAGAACTTTTAATTCAAATCTCTGTTTCTTAGATTAAAACTTTGTGTATGCAATGGTTAGGTACTGTAACTCAGGGAAGGTTTCAACTAGAATCTGTGCCATGGCCAAACCAAATGATGCAGAGACTGTATCAGTAGATACTACACTTAGCCCACGTGTCAAGTCCTTGAAACCTTCCAAGACTATGGTTATTACCGATCTTGCCTCCACTCTTGTTCAGTCTGGTGTTCCTGTTATCAGACTCGCTGCTGGAGAACCTGATTTCGATACTCCTCAGATCGTAGCTGAGGTTTTATAACATTTCTCACAATTGGTTTCATTATGTTTCTGTATCTCTCTCTAGGGTCAGTGCTGAATCATTTGGGTTTATGTAGGCTGGGATCAATGCGATTCGAGATGGTTTCACTAGGTATTCGCTAAATGCTGGTATTACAGAACTTAGAGAAGCTATATGTCGGAAGCTAAAAGGTAAAAAGATAAATACACTTTCTGCTTTGTGTTTCAGTTATTATGTCTGAGAGTGAAAATGTTTGTGTTCTGTTTTTCTTAAGAGGAAAATGGATTGGATTATGCACCGGATCAGATCTTGGTTAGTAATGGAGCTAAGCAAAGTCTCTTGCAAGCAGTGCTTGCAGTTTGCTCTCCAGGAGATGAAGTAACTAATAACACATCTTCCTTTCTAATCTTTTTTATATGGTTCCTTTTATAACAGTGGAGTGTGTTTTTATAGGTTATAATTCCTGCACCGTATTGGGTGAGTTACACAGAACAGGCGAGACTGGCGGATGCAACACCTGTGATTATTCCTACCAAAATCTCTGATAACTTCTTGTTGAATCCAAAGGATCTTGAGTCTAGATTGACTGAAAAGTCTAGACTTCTTATCCTCTGTTCTCCTTCTAACCCTACTGGATCTGTTTACCCCAAGAGTTTGCTTGAAGAGATTGCAAGGATCGTTGCTAAACATCCAAGGCTTATGGTACTTAGCATAAAACACACAACTCAATCTTTGTGGTTTTTTTTTGCTAAAATCTGTTTGTTTTTGTAGGTATTATCAGATGAAATATATGAACACATAATATATGCGCCTGCAACACACACAAGCTTTGCTTCTTTGCCTAACATGTATGAAAGAACTTTGACAGTTAATGGTTTCTCAAAGGTAAATTTTCTGTTTTGATCTTTCGTTTAGTGTTAAAAAATCTAAGTCTTTACTGATTATATGATATGTAAAGGCATTCGCAATGACGGGTTGGAGGCTTGGATATCTCGCTGGTCCTAAGCATATAGTGGCAGCTTGCAGTAAATTACAAGGACAGGTATCTATATATACAACCTTATGTCTCTCTAAGTCTTTATCAGTGATACTGAGTTGAAATTGGTTAATGGTTTCTTTTACAGGTTAGTTCAGGAGCTAGTAGCATTGCTCAGAGAGCAGGTGTTGCTGCACTTGGGTTAGGAAAAGCTGGAGGAGAAACTGTAGCTGCGATGGTGAAAGCATACAGAGAAAGAAGAGATTTCTTGGTTAAAAGCTTTCGTGAGATGGAAGGTGTTAAGATCTCTGAACCTCAGGTGCTTCTCTTTGAAGCTATTACTTACTAGTTTCTTCTTCGCCTTCTTGTTCTTGATTGTTGGTATTATCTGCCTGCAGGGAGCCTTTTATCTCTTCATTGACTTCAGTGCTTACTATGGATCAGAAGTTGAAGGTTTTGGCTTAATCAAAGACTCATCGTCTCTTGCATTATACTTTCTTGACAAGTTTCAGGTAAACCAATCCCGAAAAATAAACACTATTTTCAAAAGCATTTCCACATCTAAATGTAAACGGAAGGTTATGCGTTTATGTTTGCGTTCGGAACAGTTGAGGTTTCTGCATAGTTTTAACTAAAGTGTTGATACGTTTTTGGGTATGTGTGTTGTTTTGGATAGGTTGCAATGGTTCCTGGAGATGCTTTTGGGGACGATACTTGTATTCGGATTTCATACGCCACATCTCTCGACGTTCTACAAGCTGCAGTTGTGAAGATCAAGGAAGCTCTTGAGTCACTCCGAGCCACTGTCTCCGTGTAACGGTTCGGACACAAAAAATGTGTTTTTGATCGTTTATAAGATGTTGTAAACTATATATCCACTTTGTCTCCAATCCAATAAAAGAACTCTTTGTTCCTTCAAGTTCATGTAACCATTTATTAAGACTAAAGGTTGCTTCTGTTGCTGTTGTGTTCATAAGTTTATACACATACATCTGATTGTATCGCATTGTTAGTTTTACCTGTTCACAGACATGATAGAAAACGCGTATGATCTTGGTGTGGAAGCATTTCTTTTGGAACTTTCTACGAGTGTAAAGAGTGAGATCTACCTGGATCTTGATTGTGCGATTCAGAAAAATATCTTTAGAAGTTGGGTATCAAAAGAGATGTGCAGGACCAGATGTGAGAGGCTCTTGCCTTCTCTGTGAGCTTGTTCTCTTTCCATCTGCTGTATGTTATGAACAATATTGTTATTGTTATTGAGCGCTCTCTACTAATATGCATGAAGACTAATGTTCTCTCTTTTTACTCTTACTATCGCTGTGTGGAATGGGGGTTGAAGTTCTGAGTGTCATGAAATACCTGAGCCCATGGTTAAAAAATCAAACTATGTTCATCCACTTTGTGTAAACTATTTCTACCAGAGGATGGTTCTTTTCATGCAAAGAATGTGATTTTCTTAAGCCACACTGAATGCAGTCCACGGTGAGTTAGGTAGTACATAAGTCGTTGCAATCTCTGTTTTGTTCGTAGCGATGACTATAACTAGTGACAGTGCTGATGATAAGCTACTTTTCCTAAAACTGATCTTCCTCAGTTGATTTAGGTATACTATGAAGGTTTATGGGATCCGACATGTTCACGTACTAAGACCGGTTAGGTATATATTAAAGATTAATGGGATCCAACATGTTCGTGTACTAAGATTCACATGAGTGAGGTTGATGAAAGTGAGAATTGCAACATATGTGCTGGAAAAGAAATTCTTGGTTGCCCATGCAAAATGAAAACATGTAGCTTCCCGCCTTCCAAACACATCATTAGTGTCTGTACATTGCTATAGGGAGACTATCAAAACATCGGCTTCATCAAAACCCACCTTTTGAAATGAAATGTAATAAATAACAGTGAAACGTACATTTACTGTAAGCTTTTCTTTATCCCCTTCTTATTATATATGAGGATAACTTTTGACAATAAATCTTTTAGTTAATGTGGGATTAACCATTTTACCATTACTTAGGTGACATCATCATAATCCACCTCATCGTTTTTTTGGAAAAACCCTTTCTTGTCTAAACATAATACATTTCATACCATTGAGGTCAAATCTATACTTTCACTTTCATTTTATGCATTATGTACCTCTATGTATTTATCACTATTTATTACCTAGACATATTAAATCAACGGTTTGGCAATGGTATAAATGGTATGAATATATTTGACAATGGTAAGAATAAATGTTTAACTTTATAATATAAGTAACAAATTATATTTAAAAATACGTATTTGTAAATTCAAAATATAATATTAATCATTGATCTATCTAATTACCGATTATATATAACTTTATAATAGAATTTTGAATGTTGAATAAATACTTTCTGTAGTTATCATATTTGACAAATGGTATTAATCAAATGTTTATTATAATGCAAATTCCAATAAAAATATTATTGACATATAAATAAATGTATATCAAACTATATGTTATCTTTATCATGTTATATATATATATATATATATATATATATATCTACATATAAAAATCACTTTGGAACATATTTTTATATGAAAAAATCTAAATGATAATTATTTCCTATAATACATATCAAATCACAATCATGTCATTATGACAATGACCAAACTTGATATAAATGGTAATTAGCATAAATTATGTCATTATGATTTCTATATTACATTATGATTCTTATAATACATATTATGTTTCCTATAATACATATAAAATCACAATCATGTCATTATGATAATGACCAAACTTGATATAAATGGTAATAAACATAAATTATGTCATAAATTTATTCACTCAAAATGATTATATTCCAAAAAAACTATAATAAAATTTCTTTCCTCTCTTGATTAGTTTTTGCTAATTAAATTCAGAGACAAGATCAATTAGTGATTCTAGACATAAATATTATCAATCAAAAGATATAAAATTAGGGTAAATTATTAACCATAATAGTAAATATATCAAATATGGTTAGTTACTAACCAAAATATAAGTCAGTTTTAATTGCAAAATAAAAATAGATATCATTTGAGTAGCATTTTTACTAAATATATTAAATATGGTTAGTTACATACTTTTTCTGTTTCAGTATAATCCATGTTTTTTAAAAAAAATTGTTTCTAAAAATAGATATTTCACATTTCTAATGCATTATTTCTGATATGATATCTGCAAAAATATTTGTTTTCTCACACTAAACGTATATTAAATTTCTGAATAATATTTTTTTTTAAATATAATATTTCTGATACATCGTTTGTTTCTCAAACTAAAGAAATATATGTTTTAAAAAAACTAACTAAGATTTTTTTTTCTCATGCTACTGAACATTATAATTCTCTAAAATTTTTAATAAATTTCAAAGAATCCCTTTAATTAAGTTCCATGATTTTTTTTAAGTATTGAATAAACAAAAATGGTGATGCACAAGTAGTTATTGTTGATCTATGGACAAACATACTTGGTTTATGGTCAAATACTATAGTAAATTATTTTTCGAATTTTCCAAACATTAAAAACGTAAATTTTGGAAAATTTAAAATTATTCGTTTGAAACTCAAATCTTGTGTGTCTAAACCCTAGGTTTGATGACTAAATATATATCAAACTTCAGTCATTTCTGCAGAATCACAACCAACCTCAAAAAAAAACTACGATACCAAGAAAAAAAGTTTTGTGAAGATAATTAATTTACATAAAGTAATTGTTCGAAAACCTAGGAGTGAAATTTTAACTAATCTTGAGTTTGTGCTCCCCATTCTTATGATATCCTTTTTAGTTTTTTTAAAAGTTGCAATATTTTTATATATTGATCTCTACAAAAATGTTCACTTGAAATTATGTTGAAATACTTTTATTAATATTACGTCTTATATTGATCTTTGCAAACATGTTTACTGGAATCAAATGTATCGATTATGTAACTAACGCTCAGGGTGTACTTGATTTTTGAACCTCCACGGATGCTCATGTTGTGTTATGTGTTTTAAGTTTATAATCTATTGAGTAAGAAGAAAGTATTTTACCGTATAGCTCTTGCATATATATATATATATATATGTGAAGTTATTTAGTTGGTCATTTCAAATATATAATTAGAAGAAATTTGAATGATGTTCTCACATTCCATTTGATCCTAAACTTCCAAGGATAGAAGTTCTTAAAAAGAAGTAAGTATACATGAACATTTTAATGTTATTTGATTAATTTATTTTGATGTTTACTTACTTTTGAGGATTCTAAGGAATGTCTTTTGATGGGATACATGATATTTTCATTTAATTTATGTTTTTATTTTTTTAATATAAAAATTTCTGATATGTATATTTTCATTCTTACTTAAAGGTTTTCTTAACATTCAAGGATTCTATAAATATCTCAGTAATTGTTTAAATATATAAATATACGTTAGTTTTAAAAAGTCAAAATATATCATATAAAAAAATCTATTACAATTATTTATTTTATTATTATCATCACACTTTGGTTATGAAATGAATAATTCTATTTTTATGTTTTATTTTTCTAAATTATTTAATAAATCAATAAAGTCTTTTCTTACTCTGAAATTTTTTTCCCATATAAACTTGGGGTTTTTGCCAAAACTAACCCACAACTTGGTTTTAACCCCAATTCTAGACCCCAACTTGAATCAAATGCAAATTTAACCTAAAAAGACTATGAAATTACAGTATAGTGCTCTATGACCAAACAAAAAACAGAAGACATTTTTACGAATATAACCCCAGTAAGTTGTCTGGGTCGGGCTGAGTTACTTTTCAGTCGTCTGGACGACTGAAATGTTAGTTGTCTGGACGATTGAATCTTAAAAATAATTTATAAATTCTGTAAAAAATATTTTGATGAGTGAAAAATTAAAAACATGTAATTATAAACATTTATAAGTGATATNCTGGACGATTGAATCTTAAAAATAATTTATAAATTCTGTAAAAAATATTTTGATGAGTGAAAAATTAAAAACATGTAATTATAAACATTTATAAGTGATATAAATTAAGAAATGATAAAGTTGATTTGTTTTCAGCATAGATGAGTGGAAGTAGTGAATCATGATATTCTTTGGTTTAAGGGTTTGGCAAACATATGTTCTAGTATTGTATGTAATCTTAGGGTTAGATTTTGAAAAGCTGAAATGTTTTTTTGAAAAAAATAATTTGACCTCTATGTGTTTATTTCTGTGTATAGTAAACATTTTTCAAGTTTAATTTGATGATTCGAAGTGTTTAATTAGAGAATAAAATTTAGGGGTTATGTTTAGGGATTAGACGACTGAAATTTCAGTCGTCTGCTTTAAATTATTTCTCAGACGACTAAAATTTCAGTCGTCTGCTTTAAATTATTTCCCAGACGACCGAAATTTCAGTCGTCTGCTTTAAATTATTTCCACACGACTGAAATTTCAGTCGTCTGCTTTAAATTATTTCCCAGACGACTGAAATTTCAGTCGTCTAATTATACCGAACCGTTAATTTTAACATTTTACGTTTTAACCTAACCGGATTTTTACCGGACATATAAAAGTTATTTTTTCACTTTTTCACAATTTTCCGAAACCCTAGCGCCGTTTCTCTCCAAGGACGATTGTAAAGGAGATTTCGACGAATATCTCCGATTTCGACGAATCTCTCCGTTTTCGCCGGTAATCTCTCCGATTGCGATGAATCTCGTTTTTCTTTCATGCCTTAGAGTATTTTCGTAGTTTAAACTGGCCATCCGCTTCCTTTTTTCAGATCTGAAATCTCGTAGTCTTTTCCTCCGCCGCCGGTATGTTATATCTTATGTTTTAAGGCGTTTAGCCGCCGGAAAACCCTAAAAATTGTAGTCTTGACTCTTCTTTTCCCTTCGATATGCAGATCTGTAACCGCTAGGGACCACATCTTCTCCGACTAAATCTTCTCCGACTGTAAGTCGTCATAGTAGTCTTCTCACTTCCTAGAAGCCTTCTACGAAGTCTTACTCTCTGGACGACTTACATGTAAGTCGTCCAGAGAGTAAGACTCTGTAGAAGACTTCCAGGAAGTCGTCTGAGTAGTTATCTCACTTCCTGGAAGTCGTCTGCTAGTCTTCTATAGTATTTAGAATAATGCGCTACCTTTGTGGTTGAGATGGTTGTTTGCAGGCCTTAAATGGATATATCAGAACTGCCGCCGAGGTTGTTTACATTAGGAGAAGAGCCCCCTGCACTGAGGAGCATTTCGTATCATTCTGATGACAAGAAGTTGTTTCAAGCTCTATCTGATAATTTCAGACCTGAGGAATATGAGGATCTGAAAGCGTCAAAGTTGGGAATATTCATCAAGTTCAAGGAGCTTGGCTTTGGTTGGACTTCAAGGCTTGTACATTTAGTTCTCTCCTTCCAGCTGGACATCAAGAAGAAGTTTGAGCTCTGAACTCTTGCCGGACCAGAACCTTTGAGGTTTTCAATTCTAGAGTTTGAAAACCTCACAGGTCTGAACTGCGGCTACATCCCAAATTTGGAAAATCCAAGGTGTGAGATATCTCAGGAGATGACTGCTTTCCGGGAGAAGATGGGTGTTGATCTCCATGCTGGGCCAAGCATTGAACAGTTAAGAACAACATTTACCAAGTGTGACGGGTGGTCTCGGGATGATCGAATGCGGCTGGGATACCTTGCCATCTACGCATGATACATTGAAGCCAGAAAGTTCTCTTCTCCTACACGGGCTAGTCTTGCAAGGCTAGTCATGGACTTGGAAAGATTTGAGAATTACCCATGGGGANGTCTCGGGATGATCGAATGCGGCTGGGATACCTTGCCATCTACGCATGATACATTGAAGCCAGAAAGTTCTCTTCTCCTACACGGGCTAGTCTTGCAAGGCTAGTCATGGACTTGGAAAGATTTGAGAATTACCCATGGGGAAGAGTGGCGTTCAAGGTTCTAATGGAGTCTTTGAAGGCAAAAGACTTGACGCAAACATGTTACACCGTTGATGGGTTTGTACAGGCTCTCCAGGTGTGGGCGTACGAAGCTATGCCAGAATTTGGTGCCAATTATGGCTCTCCTGTGTCAAGCAGACCGTCTCTACCGTTGCTTGCTTACAAGGATTGCCAAGGACAACGCAGATGTTTCAAGGACGCCATCAGCAGACAGGTACTTAACTTCACTCCCGGACGACTTTCAGACGACTTAAAGTTAAATCGTCTGAAAGTCGTCCAGAAAAAAAGACTTCACGGACGACTTAAATTTAAGTCGTCAGAAAGTCGTCCAACAATCACTCCCGGACGACTTTCAAACGACTTAAAGTTAAGTCGTCTGAAAGACGTCTAAGTCGTCTGAAAGTCGTCCATCCTAATCCGTCAAATACCTAAGTTTATATGTTTTATTTACTGCAGAGAGACGTGAACAACTTTGTTCGAAAGGACCTTGAAGACATGTTTCCAAAATGGGACGGAGACAGAGATGACCCTGCCGCGGACAACATAATTAAAGCCATGTTTGTTCCTGGATGGAAGTGGACCATGGACTGCGGGAAAGTCACCGGTACTCAAAAGATTGGTGTGAAGATTGAGAGTGGTGTGAAGGAGGAGAGTGGTGTGAAGGAGGAGAGTAGCAGACCTTGGAAGAAAGCTCGTAAAGAGTCGCATGTTGAAGCTGAGGCGACTGTAGAGGGTAGTCAATTGTCTTTTACGAAAAAGCATCTTCAAAAAGCCTTGAAGGATATATCTGATGCCATGAAGGATGGGTTTGATAGGTGCCTTAGGAAGATACAGTTGGTGGGGTATAGGGTGGGAGCTTTGGAGAAGAAGGTGGGAGATCTGGAGAAGATGGTGGGTAGTACTTCAGCAAATACAGAAAAACCCGGGGTTAGTACCAGAATCACTATGCAACGTGTTAAGAAGAGGACAAAATAGGCTTGTGTGTAGAGTTTTTAACCATTGTATCTTTTGCTTCAGAACCTTTGTGGTTTGTTTCAAATGTGCATGGATTTTTAAAAATGTGTGAATTTCCTTTGTGACTTTGTTTCTTGTGTGCTGTTTTTAAACACATTTTGTATATCGACATTGCAGAGTGAAAGTGTGAATGAGGCGAAAGAAAAGAGTCATACTCCCTCGAAAGAGCTGGTGGTGAAGGAAAATGTAGAGGACCCGAGTGGTGAAGCCAGTCTTCTCGTTTTGGACAAACAAGTACCCACTGCCGAAGATTTAGAGCAAGCGGAAGCTAGGAGGCAGACAAAGAAGGAAGCATACAAGGTGAAACTCCGTGGAAAAAGTGAGCGAGATCGGAAACTTGCTCCCACTCAACAAACTCCTTTCAAGGGAAACAGAACTGTCAAACAGATCATTCCAAACAAAATTGTTGACAAAGGTTATGATCCTTTTGCTGAAGTTGACAAGAAGAAGTCGGATGAACTCACTACATGGCTCCAAACTGATCCGTAAGTCGCTTTAATATTCTATAAACTGCCTCTGGAAAAAAATGATTGATTATTTTTGTGTTTCAGGGCATATAAACGGCCTCTGGACAAAAAACCACGAAAATGTCCAAGTCGGTTTTATCATGTCATCCGAACCCCCTTAGAATGGTTCACCGACCATGTAAGTCTTCTATTTTCTTACTTATAAGTAACTCCAACTAAGTCGTCTGAAAGTCGTCTGTGAAGTCTTTTTCTGNTTGATTATTTTTGTGTTTCAGGGCATATAAACGGCCTCTGGACAAAAAACCACGAAAATGTCCAAGTCGGTTTTATCATGTCATCCGAACCCCCTTAGAATGGTTCACCGACCATGTAAGTCTTCTATTTTCTTACTTATAAGTAACTCCAACTAAGTCGTCTGAAAGTCGTCTGTGAAGTCTTTTTCTGGACGACTTTAAGACGACTTAACTTTAAGTCGTCTGTGAAGTCTTTTTTTCTGGACGACTTTCAGACGACTTAGACTGATTAGAATGGTTCACCGACCATGTAAGTCTTCTATTTTCTTACTTATAAGTAACTCCAACTAAGTCGTCTGGAAGTCATCCGAAAGTCGTCTTTGAAGTTTTTTTTCTGGACGACTTTCAGACGACTTAACTTTAAGTCGTCTGTGAAGTCTTTTTTCTGGACGACTTTCAGACGACTTAACTTTAAGTCGTCTGTGAAGTCTTCTTTCTGAACGACTTGCAGACGACTTAACTTTAAGTCGTCTGTGAAGTCTTTTTCTCTGGACGACTTTCAGACGACTTAACTTTATGCTTTTATCTGACTTGTATTGTTTTATTTGCAGAAAATGGATGCTTTTATCAATTTACTGAGGCAACGGTACCAAGACCATCCGGATTGGTTCAGGAGCTCGAGAATGTGCTTTCTTGATCATGTGTTCGCTCGGCAGTGGAGGGCCTCCTACCATGAATTTAAGAACGATATCGGAGATGCCAACAGTTTAGCAAGAAAACTCCCTGGTGGGGCGTGGAATTATCATTCAGGCGAGGTACCTTCTTTTTGCCAATCTATGAAGGTTTGAGGGGGGGGGGAGGATGTGGATGATATCTATGCACCTGTGAACTTCAATGACACCCATTGGATTGCTATATGGATATCAATCCCTAATAGCCACATTGTCGTCTGGGACAGCATTATCATGCATATTTCACCCGTTGAACTCGATGAGGTAATGGAGCCTTTTATTTACATGGTCCCTTATATGCTATGTGAGTGCTCTGTGACTGACGAACAAAAGACATGATACACATTGGAGCCATACACCGATCAGAGACTATCAACTGGAGTACCTCAGTGCCGAAGTGGTGATTGTGGCCCCTTCGCTCTGAAGTACATTGAGTGTCATGCTCTTGGGATGGACTTTCCCAAAGTACATTTCTAGAAACGGGAAGTTTATCAGGGAGAAGATGGCGGTGGATATATATGAAGAGCTGAATTTGATCAATGAATGGGAAAACAAAGACAATGATAAGAACTTGGGAACGTATGACGAAGGAAGAGGTTGATGCTTTTGTGTACTATTGTCTTTGTACTTGAATCTTTTGTGTATTGTTGTATTTGAACTTGAACCTAGGATGAATCTTTTGTGACTTGTGTTTCGGATGATAATGTAAAGTAATGTTTGACTTGTGTTTTCGGATGATAATCAAAATTTTTTACGTAAGGTCGTCTGGACGACTGAATCGAAGGTCGTCTGGACGACTTACTCTAAGGTCTTCTGGACGACTGAAGGTGAGGTCGTCTGGACGACTGAAGGTGAGGTCGTTTGGACGACTTACTTGAAGGTCGTCTAAAGACATAAATAAAGACATAAATAACATCCAGAGAGTACTAAAGACATAAATAAAGACATAAATAAAGACATAAATAACATCCATCTTCGTCTAAAGAAATAAATAAAAACATAAATAAGGACATAAATAACATCCATTGTGGCCTGGACGACTGAATCGAAGGTCGTCTGGACGACTTATTTGAAGGTCGTCTGGACGACTTACTCTAAGGCTAGTCAACCGGGTTCTTACATTGTGGACGCTTATGGCCCGTTTCTTTGCATCCTGAGCACCTATAAACCCTGTGTTGCTTCCGGGGGTTTTTTCCTCTCATCCTGGATAGCTCCAACCATGATTGCCATCTTGATTTCTTCTGTCTCCCTGGACCACGCTTTATTTCCGGAGGAAAGCATGTGCGTGCCTCAATTTGTTGTCCAACACAAGGATATATATTCTCTGAATATCCTGCAAACAAAGTATGCTTTGAATATACCGAAGATACAAGTGTGGAGATATGCGAACCAGCTGCTGTTCCAGCTGCTATAGCATGACAACAAGGGATTTTCTCAACTTGATAGACACCACAATCACAATTGGAAAACTCTAGATCAACATTGCAGTCTCTATGGCCACCTTTCACAAAGAACTTCCATCCATCAATTTGTTGGACTCTCAGCGTATCTGCGATCTCCTCGCGAACATCAAGCAACTGTTCAACACCTCGACTATGTTGAGTTGTAAGACTCAACGCATCTCCTCTCCTTTTCCAATACCATCTTCCTAGCTTCTCCCTTATGAACTCCAACAAGAACTGAATAGGAAATCCTCTTGCTCGCTTCAGTGCGGAATTAATTGATTCAGCGATATTGCTCGTTTTTAAGTTGTACCTGTCTCCGTGAAAATGAACCCTTGACCATAGGCTCACATCGGCATCCACCAGATACTCATGAAGATCCGGATTTGCACTATGTATCTCAGCCATGTACCGATCAAAGTCGTAAAGTGTANAGGAAATCCTCTTGCTCGCTTCAGTGCGGAATTAATTGATTCAGCGATATTGCTCGTTTTTAAGTTGTACCTGTCTCCGTGAAAATGAACCCTTGACCATAGGCTCACATCGGCATCCACCAGATACTCATGAAGATCCGGATTTGCACTATGTATCTCAGCCATGTACCGATCAAAGTCGTAAAGTGTATGAGCATAAACAGCACCTTTCACCAAGTACAAAAGATGCTTCCCTTTATACTTTTTGACAATATTCTCTTGAAGGTGATAATAGCATATTCCTCGTGTTGCCCAATGAAACACCTTCTCACATGCACTTATAATGCTTGTGTGCCTGTCAGAGACTATCACAAGAGGATGCTCAGCAGATACACAACTCGCCAAATTTGTGAAAAACCATTCCCAAGATTCATCATTTTCAGCATATACGATCCCAAAAGCCAATGGATATATCTGAGAATTACCGTCTTGTGCGGCTGCAACCAACATAGTACCCTCATGCTTTCCACTTAGGTGAGTCCCATCCACCACAATGACCCTTCTCTGATACTTAAACCTCTGATAGAAGCTCCAAAAGCGAGAAAAAGATACTTAAATCTTTTCTGAGAATCATATTCTATAGCAGTGATAGAACCCGGATTTGTTGCCTTGATTTGCTCCAAATATGAAGTAAGTCGCTCATACCCATCTTCCGCGGATCCTCTCACCAATTCTTGTGCATATAACAATGCTCTGTATGAAGTGGTGTAATCAAGTGTCATGCCAAACATGTTCTTCATTGCATCTTTGATATGCTGCGGATTCAACCCATCAATGATTCCAACACGACCTATGAAGAGTCGACCAATGTACTTCGGAGTAGAGTGTTTCCGCCCAGCGATTTTGTCTCCGGTGGAACATGTATGAGTTTTCAAATACTTGGTTACCCAAAACGTCTTAGTCCCAGGTTTCACATTTGCTCTGATCTTCCATTGACAACCACTAACCCGACATATTGCCACAAAGAGAGTTTTTGTTGACTTGTAAACTCTGAAGGAGAACCTGCGCCTCACCGCGCTCAACCGCAACTCTGAAAGCAGTGCATCCTTGCTAGTAAAACTCTGGTTTACATAGATTCTTTCTGCAAATGATCCTTTTCCCTCACAGCCATATGCCTCTCCGTAATCTTCAAAACAAATTTCATCATCTTCTTCCTCATCCTCGTCTTTAACCTTTCCAAATTGACTGTACTCCTCAGGATCATAAAAATCTTCAGCGACAACAAGGATGTCAGCATCCTCCTCCCCATCATGATCCTCAGCTACATCCCCCTCCTGATCTTCATCCCCCACATCAGCTTCATCCCCCTCCTGTTCTTCATCCCTTTCCTCTGAAACCGTTCTCATCTTGCAAAAGCTTGATACACAAAGACGTACTTCTTGCGTTTTGGTTATCTCGAGCAAGTTTCGAACTTGTCTATCACTTGTAACATCAATAGGAGGAAGGTCTGAAGCTGGTAATGAGTAGCTAATCTCCACAGTGATTGTGCTCATGTCCAGGTTATAATCTTCTTGAGCCATTGCCACAAGTTCAGCATGTGTTGAATCTTCATTCAATAAAAACAATCTTGCTCCTTTGAAACGATCAACCACAAAATTTCAACAACCATCTTCCAACAACCATTCTCCATACACTGCACGTAACTGATGCATCATCTGAGATATTAAAAATAAAACACATTAGCAAACATAGAAGAAAGAAAACGAAAGTTTATTAGAGATCGAAGAAGACGACTGAAATGTAAGTCGTCCAGACGACTAAACATTCAGTCGTCTGGTCAACGCAGATGTTATTTTTGCAATTGACTTTGAAATCAGTTAGTTGGGACGACTGAAATATCAGTCGTCTGGGTATGTTTGATAAAAAAAATCCAGACGACTGAAATTTCAGTCGCCGAAGGTTAGTTTTGCATTTGACTAGAATATTTTAGAAGTTTGACTTTTTAGGACGACTTACATTTCAGTCGTCTGCGAAAAAATGAAATATCAATATTTTAATGAAATTGGACGACTTACATTTCAGTCGTCGTAGGTTAGTTTTGCAATTGCGAAAACAAACTTCAATATTTAAAAAAATCTAGACGACTGAAATTTCAGTCGTCCCTGGGACGACTGACTAGGATTTACGAGGTTTGACCAGAATCTCGGAATAAAATCCTGGACGACTGAATTGTAAGTCGTCTTGACAGTTAAAGTTTTTTCACAATTGCAAAACTAACCTATTGTAAGTCGTGCGTTCCAATAAAATATTGATATTTCAGTTTTTTCGCAGACGACTGAAATTCGTCCTAGAAAGTCAAAATTCTGAAATTTTCTAGTCAAATGCAAAACTAACCTACGACGACTGAAATATCAGTCGTCTAGATTCTTAAGATATTTTTTTGTAGCCAAAATAAAGTAGACGCCTGAAATTTCAGTCGCCTCTGGAAACAAATTGCAAAGTTAATTGCAAAAATAACTTCTGCGTTGACTGGACGAAAGCAAACGACTGAAATTTCAGTTGTCTGGACGAACAGATCGCAAAAAAAAAAACTCGATTTCATACCTTTAATTGGTGAGAGCACTTTCTTTGACTATATGAACCCTAGAAAATGTAGAATCAAGCACTCAGGATCTCAAACGATGGTAATCCACCCTGAATCTTTAATTTCTTTGACTATATGAACCCTAAAAAATGTAGAATCAAAATCTTAGGTTTTTATAGCTCATTGTGGAGAGAAAGTGAGAGATATGTGTTGTAATGTGTTGTTTAGTTCATGAGAATAGAGAAAGAAGAAGGGTAAATGAAATTTGGAGGCATTAAGAGCTTCAAAATTGATTGTTCATGGTTGTTGGAGTATTGATGACAATGACAATCTTGTAATTACTTGAAGATGATGAGGGTGAGAGAGTAAATATGTCATTTTCGAAAAAAAAACAAATTGATGGCATTTTCGTGAATTATATGAACTTGTGGGGTGAATTGGGCAAAATAAAGTTCCAAAAAAAGAAGGTTAGTTTTATGGTTGACTTCAAGTTTCAGGTCAATTCTGCAAAAAGCCCTATAAACTTCTCCAATACACAAAACTTTTCTCTAACAAAAAATACAAATAAGCATATTATATTATCTTACACATTATAGTGATAACAAAAAATACAAATAAGCATATATTATATTATCTTACACACTATAGTAATAATTTCTTTCCGTCACTCACCCAACGCCGGACACGAGTCTACACCTAGTGTACTTTAAATTAGATAAATGGCTGGCTGTTTATGTAATCATTGTAGTCGGAATGTGAAAAATGTGTTAAGTAAAGCTCAAAAGCATCCATCCCCTTCAGGCCTTTATCAAACATTCGCATTCTTCTTTACTTAGACCACGTTCATTTATTGTAAACATTAAGAAGACAATGTAGTCAAATATTTAATTTCTTAATCAAAACTAGGGAGCATATTCATATTCTGTAATTTGGTTAGTATATGATATTATAAACTATAAGATTAATTATATACGATTAACCAATTAATTTGGTTAGTATATGATATTTCCAAAAAACCAATTCGAAATAAATCCGAAAATCAGAGTACCAAACTTGATTAGACCTGACCTAAATATATGAATGCTTTTTTCAGAATCCATAAATTAATACTAAACCAGACTCGTACCAAAAATTGAATGAGTATCTAAACATATATATATATATATATATATATAGATATTAGTTATAATTCTACTTATAATAATTATCAATACCTAAAATTAAAATTATAATTCATATATATTTGTTATTTGGGATATTTATGTATAGAAATGGATGTTGTGGATACATATATTCGCATCAAATTGTATCCATGGTTATTTTCGAATAAAAATAACCGATTAGAACCATATATGTTAAATATTTTGGTTTTTATAATATCTGAAGAGCATCTTCTTCAAAACACTAAAAAGCGAACGGATTCTACCCATACCCGAGTGGTACCCGACTGTATTTACTATATTTTTTGTTGTTGAGAAAGTCTGTATTTACTATATTTACATCACAACAAACATGCTGGATGACCTAGAAACTTCTCACATATTCAATTACAAACACAGTGAAAAAGAAACAGACAAAACAAAAGAAAATGAAAGGAGGACAAAGACTTATTTGAGCTGAGGTAGATGCAGTTAATAAGTGACTGAATTCTGAAAGGAAAAAATAAAGCTTCATATTCGATGGGTTAAAACTTAGAAATGTGATTGTATTTAAGAATTTTGTTCAAATATGCTGAAATGTTGATCGTTAACAATTCTATGATTTTAAAATAGTGTATATTTTGATTACCTTAAAGAGTATTTTACATTCTCCCACATATAATAATTCAGTATAAGCTACTGATGCCATTATTTGAATTGCTATTAAGGAGTAATTTTTCTACGAATACTTCCTGCTTTACTAGATCATAACATTGGCATGCAATTGCAGATCCGTATAGTATGAACTCAGACATAAAAACATTCAACTGAAATAAACATTCAAAATACTGCTCGTGTTTCTAAATTCTAGTTAATAGAGCCACGAATGTTTAATCAAATTAAGTAAATAACCCCATGACTTTGGATGGTTTGTGGTCACTGCTTCGTCTTTATTTACATTCACTCACCAGGGCCACAACTATTCACGACTCTTTGACAATGACGTTTTAACTATCGTGATTAAATAATCTGAGTAGTACAATATTGGCCATGAAAGTAGTCGTTGGAAATTACAGTTATCGTCCATAATGAACATACTAACTAGTCTATAGACAACACCTAGAAAGTAGAAACTAGGACTGAGCGGTTTTACAAAAAAATAAAAAAATAAAGAAGACTTTAGGACGGATAGTTCTCTTCGACACACTAGTTGCATATTCTCCACGCAAGCGCAGAGCCGGGATCATTATGTTTGCGTGTATTTTTTTCGATTGTTGGTTTAGTGGATTCTTCTAATGACACCAATTAATAATGAAATGGAAAATTTCATGTTTTAATATAGTATGTCAAAACTTGATATAATTCTATATTTATAGTATTTATATTTGCATTAAACAATTTATCAATATGAAAATAACCTTAATTAAGTTAATATTCGTTGTTTAAGTTTCATTAGATAGGTTTTTATATATGGTTTTTTGTAAGTTTGGATTTTGTTCATAAATGATGTGGCAATTTTATCTACGGAATCATCGACTGTGGGAATTCATTCGCCGAAGTTTGTTGTTTATTTTATTTTATTTCACATACAATTTGTTTTTTTAAATATTAGGAATGTGTTAAATGTTATTTATATGCGAAGTAAGGTTTATAGGAATAGTTAGGCTATAATATAGTTTTTAGTGTGTCAAAGTAGGTGTGTTTTTTTTTTGCTGTAAATAGTTTTTATATCGTAGATCAAAACTTGATATAATTCTATATTTATAGTATTTATATTTGTATTAAACGATTTATCAATTTGAAAATAACCTTAATTAAGTTAATATTTGTTGTTTAAGTTTCATTAGATAGACTTTTATATATGGTTTTTTGTAAGTTTGAGTTTTGTTCATAAATGATGTGAAATTTTTGTCTACGGCGTCATCGACTGTGGGAATCCATTCGCCGGAGTCTGGAATCGGTGGTGAGGAATGTTTTCAAGGAAATTATAGTAGTTATTAAAATCTAAGTGAAATTATATATTCATTTAATAAATAATGAAAATAATTAATTTTTGTTGTTTTATTTTATTTTATCTCTCATACAAATTTTTTGAAAATATATATTAAGAAATATGTGCAATGGTTTAACTTTTTGAGCTCCTAATCTATATTATTCAACCCTCATTAACTTATCCACGTATGCACCCGCGTGGAATTCACTTTTTTTTTGTTTTTTTTGGTCTGTTCGTTTTTGGATTTATTTTTTATTATTTTTGGGTTGAGCTATATTATAATAAGATAGTTTTAAGGTTCTTTAAGCCATCCGCGTAGGTAACCACGTGAGACTTGTTTTTTTGTTTTTTGTTTTATTGTTCGTTTTGGATTCATTTTTAACTATTTTGAGTTTGAACTTCTTAAGGTTTAGGGTTTATACAACTATTTTGATCTTTAAAACAATAAGCCAAAAAAAACATAAGAACCTTATAAACAAAAATCTCATATGATAATAACCTAAATCAAAAAATCAAAAATACATATTAGCTGCGTGGTTTGAACCCACAATCTTGCATACTTAATTAGACACCTTATACCACTTGGCTAAAGTGTATTTTATTGTTTGTGACCATCTCACCAAGACTATGTATGTTTAAAAAATATCTACGAGACCCACAAAACTACTGACGTGGCGCACTGTGGAGTCTAGAAAGTCTACTATTATAATATAGATTATAGATTATTATTTTGTTATATTTTTATGATGATGACATTAATTGGTTTATGCATGAGAGCAGTGGAAATTGAACCCATGTCCTTGGAGACCAAACATGAGGCCTTAGACCACTTGGCTAAACTGATATTCTTTGTTTGTAACCATTTTAAAAAAACTATCCATTTTAATATAAAAATGTGAGACCCACAATCTTTTTATGTGGACACCTTAAGGAACCTTTAAACTGTATCATTATAATATACATTCGTACCATATATATATATATATAAATCAAATTTGCCAAATATAATCTATTATATTAAAAGAGAAGTCATGACTCACTTCATGTGTGATATTTTAGTTTGGACCATCTTTATAGTTTTATAAAACTTTACATAACACTATAATATCTTTTCATATCTTTAATTTTTTGTTTGAAATACAAATAAATAGTTTTCAGAAAATTCTAACAAAATCTTTTAGAATCTTTTCAGAGTTTTAAGAATTATTTGATTAAAATCTTAATATCATAAAATATAACTAAAATTTTAATTCATTTTTAATTTATAAACAAAAAATTTAAATTATGTAAAATACTTTTAACAATATCCCAAAATTTTGTTTATGTATTATGTAGGTCCAACTTAATTAGTTTTTACATAGATTGCAAATTTAGAAATAAAAAAAATATATATAAATTAGTAATCTTACATAATAATTAAATTATTACAAAAATACAAATTTATAAATTTTATATTAATAATATTACAAGTCACATAAAATGATTATAAATTGGATAGCATAAATAATCAAATTATACTTATTTATTGATAAATTTTATTATATAATTTCAAATATTTTCGTATTAAAATACCCGCACGGTTGTGCGGGGCAAAATCTAGTTTATATATTTAAGACACAAAACAAATACAGTATACAGTGCCACATAAAACCAGGATCGGTCCTAGATAAACCTTAATAAAATATTTGTCTTAGTTCCTAAATTTTAAAGAACTAATCACCTTCAAACCTTTAAAAAAAAATCACCTCCAAACTATTTAAAATTATTAAAACGTACTTGCATATAGAACACTAGAATTATTTCTTTTTAATAGTATATTTTATCAGTTCTGACCGATCTACGAAAAATGTATTTTTGCTATATATATTATATCACACTGTCTAATTTGAATTTAGATACTTTCTAATTAATATCAAAACTAGCCGGATCAAACTAGCCAAATCGTCTGTTAATTAACTAATATATATATAGTCTAATAAAAAGAAAAAAATTGCATGAACCAAAATCCAAATTTAGATTGGTTAAATAACAACAATTTTATTTGTAGTAAAAACCAAACTCAACGAATTTATACCACATTTCAGAGATTTTGTCAATATGCTACCACTACTTGTCGATTATTATAATATCTTGGTATCAATTTTCTAATATGATGGAAAATACCGATTAAAAACCTTAATCTGGTATTAACTTTGTAAATTTTCATGCATCTTCTCGAATTCTCCGCACAAAATAATATTTCTGTAAAAAGATAAAAAAAGTTATGAAACGTCAAATATTATATGTTTCACTGCATGAGTCCACACTCACACACAGGTAGCCAATTAAAAATTCCTTGGGACCCTCTAGACTCCACAAACGGTCGCTACTTTACCGTTAACGGAGACGTTAGTTAACCTTCACACGCGCTCTTTAACGTGAGCCACATAATTCGCCACGTGTACACCCAACAAGACCAATTCCACAAAACAAATTGCGCGTGGCCGTACACTCGTCTCTCGGTGGCCATACCGTTTTTACCGCTTCTCTTGTCTTCTCGCTTCCTCATCCCACGGGGGCCTTCGAGCGTCTCCTCACATATATAAGAACACAACAAAAACAAAAAAACAAGACTTGTCTTCACGTATACAGACCAATCTTCGAACGTGTCTCACACATTCTAGCTTCATCCACGCGTGTGAACCAAGCAAACACGTGTGGTTTAGCGGCCCTCAGGCTCTCTTAGTGGGGCTCGCTCGCTCACTGAACCAACCATCACAAACGTCCCGCCACGTGTTCCCTTCTCCTCTTCGTCTTCTCTATATAACCTCGCTCTTGTTCGTCGATTCAAGATCACAAAACCAATCACAGATCTTAAAAGAGAGAGAGAGAGAGAGAAGATGTTCATCGATAGCTTTAAGGTAGAGAGCCCGAGCGTGAAGTACACGGAGAATGAGATTCATTCCGTGTACAATTACGAAACCACAGAGGTCGTCCATGAGAACCGTGACGGTACTTATCAATGGGTTGTCAAGCCCAGAACCGTCAAATACGATTTCAAAACAGACACTCGTGTCCCCAAACTAGGGTAAAATCAAAAGTTTGAATCTTTAACTCGTGTTCTGTAATAACCAGACTCGAATTCATCTGGGTCGGTCTTAGAATTACTTACATTTTTCGATTTTGATGATTAGGGTTATGCTTGTTGGTTGGGGAGGAAACAATGGATCAACTCTAACCGCTGGTGTGATCGCTAACAAAGAGTGAGTCAAATGTTTTGTTTTGTTTTGTTTTGTTTCTTCTGATTAGTTTTTTTGGGTCTGAGATGGCGTGTTTTGTTTGCAGAGGGATCTCGTGGGCGACTAAAGACGGAGTGCAACAAGCCAACTACTTTGGTTCACTTACTCAAGCTTCTTCGATTCGGGTCGGATCTTACAACGGCGAGGAGATCTACGCTCCTTTCAAGAGTCTTCTCCCAATGGTGAACCCAGACGATGTTGTATTTGGTGGTTGGGACATTAGTGACATGAACTTAGCAGACGCTATGGCTAGAGCCAGAGTCCTTGACATTGATCTCCAGAAACAGCTCAGACCTTACATGGAGCACCTGGTCCCACTCCCTGGTATCTACGACCCTGATTTCATCGCTGCTAATCAAGGGTCACGTGCTAACAGCGTGGTCAAAGGTACCAAGCAAGAACAAGTTGACCACATCATCAAGGACATGAGGTAACAACATCTCAAGACTCATATATGCAGATTTGTTAGTGTATTGATTGTGTTTGGTGTGGTTGAACCCTTTTAGGGAGTTTAAGGAGAAGAACAAAGTGGATAAGCTGGTTGTTTTGTGGACAGCAAACACAGAGCGTTACAGCGATGTGGTTGTAGGGCTTAACGATACGATGGAGAATCTTTTAGCCTCTGTTGAGAAGAACGAGTCTGAGATCTCTCCTTCTACGCTTTATGCTATTGCTTGTGTTCTTGAAGGCATCCCTTTCATTAATGGGAGTCCTCAGAATACTTTTGTCCCGGGGCTTATTGAGTTGGCTATATCGAGGAACTGCTTGATTGGTGGTGATGACTTCAAGAGTGGTCAGACTAAGATGAAATCTGTTTTGGTTGATTTTCTTGTTGGAGCTGGTATCAAGGTAATAGAGAGAAAGCTTCTTTATCAAGTAACATAACTTGGTTCTTTCTTGTTAGTGAAGTAACATAGTGACTGATCTTTTGTTTTGTGGCAGCCTACTTCAATTGTGAGCTATAATCACTTGGGAAACAACGATGGGATGAACCTCTCAGCTCCACAGACTTTCCGGTCCAAGGAGATTTCAAAGAGTAATGTTGTTGACGACATGGTGGCTAGTAATGGCATCCTCTTTGAGCCTGGTGAACATCCTGACCATGTCGTTGTCATCAAGGTTTGTTTATTTTTTTACTCCAGAGTTATCAGGTCCTCTTTTCTTTTTACACACGTTTCAAAGTCTATTGTTGTGCTTGTAGTATGTACCATATGTTGCGGATAGTAAGAGAGCTATGGATGAGTACACCTCTGAGATATTCATGGGAGGGAAGAATACAATTGTTATGCATAACACTTGTGAGGATTCTCTTTTAGCTGCTCCAATCATCTTGGATCTTGTTCTTCTCGCTGAACTCAGCACCAGAATCCAGTTCAAAGCCGAAGGAGAGGTTTGTGTGTTCTGCTACCCTAATACTTGCTTTAGAACTGAGTTTTTCATGTTTGGATGTTTTTTATATTACAGGGGAAGTTTCACTCATTCCACCCAGTGGCTACCATACTCAGCTACCTCACAAAGGCACCTCTTGTACCACCTGGGACACCGGTGGTGAACGCTCTATCGAAGCAGAGGGCTATGCTGGAGAACATTCTTAGGGCTTGTGTTGGGCTTGCGCCAGAGAACAACATGATCATGGAGTACAAGTGAAGGACAGTGAAGACAAAGAAGAAGTAAGAGCGAAAGGACCTAAGATCCTTTGGCTATAAGCTTTGGGATCAAATGTGTAATAGATTCAAGAGTAACTATGTTTGTGTCTCCTTGTATTATGCCAAGTATATGATCTATGAAAATGGGTATTGATAATCACAACTTAACTTGTATTTTATCTCATGAATCTATTCATCAATAAGAAACATTTGATTGTCTTGAATCACGGAAGCGAGTGAGATCTTGGCTAACTACCAGCAGAAACCACCATGAACTCGCCTTCACTTAAGCTGTACCTTCCATCTTAGCATCTCCTGCACTAACATAACAGGTGTGCGAAATTTCACATCATCTAGTTAATTGATCTTCAAGTTATTTTGAGAATTCCAAAGTTAGAGCAAAAAAATAAAGTTATTTTGAGAATTGTACTCATTTCAACCAACGAATCGATCGTGAAGTCCTTCAACTGTAATTTACTCATAACTCAAAAAGATCACAAAAAGGCATTTATTTACCAATCAGATGAAGATCTAACACTAACTTTGTCAGGATTCAGGATTCAAAACAACATATCAAACTAACAAACGGTTAACTTTTTAACATTGCTACAAGTTAAAAACCAATCTTCCCTTTAAATTAGCATTTTGATATCCACACATGGGTAACATGTCAATCATAACCAAATAGAGAAACCGGAAGACCTCTGAGCTTTATTGAAAGTCTGAAAGTTTTAAGCTTTGTTCCTCAATAATGAGAACCCCAGACATGATGGATTGATTTGGAAATGACCAGGTAATAATTAATTAAAAAATTTCAGTATTTTTTTCTATAGACAATAATGACAAGTTTCAATTTACAGTAATATTCTAGTTTGCATAATTGACAATATGTGTAACTTTGCATAAGTACCAAACATTTTCACATCTGATATGTAGTTTGCATAATTTAAGCTAAGGAAGAGTAACGAGTTGGACGTAGTAGCCACTGACAAGAATGTTGGGGAGAATGTGAGACAAAGAAGCGGAGAGACACAACGATGTTGCCCCAATGTGAGACAAAGAAGCGGAGAGACACAACGATGTTGTTAGTGTGTAATCATAGAGTTAATAAAGTTTTGTAGATACTGATAAACAAATGGCCTATTAGCTCAGTTGGTTAGAGCGTCGTGCTAATAACGCGAAGGTCACAGGTTCGATCCCTGTATAGGCCAGGTTTTCTATTTTTTTAATTTATCTATTTTTTTTCCTTATCAAATTGTTATCGAGTATGGAATGGAAATTTTATTAATTATTTTGTTAACTATCCAGAAATCTCACTAGTCGGATCTGTTTGTTATTGACCTAGTACTGTTGAACACGCCATTGAAGGGGAATTTACAAGGTAGTTTTTTTTTCTTAACTTCTTATGTTTCATCGACTGGTGTTCATAAGGGTCAATTAAATATTTAACTTGAGAATCACGCAAAACTTGGAACAACAAGTACATATACGCCTCTGTGCATTCTCTCTCAACATATCGTACAAGCTAAATCATACTCTTAAAACTAAACTCTAGGTTATAAAGACTAAGCATTGAATGCATGAATGATGAATGTTCTTCTCCCATTTGACTAATTTTAAAAATAGTTGAATATCACCTGGATTCAAAACGTTAGGTTCAGGTTCATGAACTTTTTGCACTATTTTTAGATTATCTCCAACATGAGTTGTGGTGAGATACTTGACATGTCAAGTTGTCAACTAGTTTGATGATTTTTTAAATAACACAGCAAATAACATTTGATATATATGTTTGAAAATTATTTAGTTTAGGGAAATTAGGCCCTATAACTTAAAAAAAAAACAGAAATTGACTAATTACCCAAAAATCCACTTTCTCACCCCCCTTCTCTCCCTATCTCTCTTAACCTCTCTCTAAAAAAACTAATTAATATTTTTTGGTTATTATACAAATAATAAGGCCATTATCTATAATTGGTCCGATTCTTTTTTTTTTTTTATAATAACATCTAAAAAAGAAATCTCATGTCCATCTCGCCAAATAAGAACAACTTAGTTTTGATAGATATTAAATCCAAAACGAAAGAATTTACGATTTGCTCTAAACTAATTCTCACTACCAGATTACCGGTACTTGGTTATCTATAATGTCAACTATTACATCTTTTTTGTTATAATGCTTATAATTTTTAACTAAGCATAATGCTTATATATACATATATATATATACTAATTATTTGGAAAATAAATTGCATTATTTCCATGAAAATGTATTGCTTAAAGACAAAACTTGATCTTGACATGCGCTTAAAAGCGTAGATTATTTCTCGGTTGATAAAAATATATAATATGAATTAATATTTTAGTCTTGTTACATTATTATGTTACAAAATCGTATTATATAAAAAAAATAAAATTGTTATCTTTATTTAGTTAGTTAATGTAATTGTATTTTTAATTGTTTGATTACTATTATTACTTTTAAAATTATAAGGTTTGATCAAACTCGGCATGTCTATTATTTTAAAATAAATTATTTTAAATTAGATGAGACATATTCCCATGCCGTACGTCGAGCCGACTGTTCTGAGCCTCGATCTCCCGCATCCTTGACGTAAGGCATATGCCCTTCGATTCGATCATGTTCTGAACCATGGTCGAAACGTCTCTTATTTTGTCTCGATCCGTTTCACCGTTCAAGTTTTACGAAGATAAATAGAAGATTTCCGCAAGGAAAATGGAAGATCGAGATAAATGGAAGATTCCTGATAAACTCGAATCTGGGCGAAAAGGAAAGACTAAACCGCCTAAGGAGGGAGTATATAAGCAGAAGACCAAGGACAGAGCAAAGGAATGACGAGTTTTCAGAGCTTTCACCACCAAAACTTAGCTTTTAAGCAACTTTCCGTTTTTGTTATCGAGCTGCGTCTCAACTAGGGTTTTAGTCTTAGATTGGTAGAACTAGGAATCTCTCCGATGACTCACACAGCTAAGACTTACTCACGTTGTACTGTTCTTACGCGAATTCAGAATAAGACTCCTTCTTGCTCTCAATCTCGTTTTTATTATCTTTTACTTATTCTCTTCGTTTACTTGATTGCTTGTGTGCGGTTCCGCAGATAGCCGGATCCTCTGGAAAATTAGGGTTTTCCCTAAGTTCCTAAATTTACATAAAATCGACAGGAGTGAATTTTGATTCCTACAAATGGGCTTTTGGTCCGTTTCGAACCTGGGTCTTATGTTACAAATCACACACCACTAACCACTAGATTACAATGCAACTTTGTAATGTTTTCATAATACCAATATATAGATCCAAAATATATATTAAATCTCTGATTAATTTCCATATAATGTCGGATTAATTGATTAGACGCTCTACCTTGTCATTGTAAAAGACCAGAAGAAATTTGCGATAAAGGTTTTGAAAGACATAATTCATCAAGCTCTGAAATGTGTAAAGAGCGCTTGTCAGGCCGAAAAGCATGACAAGGTATTCAAATCCTCGACTGCACACATAGCGTCCAGCGAGTTCTTATACATAACATCAAATTCCTAATAATAAATTGTTTAATGGTATTTTCAACCGGAATAATGACTAACGCCTGGTAAAATGGCTCCCTCTCAGTGTGAATTCAATATCTCATGCATGTCAGCATGTGTCATACCTCTTTCACATGGATGATATCACTAAATTATAACCCATTCTTTCTGTCTTTTTTTGTCTATCCCGTACCTTGAACGCAAGTTTCCACATAATAAAATTATAATTATCGATCTAATAAGATGCCACATTAAGTGTTCGTATGAATTAGTATAGAATCGCAAATATTATTTTTTAAAAATGTATTGGTCCTTTCAGCTAATGGTAAAATGGTTTGCACGTAAGTTGCCTTTTCAAGAATCTTAGAATCAACCGTCCAGTTATTGTGTGTTTGTTGTTCTGGCTTTTACAACTTCTAAAAATTTATACTAAAGAATATGTAATAAATCATAAATATGGTATGAAACCAAACTATATGTGAAAAGCATGTAGCTATAGTAATAACTATCCAACTACCATGTGTGTTAACTTCGCCACTTTATCTTCAACCTTATCACATCTACTCTATTAAAATCTACTCGATTAAGATAGAGTCATTCTTTTTATCTACTGATATAAGTTATCATTTAAATTTGGGTCATTTCTAAAGTGTTACAAATAATACAAGTTATATAGTTGTTGAACCGCATTACTTAAATTAAACCGGCAGTTATTTATGGAATAGAGTTTTGGGCTTACTTTTGTTTTTATGACAAATTATATAGTTTGGGTTTTAGGCTTAGTTTAAAAGAAAAACTCCAAAAAAACATTGAATAAATGTTCTACCTTAATGGATAAAAAAAGCATTACTATTTTAAAGCCCAAAAGTATTTAATATTTTAACAAAACAAAATATATATTATTAATCACTTATTTAAATCATGTACTTTAAAACATGTTAATATTTTTTTTTAAATAACAATCACTCTGTCTTGATAAATTTCAAGGGTAACTCTTATAATAGTTTTTTTTATTCTTCTTAAATAATTTACTGATTTAAAAAAATAAATGTAAAGCAAAACTAAAAACCAAATCTAAAAATTAAAATCCAAAACCAAAAGTTGAAAACGCATGTTATATTTTTGCTTTTGTTTTGTTTATTTACAAAATAAACTATTGATTTTTTTTTTAAATAAAAATTGTCATCTTTTCAGTTTTAAATTAGATGTTCGATTCTTTGGGATTTGTTTGTTGGTAATTATGAGTTCAAACTAACTCAACGGATCTAAAAGCTAAAAACCCAAACAAAAAACTGAAAATTAAAACTAGAAACTTAAAAATTAAAAACCAAAAACCAAAATCTAAAACCAAATCTAAAAATAAAAACTGAAACTAAAAACTAATGCAAAGCAATCATCACCATAAATTTTGGATTACTGATTTTATACCAAAACATACTTTAAATAAAGACAAAACCTAATTATATAAACTTTTAATCAAAAAAAGTTTCCGCGCTTTCAAGCGCAGGTCAAAATCTAGTTGTTTTTAAAATGACATCAAATAATAGAATTAGTGTGAGCTTTATTCGAAATGTGTTTTATTTCCATATAAACCTAGAGTTATATGATGTGGTCACTATACACGTTATAATATACACTAGATTTTGAACCCGCACATCCGTGCGGGTATTTTTCCATTTTATAAAAATATAACAAAACATTTCATATATATATAATTTATATTTTATTGTTAGATATTGTATAATTGTATAATCTTATAATTTTTAATTATTTTTATATAATATATTGTTGTAAGTTTTAAAATAAAAAAATATTCATAAATAATTTTTTATATAATGTATTTGTTGTGAGTTACAAAAATATATGTTAAAATTTTTGTATAAAATATATATAATTTAAAAACTTTAATATGTTTTAAGAGGGAGTGATATTTATTTATTTATTTGAATAAAATATTTTTTTTTTAAATAAAATATTTTTATTTACCAATTTAATATATTTTATCTTCATTTCAAATAGAATTTTATTTTAATATATTACAGAATATAACTAAATTATAAAATATAACAATTTTTATTTTTAATTAACATTAATATAAATATTGATATATATAATCACGAAATTAAATAATGCATATATTATAAAAATATTTAAACTTCTTAGTNAATTTAATATATTTTATCTTCATTTCAAATAGAATTTTATTTTAATATATTACAGAATATAACTAAATTATAAAATATAACAATTTTTATTTTTAATTAACATTAATATAAATATTGATATATATAATCACGAAATTAAATAATGCATATATTATAAAAATATTTAAACTTCTTAGTAAGATCTTGTTAGATATTTTCTCAACAAATTTATTACTAATATCTTATTATTATTATTAAAATATTCATCCAATTATATATATTTGATTGATTAACATAAATACTTAAATATGTCATATTAATGAGATAGTCCAATATGACATTTTGTAGTAGATATAAATGGTACTTCTCTTTTAATAGAGAAGATTTGAATTATTCCTCAAAACTGAGTCATATATGTTGAGAAAAAAATATTGAGTCATATATTGCGTGTTAAAACCTTAATTTAAAACATGTCTTAAACAGAATAAAACAAGTATTTTATGTCTCAGACCGGCTAGATCCAAAGTTCATCTAGACATGGCGATCTCCTATTGGCTTACCTTCATTCATGAATAATGTAAAACAAAAATATAAAATTTGATGATATTTGTGATGAATAATTGTTAAGTAATGTTTAGACGAATTCAATGAATACATCCGTTATAAAAGCCCGTTGCTTTTTTCCTCTCTGTATTATAAAAATCTCACCTTTTCAAACCTCATTTCTATATCAATGGCAGCCATAGATCTCTACTTTGATCCTCTCATGGAATCCAAGCCTCTTGGTCTAAACCAGCTTACACCATACCAAATGTACCAGATTCAGAAGCAGCTTAACCATAGACGCAGCAGCACAACTTCAAACCGAATCCCAATGAAGAAACTCTCAGCATCTTCCTCCAACTCCCAGAAGGTCTACAAAGGCGTAAGGCAGAGACATTGGGGAAAATGGGTCGCTGAGATTCGTCTACCCAGAAGCCGGACTCGGCTCTGGCTCGGAACGTTCGGAACCGCTGAGGAAGCTGCCTTGGCTTACGACCAAGCAGCTTTTCAGATCCGTGGAGATGTCGGGAAGCTTAACTTCCCAAACATGAAACATGACGAAATTAATCATCTCCCTTCTTCTGTCGATGCCAAGCTCCAAGCTATTTGTCTGAGTTTGAGAAAAACAGAGGAGACATGCTCTGTTTCGGATAAAACAGAGGATATATGCTTTCTTGGTAATAAAACAGAGCTTTTCTTGCCAAAAACAGAGCATGTGGAAACGAAATTCTCCGAGGAGTCATCGAGAACCGATGAGAATACGTTGTCGGACGAGTTTAAACATGAATGTCCGTCTTCAGGACAAGGTATAACATTACTAGAATTCTCAGATACTGAGTTTAACGAGATTGGCAGTTTCGGACTCGTCAAGTTTCCTTCGGTGGAGATCGACTGGGATGCGATTAGCAAACTTTAATCTCTCAAAACATAAATTTTAACACTTGTTGAGATTTTTTTGGTTTGAATGTCGTATCTGTCACTGTCCTTTGTTGGTCGTTAAGTGTCTAGCTAAGCTCCATGTGTTGGTTTGGCTTGGTAAGTTTTAAAGTCCTTGCCTTTTACCAACCAGAGGAACTTTTTTTTTTCTTTTTTAACTCAACTTAAACTTCATATTAACCAATTTGGGAGTACATGATTTCACCATTAGGGGATTCCACCACACTTACATACAAAGAACTCTGGTAACACCTAGAATCATTAGATTGGATCCTACGCTACCTGAGGTAAATCTTTGATATAATTCCAACCCAATGAGCACAAACTCTTTCTAAGACTCAGAAAGAGTTGCCTCTTAACCACCTAATTAGACCGCAATGAACAAAAACATTAAGACATGAAATGACTAAGTTTGTCTTGACTCCTAGTAACATTCGGGAATTGGTCTCCGGAAGATAAGAGTTTTGCACACAGACCAAAACATCCATACCAGCTGATGAAAATCTTGACAAGCATCAGCCAGCACCAAGTCCAATGCCTCGTTCCTTTAGCCAAAAACCGGAATGAACTCCGGACTGCAGAAAATCGGACCTTGACGGCAACAACATGACTGGACAGCAAATCAAAGTTTCCAAAGGTGTGAAGCTCATACCACGAGAGGATATACCACCGGCGCTGGGATGTAGAGCTCCACCGCGTACTAAGGCAAGGCGCACACCTCCGGCTGACAACTCTGAGGATGAGAGACCAAGCGATGCGCTGTCACCGGGCACCGGAGAATAGAACCTTTATCACCGAACATCACACCACTCCTCCATTTTTAACACCGCCGTACCCTAGGGTAGATCGGAAGTAAAAGAGGTCACCCACTGTGTCACGTGCCGCCGTCGTGGAAGAGAGCACCGTAGATCTGAGAAAAGGAAAACTAGATCGGGCGTCCACTCCAGCCCTAAAAGCCGACCTTTCCCCCTCCGTCCGCTCCTAGGTCTCGCCGCTCCTCCAAAACTGTTGAATAACCATCCTCTGTCCTTAAAGACTTCGACACAGAACCAACAGCTTCAGAACATCTTGCATATCGACCAGGAGAAAAGATAGATGGATAAAAAGGCAAAAGGAAAAAAGGAAAGGGAGAATAGATTACCTCCGACACCGGCAAATCCGGGCCGGAGTTAGGGTTCTATCTTACGGTGGAGAGAGTTTTTGGAGAGATCCAAGCGGAAGAACTTTATGTATCTGAAAGCTACTATTTTGTAGTTTTCTTTTGTTTTGTACTATAACAGTGTTTTTTGTCAACATGAAACTAAAGGTAAATAAAAAATATAAACCAATTTGGATAATCAAATCGAAAGTACGGAACTATCATGCACCCAAAGAAAGAGATCGAACACCACGTGCAAACTTATTTGTCAAATTGTTATACGCTCTTGACATATGTTTAAAAAAATTTCTTATAGCTTTCAAATTCTTTCATGCCTATAGTGAAAGTTGGACATTCCTTATGCGTATAGTGAAAGTTGGACAAGCCTAGATATCATCTTTAATTAATTGAAAACAACTTATTACAAATACCAGCTATAAGAATATTAATATAAGAATATTAATGTTCTAAAATTGGTTTTAGGCGACCTGCCTAGTTGATAGAATCTCTGTTTATGATTGATTGTTTTAAAAATTCTGGAAAACACTTCTTTACATTGTCTACTTCAATTCCTCAAGCACTCGAAACCCAATTTGCTATTTTTACCCTTAATAAATCTAAAAGTCGTTCTTCCATTTCCTCTTCTAATATCAATTCATTATATAAAATTGAATATATTCTAGGAGATAAATTACTAGAAACTACCATTCCTTTAGTAAATTCTTATGAATACTTTTCTAAAAAATCCAGCACCTCCTCCGTCAAAGGAGTTCGCGACCTCATATCACCATCTTCAAGTCGGAAGGTCATGGACTACGTTCAATCCAACAATTTCTCATCTTGCCAAGTACCAGAAACTGAAGAAGAGCAATTCATCTCTCTAAACATCCCAGAGAACTTACCCAAAATGTGGCAGCGACAAGGCTATACTCACCTCCACTTTGGAGTTGTGAGACTTGGTCTGACCTTACACGCCAGAAAAGGTCTACCAGTCGTTGCTCGTATAGCTTTAATCAATTCACGATTACAGTCATACCAACAAGCATGCATCAGAACTGTCCAGACGACATTAAATGCCTGAATAACATTTATAACACTGTTTCCAAACTTTAAGGTTTCATTTAGGCATGGGTGTTTCGGGTATCGGTTCGGGTATTTTGGGTAGTTCGGGTAGGGGGTTAGAGGATCCATTTACTACTTGAACTATTTTTGGTTTGGTTCGGTTCAGATAGTTTCGGATTCGGTTCGGTTCAGATAATAAAACTAGGAATCAGAAAATACCTAGAAAATTTGGTTCTCATTTAGTTCCGGTTCGGGTAATTCAAGTAAATTATCAGTTATTTAGAATAAAATATGAAATAATTAGAACGATTTAGATACAAACTTCAGATATTTCAGATTACTTTGGATATTTGGATAAAATTATCCGTATACTTTCAAGTAGTTTAGACACTTTATAATTATTTAATTATCTTCAAGTATTTTTGGATAAAATCATAAAAACATAGTTGCTTAAAAGAGTGATTTAAGAACTCGAGTATGCTTTTGTAATGTTGTTGAAACTCTCTATACGTATGATTCTTCTGATAAATATTGTTTTGTCATGTCCTTGAAAGCTTTATATGTCACAAAACAAATGCTCAAGCTTTGGTTGCTATTTGATTATTATATTTTCAAAATCTCTTTATGTGGGCAAAATAAAACATAACTGTAGCCAAAGTATATACCGCACTATTTGGTTGAGGTTATTAACAATCTGAAGAGTTCGATTTGGTTTGATTTAAAATCACCAGACCTGAGATTCTGAGAATCAGCTGTTTAATCTCTTCACTCTAACGTGAAAAACAAAAGCAAACTCTTAAGAGGACTTATACGGGCATAGCAATTAATCTTGGACACTGTTATTATGATGTCATTAGACCTTATATATATATATATATATATATAGTCTCACAACTCAACAGTCTCCCACTAAATTGCTCAAGTTCTTGAATTGGCGAGAAATGTTTCGTATTCCATCAAAGACTTGTTTGCTCTAGCCTTGAGCCATAAACTTTCATAGAAGAGCACATGTGGGTTGATTTGCTCTCCTGTTTGATGATTTCTTAACCCCTGCAAACATTTCAAACCATAGTCCATCGAAGCCACAATTTAATGCTTCAAAAGTATATAATTACAGAGCATACCTGGCCAAAGCCATTCTCTTTTGTCACACCATATTCAACTTGAGGATCTGCTCCTGTTTCCCCTAAGACCATGGGCTACTTCTCTTTCCTTGTAAAATCAATGCTGGCACTCTGACTTCTCACCTTCCTTTTAGAGGAATATAGTAAAAGTAAACATTGTTAAAATAAAACCATTAGTTATATTAGCAGCATAAAGATCTCACATGTGCTTTAAGATGCTGAAATGATTCAATGAATTCACACGCATCTATGTAGCAAATAAATAAGATTCAGATTGTTTTGTTTAAAAATGAAAATTCAGAATCACACATCTACGAACCCCTATACAGTCCAAAATGATTCGGATCCTTTTTAAAAAAAAACGGATTCATACATCTTTTGCTACCATTAAACTATATAAAAACACATAACATAGACATTAACATCATACAAAGAATCAAGATCATAACCAAAGGCTAAATCAAATATTGATTTTTCATCAATAAAACACAGAATCCTACACGATGTGAAGCTATGATGATTGATAATGCAGCTAAGAGAGGATCGAAGACACTAACCGAGAGGATTAGAAATCTTGAAGGAGCTCTTAGCCATGGCGTCTCGATCCGACTCTGCAAATTTCAAGCACGCAAAGATCATGATTTTTAAATTACAAAGACGACCAGTGATTGAATTCGACTCAGAACAAACCTAGATACTTGAATTGAGAAGAGACTCACTCGAGGAAAAACTGTACCAAATTCCTTCTGGACTCATTCAGCCTCTTCTGGGGCTGTGTCCTTACCGTCGCCTAATTAAAGGTTTTGATTCATACTTATTGCTCTTTTAAAACGAACAGAGCCAAGGTTTTAATTTTACATCGAAGTGGACCAAGATTATCTTGTAAGAACTAATAGACAATGAGATATGGATCAGGCTACACTTTTGTTTTAAAAAATATATTCAAATTCAGACACATAAGAACCCTAGTTTGTGAGAAATAACCATCAGTTCATAATCTTACTTTTTAGACAAACAGAATCAAAACATAAAGAGCAAAAAATGAAACAAATAAACGTAAACCCAGATATGAATCTTACATTCCCATTGATGAGTAGCAAATCAATAAACTTCATTTAGACCCCACGCTTGATACTTTGGGCCTCCCAGAATCGGAGGACTCGTGCCTGGACAACGGAGGAGCACCTGCCGATCTTCAAGTCGGAGAAAAAAACCCTAGAATAAGCCATTCTGAAAGTAAAGGATTGAAGAAAACTAGCTGAAGGAGAGGACTTACATGTATTTATCAGAGAGAGAACATTGATGTAAACATAGTGGGAGCCAAATATTTACATCAGCCATTTGAGTTTTGAGATGAAGCAGACAAACCAAGCGTCACTGGCGAAGAAACGGCTCTTTAGGTCAACAACAGAAACATAAGCGGGCCAAAACAATAGAAACCAAGAATAAGGAAAATAACCCAAACATTACTGGCCCAAATCAAAAGCTGTCCTACATGGACTTGCTAGCTGGTGGGTGAGGTGACATGCTTGAAAGGGAGAGAAACACAAAATTATATAATAGATAGAATTACGAGAGAGAAAGCTCTATATTTATAGGGGAATAAGTAGGTAACTGGTGCCTTTATCAAGAAGTAATTAATATTTTCCTAAATAAATAATCATTATCTTCTTCTGATATTATTTAACATTCCCCTTGATTATCCATTTTGTATTATGTAGTGCCTCGTTAAAATCTTAGGCATGAAAAAACTCGTTGAGCTAAAAACCATGAAAAAACAGTACACTGACGTAATCTCCCTCTAAGCATAATGGACATAGCGTTTTTTTCATATAGATCACGTAAATATCGCATTCCGATACTGTAGACGTGTTTTTGTAATATTGTAGTTGGAAGGGCCTTCATAAATAAGCCAGCTGGATTGTCGCATGACTGTACATACTCTGTGTCCACTTCTTTATTTTTCTTGAGCTCCCGTATGTATATGAGAAAAAAATCTTGGAGGGATGTGCTTTGTCTGTCGCTCTTTATATAACCTTCTTTGAGCTGAGCGACACACGCTGAATTGTCTTCAAATATTTTTGTCGGCTCTTTTTTTGTTATATTCCACTTGCTTCTTATATGTGTTGGATCATTAAACTAAGCCACACACATTTTCGACATGCTTCGGAGAAGTCGAAACCGATCTTTTTTCTCAAAACGTCATGTAGTCGTGGTTTCATCAATTATAAAACCATGTTCCATTTGTGTTCGACTTTATAAATTGCATGTATCTGCCTAACCATACCAAACTCAGGGTTTCTAGAATAAACCAATCTTAAATCAGTACGTACTTTGGAGAGAATGGATATATTCTCGACACCGTTCTAATTTCCTTGAACGAGTATTAGCATCCCCAAAGTACTTATTTTATAGATCTTACCATGATCTTTTAAAACAACATCTCTTTTAACATCGAGAAATTTATTTACCAGTGGAGTACTCAAAGGAGTCGCTTTGTCCATGTAAAAGCGTTTCAATAACCTTTTGTATAGTTTGATTGATGCACAAATATTATTTCTCGGAAATGTTCAATCTGGAGTCCAAGACAAAACTTTGTCTTTTCGAGATCTTTCATTTCAAACTATTCTTTCATATGAGTTTGTGCATCATCAACCTCCTTTTGAGTTCCCATAATGTTCAGATCATCTACATATACTGCAATGATCATAAAGCCAGATGACGATTTCTTTATAATCCATATAGTGATCGCTGTAACTGACCGAACAAATCTCCCTGGATTTTTCTTTTAATGCTTCTGGTATTTTCAACCCTTCAGGGAGTTTCATGTATATATCATTATCCAATTATCCATACAAATATGCAGTCATAATGCAAATAAGATGCATTTCAAGATTCTTTGACGCCGTTAGGCTCATCAAAAATCTAAATGTAATTGCATCCATCACCGGGGAATACGTTTCCTCAAAATCAATTCCCGGTCTCTGAGAAAAACCTTGGAAAATAAATCAAGCTTTATATCGTGTTACTTTTCTCATGAATACCCACGAATACTCAATAGGATTTATATTCTCAGACGTTATGACTATAGGTCCAAAAACATTTCAGAATGGATCTTGGATCGGGATAATCATTTTCATGATCGATCTCTTTGGACATAGAAAATGAGAACAATCCATCAACATCTTTTATCTTCTTATTTTTTTTCATTACGGGCGTAGTTGATGATAATCTCATAGTTTTATGTTAATTCTCGTCATCTGGATCTTTATCTCTATTTAGTTCTTCTTGAACCTTTTAATCTATGTATTATTTTAGACATTTTTCACTATTAGGTTCTTTGGAACCTTTCTATTTATGCCTTCTTTCAGACATCTTTCACTATCAGGTTCTTTTGGAACCTTTCCATTTGTGCCTTCTTTCAGACATCTTTCAGTATCAGGTTCTTTTGAAACCTTTCTATTTTTCTCAACCAATTTCTTTTTTCTTTCGGGATTTTTATCTTTAGAACCCACTGGTCTCCCCCTCTTTAACTGAGCCATAGGCTTATTCATTGTTTCTCCATCAGTTGGTCCTTCTGGAACAATAACTCTTGGTGGAACGTTTTCAGCGGGTATATATAATTGTGTCATTCTTCCCATATCCATGAACTCATCAGCTAACTGGTTTGCCAAATCATGCAAATGCACAATTTTCTGAACTTCTAGTTCTCTTTAATTAGTAGGGGATTAAGGTGTTACAACAACTGTGTACACCATCTTATCTCTTTAGGAATTTCTCTAATTCATCCCCCTAATGCTGGAAATTCTTTCTCATTATATCACCAATTACTAGTTCAAGATACCTTATATACGGCTTGTTCTAACTCTTCTAGAGTTTTCTCGTTCCTAAGAACATTATTAATTCTCCAAGACTACTATATATCAAGATGCAACTCAAACCGTTCATGTCCTGCCATACATATCAGTATATTGCATCTATTTTAAAATTTCTTCAGTGACTTTGGAACAGGCCGGTTTTCATACCTCAAGGTCATTTTCTTATTTCATTCTTTGGAGAAATATATACCTTGAACTTTTTGTCCAAACATTTCTTGTTTTGTTAACGAATTTTACATCAAATTGATTGCCTCATTCACTCTTTGGCTAATCAATTCTCTCTACTCTCATATATAGAGGTATATTCAGGATCCTCATTTATATAGCGTTTTTTTTCATTTATTTATTGTCGGAATCTATTTTCTCTTTAATTCCATCTTTTTATCCGTACGGATATGGTTAATCGAGATCTCCTTATCATTAACAATGATTTACTCAGGTACCTGATTACACATTAACCATATCAACGGTCTCATCATGAGATTCATCCTCTATTTATATATTTGCTCCTTTTTGAGGATTCTTTGGATTCAGATTGGTTTATCACGTTTCTAGGGTGCCATAGACTCATATATCGTATTTTGGGACACATTTTCTTATTGGAGCATTTTCAGCTGGAATATGAGACTTTATTTTCATCAAAATGTCTAACATCCATTTTATAATGGATTATCATACATAACTTTCATGTAATTCATTTCTGATATCTCATTCCATCAGCTGCTTATATGCTTCTCACAACCTTGTGAGCATATCTTTAATTATTTCATATACTTTATCTTTTTTGGATTGTATATGTATTTATTATAAGCACAACGGTATTACACCCGATCATGGGATCATCTTACTTGAATTTACTTTAACAAGTTCTTTTTCGAATGTGAACATAATTTTCTCAATGTTCCACTCAACTAGGATTCTTTAATTCTCCCCCTTGAGATGATGACATTCCATGTCTAAAATCTCGTATTGAATCCCACTCTAAAACCAATAACATATTCAGTTTTCCTATTATGGGATGAATTATGTTTCAAATCCTTTAGAGTGAGATTTTGATTTTGTGTCTGTTTAAAAAAATCACATCCAATGAACTTGTTTTTCGATGATTCATCTCCCACGATGGTTTTCTTTATTTTCTTTAAGACATGCTATATGAAAAACTTTAGGTTTTTCAATATTTCACAATAATTTCATAACATTATTGCACTAGATGACTATATCTCAGTAAAATTCATGTTTACTACCATTTATAATTTTGCCATCCTTTTCTTATGCATGACTTTTTATCATAAGCTCTTCTAGAGCCAACATCGATATTTTATTTTTCTTTTCCTTTTCTGGATCAACTAGAAAATCCAAAATATCAAGATGAGAATTCAAGTTTTGAAAATATGGTTGCGATTCATAAGAGACGAAGTTTACATCACTTCCTTTCTCTTTTTCTTTTTGTTTTTAATACAAATCGGTTAAATAATTTTGGCGTACGACAAAAACATACCCAATACTTTCTCATACCGTATCTGTAACAAACTTTTTATGTTTGCTTTTTATCATCCCGATCACTTTTTTTTCTCGTGGAAGTCCTTATTTTTCTTATCATAGGAACATAATCTTCTTCCTCTTCCACGACCATGATTTCTATTAAATCTATACCCTTTTCCTTTCTCAATAGGACAGACATGAAGGTCTCTTATCATGAGTTCTCTTTTTTTTTTCAGTTTATATGGAGGATTTACATCAACTCCACTATTTCCTGAATCCTTTCTTTCAAGGATTTAAAAGATCTCATGATAAATCTCATCTTTAAATTGGTGCAAAATATCATGGCTTTATCTTTTTTCTCATCCGATATAGTTTTTAAACTTGTCGATGATTCTAAAAGCTCATTTTCCCTTAGGTGCATTTTTGCACCCAGTGCCTAAGTCACATAATTATTTCTCGTATTACCAAGGGAATTTATTTTGAGCTTTTCTAAATTCGACATGATAACCTTATTCATATAATAAAGATAGAAATTTAAAAGCATAATTTAAATGCAGAAATTAAAGGTATAAAATAAAGCGATAAATCAAATTGCAGAAATTTAAAGAACACAAATAAAACTGGAGGCTTAGCTTTCCGAATGATCTGAGGAGACATGGTTTACCATGTTGACCATTTTTATCAAGGTTTAAAGAGACATAGTCTGCCATGTTAACATTTTCTTTTTATTAAAGGTCTTTTATTCAAGATCCGAGGTGATATAATCATCCATTTTGATCTTTTTTGTTTATTCGCGGAGGCAAAGCCTACCACGTGTATCTATGATCGTGAAGGCATAGCCTTTCTTTATAATCAGTCGGGCAAGTCAATGCCTTTCATCTCGAAAAATAAATGGAGAAGGTCTAGTCTCTCACTCCGAAAAATATAGAAATTAACATAATTAAAATTATTAAAAATATAAATTAAAACTTATTTCGCTAATCGGAGAGCACACGTGCTGATAACTTGTTGTGTAATAAAAGATGAGGGAACTATATATTGTATTGAATTATATGTATTTTATATAGAACTAGAGATTTTTCCCGGGCTACGCCCGGATTTTTTCCTTATATTTTAATTTTGTTTACTTTATTATAGAATATATTTGACTACTTATTCTATGCTTAAACTAAATAATTTATACAAAATATTAAAAAATTAAAAAAATTGTATTATTTTTAATGACTAAAATTATTAAAATTCATTTTTAAATATCAAAATACATATAAATTGGTAATAAACTGAACAAAAAGTTTTTTTTCAAATTCAGTTATTCTTTAACTTGTTTATTTGAATTTTATGAAAATGTGGTTAAATTAACATATAATTCAAATATTTTAACGTTAAAATCAACCAATATATATATATATATATATATATAAATATATAAATTTTAATATTTATTATTTATTATTTGGTGATAATAAAATCTATATGATTTCGCTCTTAAGTGTTAAGGCAGTGAAGAAATGAAGAATAATTAAAATCTAAAAGGGATGTACTTAAAAAGAATCTTGAAATTATTTTAAATACTTTTGTTTCTATTAATCAAATAAAGAGTATGAAGCTACCCTTAAATTGTATAATTTTAGTTAAATTAAAATATTTTACATTTATATAAGAACATGAATTGTGTATGTTTATAACCATCCACTTTAAACTATTAAATTGGTAGAAGATTTAAAAAATTGTATGTATGTATTCATTATTGTCTTGTGTCTAACATATTCAAAAATAATTTAAACTCACAGTTTGTTATTTTTTATTACTGGAAATCATATATAGAATAATAAGGAAGATGAGTGAAAACTAACTTATCATTGTTCAAACCAAACCAAACTAAAGAACAAAATTTTAAACAAACCATTATCAAAATTTGATTTTTAAATCATATAAACCAAATGACTCGGTTTTGTTTTGTTTTTGTTTTTGTTTTTGTTTTTGTTTTTGTTTTTGAACACCGCCAAATGACTCTTTAAATTAAGAATCTCTACCTCGTCTAAAGGACCTTAGTCTTTCTCTTATGTTGGTTTGCAGCTTTAAAGACTTTTTTCATAATAACTCTATGTGACTGGATTAATATATGATTTTGGAGCTGAATTTGATTAATAGATCTAAGGAAGTTGCAGGCCAAAAAAAAACTGAGACATACAATTGCACATGCTATTAAGTTGTTAACAGTCGGCTATAGACCAAGTTGTTTGTAGCCTTAATACAGAGAATACCGTTTTTAAGTTACAATCCTAAATCAATTAGGATGATTTGAAAATGAAAACAAATATTCTCTCACAACATATAATCGCTTGGTATGTTAGAATGATTTTAATATATATTATTTAGACATTGTTTGTGAACATAAATTAATTTTTGAACCTCAATCAATGTGTTAAAAAAAAAAGCTCAGTAGATATATTGTTGGGATTTTTGCCAAAACTAACTCACAACTTGGTTTTAACCCCAATACTAGACCCCAACTTGAATGAAATGCAAATCTAACCTAAAAGGGCTATGAAATTACAATATAGTCCTCTATGACCAAACAAAAAAACAGAAGACATTTTTACGAATATAACCCCAGTAAGTTGTCTGAGTCGGGATGAGTTACTTTTCAGTCGTCTGGACGACTGAAATGTTAGTTGTCTGGACGATTGAATCTTAAAAATAATTTATAAATTCTGTAAAAAATATTTTCATGAGTGAAAAATTAAAAACATGTAATTATAAACATTTATAAGTGATATAAATTAAGAAATGATAAAATTGATTTGTTTTCAGCATAGGTGAGTGGAAGTAGTGAATCATTATATTCTTTGGTTTAAGGGTTTGGCAAACATATGTTGTAGTATTGTATGTAATCTTAGGGTTAGATTTTGGAAAGATGAAATGTTTTTTTGAAAAAATTAATTTGACCTCTATGTGTTTATTTCTGTGTATAGTAAACATTTTTCAAGTTTAATTTAATGTTTCGAAGTGTTTAATTAGAGAATAAAGTTTAGGGGTTATGTTTAGGGATTAGACGACTGAAATTTCAGTCGTCTGCTTTAAATTATTTCCCAGACGACTAAGCTTTAAA
>CAKOAT010318488.1:3607-23508 GCA_932364175.1 Eruca vesicaria subsp. sativa
GAAGGGAATAAATGTCAAGCTTGAAGATAAAGGCAAGTTTGAAGATAAATAGAAGATTTCCGCGGAAGAAAAGGAAGGATCGGGAAAAACGGAAGATTTCCGATATGCTCAAATCTGAGCAAAATGGAAAGATCGATTGGCCAAGGCGAGGAGTATATAAGCAAGAGGCATAGGTCAGAGGGAGGGGACACAAAATTCATAGCTTCCACCACCAAACTAGCATTTAGGAATATTTCTGTTTTTCTGTTAGCGAGCTGCGTCTCAATTAGGGTTTTCTAGTTCTTACGCTTTCGGCAATTCTTTTTGTACCAGTTCTACGCAGATTCGGAATAAGAACCTCTTTGCTCTCTTTTTTCGTTTATTCTCATTTAAATTCTAAGTATTTTCGTCATCTTATTTCGTTGTGCGGTTCTCGCAGATAGCCGGTTCCTCTGGAAACTTAGGGTTTTCCCGAAGTTTCCTTTTTTACGATTTATTTGACAGTAGGGTGAAATCGACTCTCACACCATTTGGGCCCAAAAGTTGCCCCCAGCTTTCGAGAGAAGCTACTTTTTCTCGGAAGCTAAACCTAGCCGCCGAATCTTTATTTTTTTCGCTGAGATAATGATTACTCGTTATCTTTTTTGAGAATATTCCTCATCTAATCCGACGGTTATGGTTATATTTAGTGAAATCGAAGACTCAGATGAAACGAATTTGAACTAGTAATCCCCGGTTTTCGAGACTTGACGGGATATAAAGTTGTTTACATTAACTGCAACTCTCCCCACTTTCTCCATGTCTCGATTCGGTTTCCTAGGTAACTTTGGTCGGGGGAATGTTTACGCTTTTTGGGCCTAGGAAACCCTAGCTGCTTGCGCTGATTCGTTGACGTCCCCCCTACAGCGCCGCTATTTCCTTTACGGTTGTAATGAAAGAATGGAAAACTTCTTACTTCCGCTCCCTCCTTTTCCTCTTTTTCAAAATTTCCGCTTTAATGAAGGAAAACTTTTTCCTTTTTTGGAGTCGCCTGAGGGTTTTGGTCTCAGGTAAATATTGCAACCTTTTCTCGTGGAGAAATATCATCCGAGATCCTTTCCTCCGGCCTTGATACGATGAACAATCAGGTTAATCTTTCTTGATTTTCATGTTCTTGCGTCGGAGGACATGTTAGGCCCCGTCGTGTCTCTTCCAACCCATTTTCTTCTGCAGTGCCATCGCCAGGAGTCGCCCTTGGAGCAGATGAAGTGGTGGTGCCTCAGGCTCCTTTACGGCGCAGGATTTTTCGTTTGTTGATGAGACTCATCTGTTCTGAAGGGCGCATGGCCAGAACAGAGGGTAGATTAGTCGATATGCTTCAGTAAGCATGGAGTCTCCGTACGCTTAAGTAAGCATGATGTGTTCCTGCTGATGAGCTGGAGATCTTAGCCTGAGCTTGATAGGTGGAACTGCAGACGTGCAGCAGTGAGCATATATCTTCATCCTGAAGGTAGGAATCGCAGGGATTCGCCTCTTGTTGAGTATGTCGTTGAGGATGGCTTCTAGGTATGAAACCTTGATTTGGCAGCTATGGAGAGGATGAGCTCGTGTCTCTCTATCTTATGGACGTCTTAACCTCTTGTAGATGTGCAGCCATGAGTATAGAGCATCATCTCGCTGATATTAATAATCGGGATCATCCATCATTAGCGTATCGAAGGAAAAGGTCTTCTAGGTATGAGGAATCGCCTTGGTGGCTGGAGAATGGTTTCCTCTGTGTATCAACGTCTTTCCCCCCTCTTTAGGTTAAAATAAACCTATATTTATGGTAGAAGTCGTGCCCCTCTCCTAGGGTTTGGAAATATTCATTATATCCTTAGATATTAGAATATTTCCAATTTTCTTTAAAGGCAGCTATATGTGCTGGAATACTTCCTCTTTCTTCTCTTTAATTTAAGGAGATTCGACCATATTATGATAAATGTGAATGTCCACATTTATCATGATGTTTTCCTTTTTACTTGGATGCAAGGGGAATTATCTGACCCGGCCCAGAAGCTGGGCCCGGTACCTAGAGCAGGTTCTGGTACCTGGAACAGGGCAGGGCCCAGAACCTGGAACCCGGAAGCTGGAGAAATCTACTTATGGATTATTTTTCCCCAACAGTTAACTCCTTATTTTCTGGCTTCATGTTTGAAGGCAGGAAATAACATGATCTTCTTCATAGGACTTCGCGAGTTATACAATGGTATCAAGCTCCTGGCTGATCTTGGAGTAGGACGTCGGCTCGTACCTTGGGCCACCAAAATTCCTTGTCGGTAGTGTTCAGATGTACTTGCGCTTGTTCTAAAAAGATTCGCAGCCTGATTGGAGATGTATGGTCTGGAGAATGGACAGTATTCCTTGGCCCCATACAGTCATGCAGTCTGGAGCATGTTGTATATTTGTCGGTATACCCTGTAGGCACGATATCGTGGCCTGGACCAATGTAGATAGACTCTCGGACATGCTTTGATGGGCGTGTGCTTGGTCTGAGTGACGATGATCACGTGGATGTAGTTGTACTCTAGAGTATGAGAGGAGCTCTCCCGGTGGTTGAGGTATACGGTCCAAAGGCTCGTGGTGCCTTCGTTCCTGATGGGGTCGATTTGGCCATCGCTACTCTTGCCTTGATTTCAGGCTGAGAATTCGGTTGGCGCTTTTGGAGGATTTCTCTGACTCTTGTGCAGAACCTTGCAGACTAGATGGACTTTCGCCCAGGGACCCGGAGGTCCTTTTGAACTCGGAGGTTTCTTGTGAGGGATGTCTTTGGAGGGCTGTCTTCAGCTGGTTGGTCCTGCAGATGCAGGCGTCGTCGAGGCCATTGAGTCTTGTCTTGAAGCATTCAAAATCCTTGAAGAAGGATCTTCGGGCCTTTTGTTCAGTGTTGAGAGCCGATGATAGGCTGGAGGTTCTGAAAGAACTCGAGGGCTATTTTGGACGTTGGTGTTATGGTATTTTTGTGTATCCCCTACTGCGCCGCTATTTCCTTTCCGGTTGTAACGAAGGAATGGAAAACTTCTTATTTCCGCTCCCTCCTTTTCCTCTTTTTCAAAATTTCCGTTTTAATGAAGGAAAACTCTTTCCTTTTTTGGAGTCGCCTGGAGGTTTTGGTCTCAGGTATATATTGCAACCTTTTCTCATGGAGAAATATCATCCCAGATCCTTTCTTCCAGCCTTGATACGATGAACAATCAGGTTAATCTTTCTTTATTTTCATGTTCTTGCGTCGGAGGACATGTTAGGCCCCGTCGTGTCTCTTCCAACCCGTTTTCTTCTCCAGTGCCGTCGCCAGGATCCGCCCTTGGAACAGATGAAGTGGTGGTGCCTCATGCTCCTTTACGGCGCAGGATTTTTCGTTTGCTGATGAGACTCATCTGTTCTGAAGGGCTCATGGCCAGAACAGAGGGTAGATTAGTCGATATGCTTCAATAAGCATGGAGTCTCCGTATGTTTCAGTAAGCATGATGTGTTCCTGCTGATGAGCTGGAGATCTTAGCCTGAGCTTGATAGGTGGAACTGCAGACGTGCTGCAGTGAGCATATATCTTCATCCTGGTGGTAGGAATCGCAGGGATTCGCCTCTTGTTGAGTATGTCGATGAGGATGTCTTCTAGATATGAAACCTTGCTTTGGCAGCTATGGAGAGGATGAGCTCATGTATCTCTATCTTATGGACATCTTGACCTCTTGTAGATGTGCAGCCATGAGTATAGAGCTTCATCTCGCTGATATTAATCATCGGGATCAGCCATCATTAGCGTATCGAAGGAAAAGGTCTTCTAGGTATGAGGAATCGCCTTGGCGGCTGGAGAATGGTTTCCTATGTGTATCAACGTCTAGCCCCCCTCTTTAGGTTAAAATAAACCTATATTTATGGTAGAACTCGGGACCCCACTCCTAGGGTTTGGAAATATTCATTATATCCTTAGATATTAGAATATTTCCAATTTTCTTTAAAGGCAACCATATGTGCTGGAATACTTCCTCTTTCTTCTCTTCGATTTAAGGAGATTCAACCATATTATGATAAATGTGCATGTCCACATTTATCATGATGTTTTCCTTTTTACTTGGAGGCAGGGGGAATTATCTGACCTAGCCCAGAAGCAGGGCCCGGTACCTAGAGCAGGTTCTGGTACCTGGAACAGGGGTAGGAATCTGGGGCGTGGCCCATAACCTGGAAGCCGGAAGCTGGGGAAATCTTCTTATGGATTATTTATCCCCTACAGTTAACCCCTTATTTGTGTAGGGTGTGAGGGATAAAACTCACTTCCTAATTTAGATCAGGTTTAGATTGGAGAAAAGATAATCGTGGGCTGGATCCTGTTTAGAACTTATAGAATGAATATGATTGTAGTGATGTTCTTGGTAAAAAGATAATTACAAATGTAACGATTGTGATTACAAAGAATAAAGAATGTTTTTAGAATTCTCGCATGTGTAAAGAAAAATGATTGAGTCCCCGCTCTATGATCTTCGTCTTCCTTTAAATAGCTCAGGCCACGTTTTACTGATCCTATCTTATCTCCGAGATTGTTTCCATGAGTTGAGGGATTTGCAACGGCTTGACTTTGACCGGATCTCGCGCCTCTTACTTCATATCCTGAGCTGTTTCTCATTAGGTTTCTACCAAGGAAACGAGACGTCTTTTCCGTGACCTCTTTCATTAGTATTCCCAGAGGTAGCCTCCGTCTTCAAGTCAGCTTCATTCTTCTTTCCTTGAAATCATAGCCCGTGGACAGCCTTATTGTGGCCCATCACTGACTCGTGTTTAACTTACTTATTAACTTCCGCTAGCGGGCCATATTTGGGCCCAACTGTTGCCCCCAGCTTTCGAGAGAGGCTACTTTTTCTCGGAAGCTAAACCTAGCCGCCGAATCTTTATTTTTTCGCTGAGATAATGATTACTCGTTATCTTTTTTGAGAATACTCCTTATCTAATCCGACGGTTATGGTTATATTTAGTTAAATCGACGAGTCAGAAGAAACGAATTTGAACTAGTTATCCCCGGTTTTCGAGACTTGACGGGATATAAAGCTGTTTACATTAACTGCAACTCTCCCCACTTTCTCCACGTCTCGATTCGGTTTCCTAGGTAACTTTGGTCGGGGGAATGTTTACGCTTTTTGGGCCTAGGAAACCACTAGCTGCTTGCGCTGATTCGTTGACGTCCCCCCCTACTGCGCCGCTATTTCCTTTCCGGTTGTAACGAAGGAATGGAAACCTTCTTACTTCTGCTCCCTCCTTTTCCTCTTTTTCAAAATTTCCGCTTTAATGAAGGAAAACTCTTTCCTTTTTTTGGAGTCGCCTGAGGGTTTTGGTTTCAGGTATATATTGCAACCTTTTCTCGTGGAGAAATATCATCCGAGATCCTTTCCTCCAGCCTTGATACGATGAACAATCAGGTTAATCTTTTTTTATTTTCATGTTCTTGCGTCGGAGGACATGTTCGGCCCCGTCGTGTCTCTTCCAACCCGTCTTCTTCTCCAGTGCCGTCGCAAGGAGTCGCCCTTGGAACAGATGAAGTGGTGGTGCCTCAGGCTCCTTTACGGCGCAGGCTTTTTCGTTTGTTGATGAGACTTATCTGTTCTGAAGGGCGCATGGCCAGAATAGAGGGTAGATTAGTCGATATGCTTCAGTAAGCATGGAGTCTCCGTATGTTTCAGTAAGCATGATGTGTCCTGCTGATGAGCTGGAGTTCTTAGCCTGAGCTTGATAGGTGAAACTGCAGATGTGCTGCAGTGAGCATATATCTTCATCCTCGTGGTAGAAATCGCAGGGATTCGCCTCTTGTTGAGTATGTCGATGAGGATGGCTTCTAGATATTAAACCTTGCTTTGGCAGCTATGGAGAGGATGAGCTCATTTCTCTCTATCTTATGGACGTCTTGACCTCTTGTAGATGTACAGACATGAGTATAGAGCTTCATCTTGCTGATATTAATCATCGGGATCAGCCATCATTAGCGTATCGAAGGAAAAGGTCTTCTAGGTATGAGGAATCGCCTTGGCGGCTGGAGAATGGTTTCCTCTGTGTATCAACGTCTTTCCCCCCTCTTTAGGTTAAAATAAACCTATATTTATGGTAGAACTCGTGCCCCTCTCCTAGGGTTTGGAAATATTCATTATATCCTTAGATATTAGAATATTTCCAATTTTCTTTAAAGGCAGCCAAATATGCTGGAATACTTCCTCTTTCTTCTCTTCGATTTAAGGAGATTCGACCATATTATGATAAATGTGAATGTCCCCATTTATCATGATGTTTTCCTTTTTACTTGGAGGCAGGGGGAATTATCTGACCCGGCCCAGAAGCAGGGCCCGGCACCTAGAGCAGGTTCTGGTACCTGGAACAGGGGTAGGAATCTGGGGCAAGGCCCAGAACCTGGAAGCCGGAAGCTGGGGAAATCTTCTTATGGATTATTTTTCCCCGACAGTTAACCCCTTATTTTCTGGCTTCATGTTTGAAGGCAGGAAATAACATGATCTTCTTCATAGGATTTCGCGAGTTATACCATGGTATCAAGCTCCTGGCTGATCTTGGAGTAGGACGTCGGCTCGTAGCTTGGGCCACCAAAATTCCTTGTCGGTAGTGTTCAGATGTACTTGCGCTTGTTCTAAAAAGATTCGCATCCTGATTGGAGATGTATGGATTGGAGAATGGACAGTATTCCTTGGCCCCATACAGTCATGCAGTCTAGAGCAAGTTGTATATTCGTCGGTATACCCTGTAGCCACGATATCGTGGCCTGGACCAATGTAGATAGACTCTCGGACATGCTTTGATGGGCGTGTGATTGGTCTGAATGATGATGATCACGTGGATGCAGTTGTACTCTGGAGTATGAGAGGAACTCTCCCGGCGGTTGAGGTATACGGTCCAAAGGCTCGTGGTGCCTTCGTTCCTGATGGGGTCGACTTGGCCATCGCTACTCTTTCCTTGATTTCAGGCTGAGAATTCAGTTGGCGCTTTTGGATGATTTCTATGACTCTTGTGCAGGACCTTCCAGACTAGATGGACTTTCGTCCAGGGACCCGGAGGTCGTTTTGAACTCGGAGGTTTCTTGTGAGAGATGTCTTTGGAGGGCTGTCTTTCAGCTGGTTGGTCCTGCAAATGCAGGCGTCGTCGAGGCCATTGAGTCTTGTCTTGAAGCATTCAATAACCTTGAAGAAGGATCTTCGGGCCTTTTGTTTAGGGTTGAGAGCCGATGATAGGCTGGAGGTTCTGAAAGAACTCGAGGGCTCTTTCGGATGTTGGTGTTATGGTATTTTTGTGTAGGGTGTGAGGGATAAAACTCACTTCCTAATTTAGATCAGGTTTAGATTGGAGAAAAGATAATCGTGGGCTGGATCCTGTTTAGAACTTATAGAATGAATACGATTGTACTGATATTCTTGGTAAAAAGATGATTACAAATGTAACGATTGTGATTATAAAGAATAAAGAATGTTTTTAGAATTCTCGAATGTGTAAAGAAAAATGATTGAGTCCCCGCTCTATGATCTTCGTCTTCCTTTAAATAGCTCAGGCCACGTTTTACTGATCCTATCTTATCTCCGAGATTGTTTCCATGAGTTGAGGGATTTGCAACGGCTTGACTTTGACCGGATCTCGCGCCTCTTACTTCGTATCCTGAGCTGTTTCTCATTAGGTTTCTACCAAGGAAATGGGACGTCTTTTCCGTGACGTCTTTCATTAGTATTCCCAGAGGTAGCCTCCGTCTTCAAGTCAGCTTCATTCTTCTTTCCTTGAAATCATAGCCCGTGGTCAGACTTATTGCGGCCCATCACTGACTTGTGTTTAACTTACCCATTAAGTTCAGCTAGCGGGCCATATTTGGGCCCAGCTGTTGCCACCAGCTTTCGAGAGAAGCTACTTCCTCTCGAAGCTAAACCTAGCCGCCAAATCTTTATTTTTTCGCTGAGATAATGATTACTCGTTATCATTTTTGAGAATACTCCTCATCTAATCCGACGGTTATGGTTATATTTAGTGAAATCGATGACTCAGATGAAACGAATTTGAACTAGTTATCCCCGGTTTTTGAGACTTGACTGGATATAAAGATGTTTACATTAACTGCTACTCTCCCCACTTTCTCCACGTCTCGATTCGGTTTCCCGAGTAACTTCCCCGGTTCCTTTTTTTTACTTTCTCTCGTTGTTATTCATTTTTCCTTAAGCTTACGTTCGGGTAGATTTTTCTAAATTTTTGCTCCAGATTTTAGTTTGCTAGTTCGATCTTTGTTTTCTTTTCCGATTTCTTTCATTGTTCCCTGTTATGACTGGACCAAAAGAAGGTTCTGGAGAGACTAGGATCTCTGCTACTGGTGTTCGACTAATGAAGGTGAAAAAATAAATAGGCGAGTCAATGACGAAGGCCGAGAAGAAGAAAAGGGCTAAAGGATCGATAGCCCAGAGAGTTTCCAAACGAGCAAAGAGAACCGGTGGCTCTAGTGGGAGTATTCCCTCCGGATCTCATCCGCCTTCTGTGTTAAAGGGCCAAGAAGTTGTTAACCTCATGGTCCAAGCTCAAGGCCATAAGGAATTGGCCAGGGTTTGTGAAGACCACGAAACCCCCGGAACGGCTCCAGAGGGCTGGTTTTGCGTTCACAAAAACTATATTTCTAAGAGCCGCCTTAGGTTCCCTCTCCCTGATCTTTTGTTAGACCTCCTCGATCATTACCAACTAGCCCTCTACCAACTCTGTCCCTCTGTTATCTTAGTGATAAATGGTTTTATCACCAGGTCCAAAGAAGAAGGGGTCACTGTCTGGATTAATGACCTAATGAGTCTTTTCTCGATAAAGGAGAGTGCTTTGAAAGATGGTGGTAGCGGGACCTACTATCTTTCGTGTCGTCTCAGGTTGGGAATTTTAAAATTCTCTAGCAGCAATGATGACTGGCGGAAGAAGTATTTTTGTGTAAAAAAAAATTGACCCTTTGACGGTTCCTGTGGGGCGCGCCCTCAGGACCATTTGGTCTGATGCATCTGGTTAGGACTTTTAGGAATGCATTTAATTATTTTTATTTGCAGTGACCTGATGAGTGCCTGATTTTGTTTTCAGATATTTAGGATCCTCCTACGCTTACTGGCAAGCTCACCAGAGCTCTCTTTGAAAGCTGCAGCAAACTCTTTGTACCTGGGCGTCTTATACTTCTTCTCGAGTAGGATCAGCCAGATTTCCGGATCGGTATAGCGCTTCTTTCCTAAATCATATCCCGATCGTAGAGTTAGAAGGTAATGTCCTTAGTTTAATTTTTTATATTCATACGAGCTTATTTTTAAGATGTTCGAGTACTAAAGAATTTTGTTAACGCAGTTTCCTAAGGTAACTCGGTGGTATCGATTCGACGGGAGCTAGTACTTCTGGAACTGAGAAGACTCAATCAGCCAATATGCCTCTCCAGCCGTCGTTCCGATCTAGGGGTAGACCGGCAAAAGCGGCTAGCACCTCACGAGGAAGTGAGAAGAATCAGGGAGGATCTTTCCTCAGTTTTGTGAAGGAGGTTCTTGACGATGGAGCTTCTGCTCCGGCTAAGGATGTCAACCCTGTGGAAACGCAGGGAGCACAAGACATGGTCCCTCGCTCCGATGTTAAGGTCATGGAAATCGATCCTCAGACGATCAAGGAACCTTCCGAGACTGACCTCCCTAGGAGCAAGAGGTCAAGGACTGATCAATGTGATAGGCCTTCCAGATCTTCTTCCTCCTCTTCTAGAGGAGGAACCGTTGGGTGGAATTTTGCTTATTCGAAGCCTGGATCGATTGTCGATGATCCCTGGGGTTTGGCAACATCGATGAGGCACCTGAAAAGGACAGGATGTTCCCTTCCCCTGATTAATAACCTGACTAACTGAGAGGAGTTCATCGAGATCGCCCATTACATGGGTCAGGTACGGGATTTTGGCTTTTTACTGCTTTCCATAGAAAGATATTTTTTTTTTCTATTTTCGTCTCTTTGTAGTTGGCTGGAGCTGTTAACAGAGCTCAACTTAAGTTTGAGGAGACGGTGAGCAATGCCCCCAATACTGGAGATTTAACACAGGTTACTGAAATGGTCAAGGCCACTAAGGTTGAGCTCGATCAAGCCAGAGCTCAGGCTTCGGCATTTCAGTCCGAAGTTGAGAGGCTCGGCTTGAAGTCTGATACTCAACAAGGGAAGATCGAGAGCTTGGAGATCGACATTAAGGTGAAAAGCAAGGGGATTGCCGAACTAGACAATGCTCAGAGAGTCGCTGAGCAGCAAGTTCAAGATCAGATTGTCTCGTCTCAAGTCAGTCAGAAGAATAAAGAGGCTGAAGTCAAATTCGCCGTTAGGAGAGGGAAGAAGGAAGTAATTGATGCTTACAACAAGATCCTTGTCTCTATCAAGGAGAAGTTCTCCAAGAAGAAAGATGAGGTTGATCTTGAGATCTACGCTCAAGAGCTTCAAGCTAACATAGAGCTTTTAAAGGATTTGCTGACAAACTAGATTCAAAGTGCTGAGGAGGAGTATAACCGTTTGGGGGCTTTGATGCCGGAAGCAACCGCTGCTTATGAGAAGGCGCAGGTCTCTGATTTTTCAGTTCGCAAGCTCCCCATTCCTCAACTATCGGAGAGCTCAGGTATATTTGAGGTTAACATGTTTGATCCATCTTTTTCTGGAGAGTATGGTTCTAATTTAGGTTTGGTGGGTCCTGATTTAGCCCCGGCTGAAGTGGTCCCAGGAGGTAATGACAAGGAGACGGATGCAGGTGCCCCAGCTGTGGACAATGAGGCAGTTGAGCAAGATCACAATGTCTAGGATATCTTTGGAGATAGAAGACACGATTTTTTTTTTTTTTTTTTTTAAGTTATGTTATCATGTTTCTAGGATTTCTGCCCTACGGGCTTTGTTTCTTTTTCAAGACTTATAACCTGAGGAGGCTTTTAAACCTTTGCTTATGTTAGGATCTTTTGAACCGTTAATGGCCTGAGCAGGCTTTTAAACCTTGTTTCCTTTTCCAGTTTAATCCTCGTTTCAAGTCGCTTAGCTTGTTTTTGATTGTTCTACTTCGAAGTGTGAATTCGAGTTATGTATTGTAACTCCTTAAGTATGGGGTTCATGTGATTTGTCCGGAATCAGATCGCGGATCTTGTTAATAGCTGATCTTTGTGACCTTAGAGGTCACAGTGGTTTTGAATATGATTGGTTGTGAGATCATCAGGAATGGGTCCCTGGATCTTAAACGCTAGATTAAGATATTTAGGGATCTTGATCCTCGTTAAGGAGCTTTGAAGGCCATTAAGGATAGCTTCCCGTAAATCTGAATTCGTTTGAAAGTTTTCAAGACTTCAGAATTTACTAAGGTTTTTAAGTTCTTAGGCTCAGGTTCGTAGGGATCTGAGTTCGTTTGAAGGATTTTAAGACCTTAGGTTCAGGTTTTTTGGGACCTGAATTTGTTCGAAAGATTTTAAGACCTTAGGTTCAGGTCCGTTGGAACCTGAATTTGTTTGAAGGATTTCAAGTTCTTAGGCTCAGGTTTGCTGGGACCTGAATTTATTTGAAGGATTTTAAGACCTTAGGTCCTGATTCGCAGAGACCTAGATTTTTTTGAAGGATTTTAAGACCTTAGGTTCAGGTTCGTTGTGACCTGAATTTGTTTGAGGGATTTTAAGACCTTAGGTCCTGATTCGCAGGGACCTGGATTTGTTCGAAGGATTTTAAGACCTTAAGTTCAGGTTTGTTGTGACCATAATTTTTTTGGAGGATTTTAAGACCTTAGGTCCTGATTCGCAGGGACCTGGATTTGTTGGAAGGATTTTAAGACCTTAGGTTCAGGTTCGTTGTGACCTGAATTTGTTTGAAGGATTTTAAGACCTTAGGTTCAGGTTCACTGTGACCTGAATTTGTTTGAAGGATTTTAAGACCTTAGGTTCAGGTTCGTTGTGACCTGAATTTGTTTGACGGAAATTCGTAACATTTGAATGTAATTGTTTCATTGATAACTTTTATAGAATACATCATGATGTAATAGTCGTACAATTGCCGTTAGGGCTATGTGTTTTAAACACATGCCCCCTTTGGCTAAGTTAAAAAGGATGTTGAGGTGAGGTTGGGGCTGCACTCAAAACGGAGTTGCCTACGTACCCAATCAAGGGATCAAGCCTAACGTAGTTCAAAAAGTTTAGGTACCTAATGGTAATATTTCTTGAGATTCATGGCATTCCATGATCGGATTTCGGGTACCCCGATTCGTTCCTTCATGAGCCTGTAAACGCCTGGTCGTACCACGTGGATGATCTGATAGGGACCTTCCCAATTGGTCCCTAGCTTCCCAGCGTGCGGCTCTTTGGTATGGTTGAAAACTTTTCTGAGTACTAGGTCACCCACAACGAATTTTCGGGACCTGACTTTGGAAATGTAATGTCAGGCCATTGCTTATTGGTAGTTTTGAATGCAGAGCAAGGCTTGGTCTCGTCATTCCTCGATTAAATCGAGGTTATCTAATAAGAGCTGATTGTTGGCTTCGAGATTAGACGTACAGAGGTCTCGGCGGAGGCTCCCGGTGATGGTTTCGGCTGGGACGATAGCTTCCATCCCGTAGGCTAGGGAGAAGGGAGTTTCTTCCGTAGTCCTTCGTGGGGTGGTTCGGCATGCCCAAAGCACTTCAGGCAATCTTTCGGACCAAGAACTTTTATCGATTCCAAGGTTTTTCTTGAGGTTTGCTAATACTGATTTATTAGCAGCCTCCGCCTGGCCGTTTCCTTGAGGGTATCGAGGTGTCGACATGGTGAGACGAATTTTCCACTTGTCCCAAAAGTCTTTGAAGTCGCTAGATATGAATTGTTATCTATTATCGGTTACGATTTCGTATGGGACGCCATGGCGGCAGATGATGTCTCTCCATACGAGTCGTTCGGTTTCGACTTTAGTTACCTGTTGGAAGGCTTCACCTTCTATCCATTTTGTGAAGTAGTCTGTTAGGACTAACAGAAAACATAGCTTATGCCTTCCTGTTCCTGATACTACTAGCGGTCCTATGATGTCCATTGACCATCTCATGAACAGGTATAGCGCTGAAATCGAGGATAATTTCTCTGAGGGTTGATGTATAAATGGTGCGTGCCTCTAGCATTTGTCACATGAAGATGAGTAGACTTCACAGTCGGCGATAATGGTAGGCCAGAAATAGCCTTGCCTTTTGATTCAGATAGCTAAGGCTCTACCACCGGAGATGTTTCCTCAGGAGCCATCGTGCATTTCCTTCATTAGTTTGATAGCATCGAGGCCGAGGACGCATCTCAAGTAAGGTCCCAAAACGCTTTGTTTATAAAGGATGGATTCCATTATGCAGTATCTTGCGCTTAACGCTTTGAGCTTTCGAGCTTCCCATTTCTTGGGGGGGGGACCTTGCCCTCTGAGATATACTTCATGATTGGGATTCTCCAGTCCTCTCTCCCTATGATTTTTTCGTGAAGAGATGAAGGAGGTCCCTGTGCTGGATCAGGTTCCCGAGTGTTGTTGCGGCCGACGGTCATGCCCCCGGGATATTCCTTGGGTTAGGCTCAGTGGAGCCTGGCTCTTGAGGAATATCTTCAGGTATGTCGTTGTTTTCCGGTGTCTGGATCGTGTCCCCGGTTGATGTTTCAGGATCCGGGGAATATCTAGTCCTGCGAGTGTTTACTCTGTGGACAAGCGAGCTTGGGGTCTGGGTTGTGCCCCCGGAGGTAAGTTTTTTGAATATGCGACTTTTGGTTTTCGGGAACAAGAATGTTGTAAGAAATTGGGTTGCTACTGCCTCAGAGCAGCTAGCTTCCGTTTGCTCTTTCGGTTTGCCATCGATTTCAGATTTGGTAGCTATATCGATGCTTGGTTTTTTGATTCCCTCTACAGGTATAATTCGCTCTACTAGGGGGTCTGATGTGGATGCTAAGGCAGCCAACGCATCTGCTGAGGAGTTCTCTCCATGTGGGATCCTTGTTAGTTCGAACTTGCTGAACTGCTTAGTGAGGCTTTGGACGACTTCGAGGTATGCCCCCATTCTTTCGTCCTTTTTCTCGTATTCCCCATGGAACTGGCTAGCTACTGGCTGTGAGTCGCTGTAGGCGTTTAGCTCTCGGATTCCGAGGCTTAGGGCGAGTCTTAATCATGCGATTAGTGCTACATATTCGGCCTCATTATTTGACATGTTGAATCCGAGCCTGAAAGATTGTTCGATGGTTTCTCCGACATAAGAGGTCAGCCTTAGACCGATTCCGGAGCCTTGTTTTGATGAGGCTCCGTTGACATACAGGCTCCACTCCGGAGCTTAAGCTCTTGGGTCTAGATGCTCGGACGATAGCTCGATGATAAAATCGGAGAGGACCTGAGCTTTTACGGCTGCTCGGGGCCTATACTCGATGTCATATTCTTTGAGGTCTATGTCCCACTTAGCTAGTCATCCTGATTGGCTAGGGCTGTGGAGAACCGTGCGTATCGGTTGTGAAGTCATTACGACGATTGAGTGCGACTGGAAATAGGGTCGTAGCTTTCTGGCGGCTGTTTTGACCGCCACAGCTAATTTTTCCATAGTAGGGTATCTAGTTTCGATGTCTATCAGACTTTTGCTTGTGTAATAGACGGGTCTTTGCTCATTTTTCTCTTCTCGTACCAGCACGCCGCTAACTGCAGCGGTTGATACGGTGAGGTATAGGTACAGTGGTTCTCCTGTTACTGGTTTGGATAGGATCGGAGGCTCGGAGAGGTAAGCTTTCAGTTGTTTGAAGGCTTCCTCGCATTTCTCATCCCACATGAACTTCTTATTATTTTTTAGAAGTTTGTAGAACGGGAGGCATTTATCCGTGGACTTTGATATGAATCGATTCAAAGCTGCGATCCGTCCAGTCAGTCTTTGCACTTCTTATTATGAGACGGCATCTCCAGGAAAGTCGCTATTTGTTTCGGGTTGGCTTCGATACCTCTTTCTGTTACGAGGTAACCGAGAAACTCGCCCGAGGGCACCCTGAAAGTGCATTTTGCGGGGTTGAGTTTCATATCATATTTATTGAGGATATCAAAGCATTCTTTTAGGTGGGAGATGTGATTTTCTCCAGCTGAAGATTTAACCAGCATATCGTCGATGTATACCTCCATGGCTTTTCCGAGCTGTCCGGCGAACATTTTGTTCACGAGCCTTTGGTAGGTAGCTCCTGCGTTTTTTAATCCGAATGGCATTACCCTGTAACAATAGGTTCTGCGTTCAGTTATGAATGCGGTTTTTTCTTGGTCTTCAGGGTTTATCATGATTTGATTATACCCCGAGAAGGCATCCATAAAGGACATGAGCTGATGGCCAGCTGTTGCTTCAATGAGGCGATCGATGTGAGGTAACAGGAAGCTGTCTTTAGGACAAGCCTTGTTTAGGTCGGTGAAGTCTACACAGATTCTCCACTAACTGTTTTTCTTTTTCACTACTACGGGGTTTGCCAACCAATCGGGGTAATCCACTTCGCGAATGGACCCTGCTTTCGTAAGTCGGTTGACTTCGTCGTTGACAGTTTGAGCTTTTTCGAGGCCTAGCTTGCAACGCTTTTGTTTGATCGGTTTAAAAGTAGGGTCTACACTGAGCTTATGAGTGGTGACTTTTGGGTTTATACCCTTCATGTCACTGGTGGTCCATGCAAACGTTTTGACATTGCTTTTCAGGAAGTCGATTAGCTCTTTTTTTGTTTCGAGAGGTAGCTCTGATCCGATGTTCACTTGTTTTTCGGGATCAGAATCATTGATGCCAACTCGTTCGGTTAGGTTCCTAGGGGGACCTCGAATATTCTGTTGCATCTCTCAACTTTCCTGGATCTGTAATTGCTATTTGGGTGATTCCTTGAGGATTCTGAATCCCCCCAGGTAGCAGATCCTGGAGATTTTCTCGCTACCTCGTACGGTGGTTATTCCTTCGGGTGTCGGAAATTTCACGCATTGGTGATAAGTGGAAGCTACTTCTTTCATCTTATGGATCCAGGGTCTTCCTAGGATTGCGTGAAATGGAGAAGGTCTGTCGATAACTACGAAATTGGTCATTTTCATAATCCCGCCAGCTATGACCGGAAGTTTAATGGTTCCCAGGGAGGTGACTGTTGCTCCGGAGAAGCCTACGAGGTTAGCTTTCTGGCCGATAATTTCGTACTCGTCTATTTTCATCCCTTTTAGGGCGTTATAAAAAATAAGGTCGACAGAGCTCCCAGTGTCTACCATCAGCTTAGGCACTCCGTAGCCTGCGATGTTAAGGGTGACGATTAAGGCGTCATCGTGAGGCATGTCGAGGTCTGATGTCTCGCTCTCCCAAAAAGAAATCATAGTATTGGATTCAGGGTTGGGAGGCTTAGACTGAGTGTTAGACATAGCCTTCCGTACGTGACTTTTGATGGAATTAACGGAGTCTTGACATATATCGGACCCTCCGAGTATATAATCCACCCTCGAACTGGGGCTCGATTGAGGTGGTGGTTTGCTCAGAAGGGCCTCGATTTGTAGGATTTTTCCCTGGGGAAATTTCCAGAGAATCATGTCGACTCTTTTCTTGAGAGCTGGCGGTGGCGAGTCTTTTTCCTTCTCAGGTGACCTTTCGCGTTTCGGAGAGGTGTCTCTGGGACTCTTTTCTGGTAGGGTGGTGGTTTTTTGAGTTCAACGTCCTTTATCTCTCCAGGTACGAATTTTGCTGCCAACTGTCGTTAGAGGTCCCAACATTCCTCAGTTGAGTGTCCCTTTCGATCGTGATAGGAGCAGTGTTTGTTCTCATCGTAGCCCTTTGACCAGGGGGTTTTGCTTGTCGCGGCAACATGTTTTTCCTGTTGGGCTTCTTAACTGCATAAGAATGTTCCCCCTGGGTCTGATTATTTCGGAAGCTCCCCTTTTTAGAGGATCCTTTTGCTTCCGAGGTTTCACCTTTCGGGTATTTTTGGGATTTCTTATGGATTTTGTGGGAACCGAAATTCACACTTGTCGATTTCCGTTAAATAAGGAAACTTAGGAAAACCCTAATTTTCTAGAGGAACCGGATCTCTACGAACGCCAACGACAAGTAACCAAATAAATGCAGAAAAAATATGAAAAACATAATAAAACGAATTTATAAAGAAAGTCGATCTTATTTCCGATTCGCGTAAGAGCGTTGCGATCATTACAAGGAATTACAAAGGCTTTAGCCGCAGGGGCCATCAGCGAGTTACAAACATAAAGCCCTAGATCTAGTCGAGTCGCAGCTTTATAACGAAAAACGGAAAAAGATAGGAAAAAAGGTTTGAATGATTTCGGACTGAACCTTATGAAAGGCTGCCTACGTACCCCTTTCGGGGATCAAGTCGAACGTAGTTCAGTTGATAGAGCTGGACAAGAGATTGAACTGCCTGGGCGAGTTCGTCTAGTAATTAAGCGCCAGTCATAGAAACCAAACTAAGTGCGGAAAATTCTAAGTGTAGAAAAGTTGTAAAAGTCTCAGATGAGAGCTCTGAAATTCGTCCCCCAGCTTCTGCCCTATGCCTCTTCCTTATATACTCCTCCTTAGGCGGTTTTAGTCTTTCCATTTTGCTCGAAACCGAATATTTCGGGAACTTTCCATATCTGTCGATCCTTCTTTTTCTTCTGCGGAAATTTCTATTTATCTTCAAACTTGCCTTTTATCTTCCGTCTGTGAGTAAACCGTCAAAGCGTTATCGTATCTTGGGGTTTGATTCCGTTAACGTCGCGAGATGGGTTTTTATCGTGTTTTAGGACCTTTCGGGTTGTTTTACGATAAAAACCGTTTTACGACTTTAACGAGACCGTTTCCTGATCCGATGTCGTTTTTTACGATTCTCTCGACGTTTTTTATTTAAAACGAGTTTTTTATGATTTTAACGAGAAATCTCGAATAAATCGTATAGATTAGGCAATGTTCGGTGTTTCGTTTAACCGTTGCCGTTTTATACGATTTCCTCGAGTTCTTTCCGAGAAAGCGAAGTTTTAGGGTTTTTATCGTAAAACTTGAATGATAGGTCGGATCGAGACGGAACGGGAGACGTTTCGGCCGTGGTTCAGAATGCGACCGTGTCGAAAGACGTAAGTTTTGAATCGAGGATGCGGGAGATCGAGGTTCGGGATGGTCGGCTCGACGTACGGCGAGCTAGTTCAGCTTGGCTAGGTCGCCATATGGCGAACTAGGCGAAAAGAACCAGTGGGGCAAAGTCAGTACCTCTTATTTCGCCCAATGGCGATCTAGCCGGGACAGGACTAGTTCGCCAATGGGTCCCGGCTAGATCGCCAATGGGCGAACTAGTTGAGTGTTTCTTAGTTCTCCCATCGGCGAACTAAGCCGGGACCGGCGAACTAAGCCGGGACCGGCGAACTAAGCCGGGACCGGCGAACTAAGCCGGGACCGGCGAACTAAGCCGATGGGCGAACTAGTGGAGTGTCTTTAGTTCGCCCATCGGCGAACTAAGCCGGGACCGGCTTAGTTCGCCGATGGGCGGACTAGTGGAGTGTCCCTAGTTCGCCCATCGGCGAACTAAGCCGGGCCGGCATAGTTCGCCCATGGGCGAACTAGTCGTGACTAGTTCGCTTTTTACAGCTGTTTCGGTTTTTTGCGGTTTCGTAAAACGATTCTTCGAGTTTTATAAAACGTTTCTTCGAGTTTTATAAAATGATTCTCGAGTTTTATAAAACAATTTTCGAGTTTTATAAAACGATTCTCGAGTTTTATAAAACGATTCTCGAGTTTTGTAAAACGATTCTCGAGTTTTATAAAATGATTCTCGAGTTTTATAAAACGATTCTTGAGTTTTATAAAACGATTCTCGAGTTTTATAAAATGATTCTCGAGTTTTATAAAACGATTCTCGAGTTTTATAAAACGATTCTTCGAGTTTTATAAAACGATTCTTCGAGTTTTATAAAACGATTCTTCAAGTTTTATAAAACGATTCTTGAGTTTTATAAAACGATTCTCGGGTTTTATAAAATGATTCTCGGGTTTTATAAAACGATTCTCGAGTTTTATAAAACGATTCTCGAATTTTATAAAACGATTCTCGAGTTTTATAAAACGATTCTCGAGTTTTATAAAACGATTCTCGAGTTTCATAAAACGATTCTCGAGTTTTATAAAACGATTCTTTGAGTTTTATAAAATGATTCTCTAGTTTTATAAAACGATTCTCAAGTTTTATAAAACGATTCTCGAGATTTATAAAACGATCTTTGGAGTTTTATAAAACGTATTTTTATTTTTACTTTTGCGGAGACTTTTAGCCATTTATTCCGTCGTGACCGATTTTGACACCAACAGTTAGCCCCCAAGCTCGCTAGAATCTTGAGCTCCTAGCGTAAGATTCTTGCGAGTGGTTTGCCAGTTTTAGATAAATTAGGCGGAATTAATGGTTGGAAAGGTCCGTTGAGAGTGATCTTTCCATTCTCCCGGGAGCGGAATGTGTTTAAGATTAGGGCTGCGCCTTGTGAAGGCTGCCTACGTACCCTTTTGAGGGGATCAAGCCTTTCGTAGTTCGTTTCAGAGTTAAGGTGCGTATGACCTGTTTCCTAGCAAGACCTTTATGGTCTAGTTATATGTTGTGTAGGAATTATCGAGCATATTGATGTCGATAGCATCTGGACCTTTGCCGGCTTTGAGACTAGCTTCGTAGGCCGTTTGGTCTGGCCGAGCTCGGCCGTTATAGTTTTTGGACTGGCCGTGTGTGGCTCTGAGTCCCTACCGCTTTGCGGCTTTATTATAAGTTTGCGTTTTAAGAGCGTGTTTTTATTCGTATGAATGTAGAGGGAAGAATATGAGTTGTCGTCTCATAGTCTAACTCATTTTGTAGATCGCCCTGTTCGTTTGCCCGTTCCGGAATGTTTCGAAATTTGGTGAGCGTTTAGATATGAACGAAGAGACATGCCTTTAGGATCTCGAATCATGCCTTGAGACGTTAGAG
>CAKOAT010318599.1:4543-22965 GCA_932364175.1 Eruca vesicaria subsp. sativa
TTTTAAATTATTTTTAAGAAAAACTGACCCAGACGACTTACGAGGGCTAGAAACGTAAAAAAAATTCGCGTTTTTTGTTTGTTCACAAGGAGTTGGTTGTAATTTCAATAGCCTTTTAAGTTACTTTTGCATTTGATTCAAGTTTGGGTTTACTTTTGCATTTCAAATCAAGTTTTGAGTCATATTTGGCAATTTTCCCGAGTTTTTAATCTAAAATTAAGGTTTGGATTTGAGATGTGGTATTTAGAGGATGGAGTTTAAGATTTTAATTAAATAAATATATACTAAAAATTTAAATAAAAGTTTCAGCAAGAATTTTCAGATTTTAGAATAAATTTTTGAAAAACTTAAAATTTGAAAATATTTAAAAAATATTTTAAATTTTTTTTGTTAAATAATTTTGTAAATTTAAATATCTGCAAAGTAACGGTAGAATAATATTGTATCTCTAATGAAATTGTTTTATTTATTTTTCTCCTTATGAACTACTAGGGTTCTTTACCTCGTGTAAGTGTATATTTTATTTAAATTTTATTCAGTTTCACATATTCATTATTGTTATAGTTTCACTATTTTGTTGAGTGTTCTTTTTCAAGATTTTTATTTAGAAAGACATTGAAGATTCAAAGAAACACGTGCTAGTATTTGTAAAACCAAGACAAATAAATTTAACCGAAAATAGAGGAAGAGATGACTTTAGAAAGAAAAGTGTGTATCATTTTGAAACACTATCACAACCATTTCCGTGAGAGATTTCCCTTCCTTGTTTTCTGTTTTTTTTTTTGTTTTCACTTCATGTGTATTTGGTGATTTTTCATCATGACTAGGCTGGGCATTTTACCCGGACCCGAAGACCCGAACCGGAACCGACCCGAAAATACCCGACCCGAACCTGACCCGAAAATTTACAAGTACCTATTGGGTCTAAATTTCTTTTACCCGAATAGACCCGGACCCGAAAGGAACCGACCCGAATAGATCCGGACCCGAAAAGAACCGACCCGAATAGCCCCGACCCGATAAGAACCGATTTGTACCCGACTTATAAACATGTATATCCAAAACTATTATTTTGTGTTATGTCTTATATATCTATACTATTTTATAATTTAGTTGAAATATCTTTTTTTAACAATATTTATTATTATTTGTAACAGTTTTAAGTAATATAAAGTTTTAAAATGTAAAATTTAGAGTTTAAAAATATTTTCTTTAATTATTAATAGTTTAATTTAAGTTATTTTATAAAATTTTAGATATATAAGAAAAATATTGAATGAATTTGAGTGAGTTTGGGCATGTTATGTATTTTTAGATTCTAATTACCCGGACCCGATATGGATCCGAAAATTACGGGTATTTTACAGGTATTGGAATTATAGACCCGAACCGATCCGGACCCGGCAAGATCCGACCCGAAACCGACCCGAAAAATCATAGGTACCTATATGGGTCTAAATTTCTAAGATCCGAAAGACCCGGACCCGATATGAACCGACCCGAACCCGACCCGAGGACCCGAATGCCCAGGCCTAATCATGACTATTGTCTGAAGTGGTGTGTATGTTTAACTTAGTTTGAAATGTATCTTTCTAAACTGGGACAATCATCCGTGATGAAAAAATAGTTGTCAATATAATATTTTATATTTTGTGACAATAAAATGTTAAACAATCAATCTTTTCTGTATTATAAAACTATCTTTTTCGGTGGATTATCTGACATTTTTAGGCTGAAAACGTGGTTCTTGGCTGTGAATTTGAAAGTCTTATATATCTGAAAAATGAGCTGTTTCGTTTTCTTCAAGTCGACTCAAACATGTGCACTATATTATATTCTCAATTCTTTATTTTTCTTGTGTTGTGATTTTTGATACACTTAATGGTAGTCAGAAAAGTTGTTTAAAGTTTGGACAAAAATATCTCAAAAATGAGATTTGATGCAGGTTTTGAGGGAAGCTTGGTTATTTCAGTGTCAAACGCGAAAACTAAAGCACAAACATTACCGTCATTGACGCAAAGCTAAACTGTTGTACCTACAATCACCGGTGTTCATTAGAAAATATAAGTAAAATTAGCACGTAGAATGAGTCTAAGGAGAAAGTTAAAGTAAGAGGGATACTAAGTTTCAGAAAATGTAAGAGGGATATTTATAGCGAATTAAAGCTAAAAATATCATTAACAGCGTACACACCTCTCCATTCTCACGTATATAGTGAAATTCAGAGTTGATACTAAACAAAGACTACTTGTAGAGATAAAAATATTCTATTTGTTTACCATAAAAGGTATGATGTGGATCAATTGATTAAGTTTCATTTGGTGTAAGATGCTTTTAAATTGGGTATTGGAAGCACATCAAGAAAAAGACAAAATTTCAGAATCACAAATTATATCTTAATCAAAAGCTTTCCGATTATATATATATCTAACTGAAAGTCGGATAAAGTTATGAATCGTTTTTTTATGGTAGGAATAGAAGAGTCTAAGAAATGTTAACTCACAACAGAACCACAATATAGACAAATTTGTTGTAGCTTTGAATTTATTTTTTTCAAATCTCTGGCTATAAACATTAATTTTAGCTATTTGGAAAGTGAAAATAAAGAGAAAAACAAAACAAAAGGATGATGAAGAAGGGTATATGAGATTATTGCCGCTAGAAGATCAGAATTTATAAGGTTAGCGTAACCATTGTTGAAACGTCTCGAGTGGGAAGTTGGAGTTGATAGACATTTTGAAACTGAAGATGCATGTTGATATTGTAATTATTGGTATTAAAGTAGCATATGAGTTACCTTTCGTTTAAGAGTTCTTTTTTATATCTGAATCTGCAGGATAAATAAAAATAATTGAATTTCAAAAAAAAAAAGTTGAAGGTCGTAGATTATTATGTTTGGCCACTATATTAGTGTATGGCCAAACTAATTAAATTATCTGGTTTTTTTTTTTGAAACACAAAAAAAAAACCCAGATAATTTAGTTAGTTTGGCCATACACTAATATAGTGGCCAAACATAATAATCTACGACCTTCCGTTGAAGAGTTTTTTTTTTATATCTGAATCTGCAGGATAAATAAAAATAATTGAATTTCAAAAAAAAAAGTTGAAGGTCGTAGATTATTATGTTTGGCCCCTATATTAGTGTATGGTCAAACTAATTAAATTATCTGGTTTGCATATGATTTTTTGGGTCAAATATATATTTTGTTTGTGAAGTTTTTATATAAAGATCTGTTCAATATTTATTTCTCTCTCTAAATGCCATGGAATATATGTATTGTTTCAAATTGTATTTCCTCAGCTAAATGCCATGGAAGATATGTATTGTTAGAATTATCCTTAGACGAATCATTGGAACTCTTACTCAGGAATAAGAGGATGAAATGGTGAGCCACTATTTATTTATCTCTCTCTAAATTCCATGGAAGATATATATTATCTCAAATTGTATTTCCTCATTCAGGTTTCTAGGATCATTAGATAGCCGCTATCTCTCGTCAGCAAACACGCTTAGTGTTTACTTTCAGCTAATGGTTGCTACACAATATAATCATAAAATCTCTACTCCTAGTTTTCAAAATACATAATTTCACTAATGGTAAAACTAATATTAGTGCCCAAATTATGTTCACCTCTGTGCATCTTCATATTAATGCCGATTTTGCTGTGTTTTGACAAGTTGATTACCTCTCATGTCATCACATGCTTCTGCATTGGGTGAAATCTTGAAGCTCTGATGCCTCCTTATATGTGTAAGAGGCCAAACAACTATTGAAAGCTTCAAGTTTAATTCTTTTTCATGATTATTTTTCATGATTGACTTGTCCTATTACGTTTGCAATATACACAATCAAATTAAAGTAGAATATATGCTCACTAAAATCATATTAACAATTGAATCATGAACTTTAGTTAATCAAAATGAAACTGAAGTTGGATATCGTAACATCAAAAAATATTAACCGGAAGAAATGATGAAAAAATTAACTTTGTAATATTTTCTATTTAAATACCACTACAACACCAAATTTAAAACATCTTAATATCAAAAAATTTTCATGCCTATATAAATGATAAGCACAAACACTAAATAACAATCTCTCACACTAAATAACTCCATGAATTCAAATGAACAAATATCTAATCTAAAGCTACTCCCTTAAGATGTTTAAGGACATATAATTTCTAGGGTTGTCATGCAATCATGCAAAACACTTGCTAAAGCTGCTGAAGACATCTGCGTCTACAATCTCAAACCATTAACCACTCATCCACTTGCATCCATAACAAGGAATACCGATTCAGTGATCAAATGTTTATCACCTGGAAATTTAAATCTAATTATATGAGACTCATTGAAGAATATTTTGAAAACATAATACTAACGTTGGTCTTCATCATTTACAAGTATCAGCAGGCGGTTCTTACGTAGATACTATTTATCTATACGGTATAGTCTATGCAGAAGAGAAAAAGAAGTGGTTGAAGCATACATTGATAAAATTGATTAGAAGAAAGATTATGAAGTGGTGATCAATGTTGGAAGCGAATTAAAAATCATTACATGGCATATGAGTTAAACAATTAGATGTTACTATACCATCCTGAAAGCAACAAAGGCTACTATTTTCTGCCACCCAACCAATTTTGCCAAAAGATGTGAGCACTGCCATTTGTACAAGCAAATGACTAAGGTCGTAGATTTCATTGGAGACGTTTCAATTCGTGTAATCTCAATAATAAAAAAAATGCAGCAACTAATATGTACTATGAAAATGATACATAATAATATATCTATGTTCTCCAAATTAAATATTTACTAGAGTTTCACCCGCGCGTCCCCGCAAATTTTTGTTTTATATTATAATATGTTTTTAAACATTGTAAATGCCATTAATATAACTGTTTATGTTTCTGTTTTAGATACATACATTATTTAATTTTGACATATTGGTGTGTTGTTCAATGTTTAGATTCTGAGCTTTATAATTTATGGCATTGTTTTAATTTTGCGCTTTGTGGGTTAGATTCATTTTATTTTGATAAAGTAAACAGTAGAATGTAAAATATTATAGGTACCCCCTATATTTCTAGGTTTTAGTTAAATAACTTATGAATATTTTGATTTAAAATTGTATTTAAATTTCAAACATGAAATTGATTTTTGATAATAACAAATACATGTTTAGAAATGAAAATTCAAAAATTTGATCATAAAAAACATTTCCAAAATAAGTACAGGTTATTTGAATTTTTTTATAAGCTAATAACAAAAGTTATTAAATTGAGACATTTATTATGATCTAACTTTTTTAATACATAAAACACCAAGCAGCCCTATATATTGTTTTTGAACAATGTTTATGGCAAGATAATAAAGTAGTAATCATGTATTGCATATGTATGGCAATGTAGTTGATTATGTGAGAGTAACAAGAATGTTTTTGAACAAATTATAGTAAGATAATAAAGTATTAACAACATATTGGTGTGTAAGACAATGTAATTAGTATTAAACTAAAAATATGTGAGAAAATCATGCATTTAGTTATTATAGGATTGTAGTTAATGATTTGTTTAAATTAAAATTAAAAATTTAATATTAAGATAGTGACATGAGATGGTAACTATTTAGGAAAAGTTAGGACTATTTCAAATTTGTATTTTTTAAATAGTTTAGCTTGGTGTGTATGGCAGTGTAGTTAGTATTAAACTAAAAATATGTGAGAAAATCAAGCACTTAGTTATTATAGGAATGTAGTTAATGTTTAGTTTAAATTAAAAATAAATAGTTAATATTAAGATAATGGCATGAGGTGGTAATTATTTAGGAAATGTCATGGTTATTTCCAAGTTTGTAATTATTTAGGAAAAGTTGTACAAACTCAAGGAATGCAGTGGACTTAGATGAAAAAGAAGCGGTCACATGGCTTATTTCAAAGTGAGTGAAACATAATGTGGATCTCTAATTAAAGCAGGGAAGAGGTAAGCTACCCAAGAACATAAGCATACTAAAATTAAGTAAGATGGGTTCTTGGATGAAAGTATCCCATCATGTCAGAAGTTGCAGCATTACTGTGAATTTCTGAATGCTTACTGAATGAAGGATCAGTCCTAGGTAACTCCATGAGTTTGTGCTTTATCATGCAAGACAAAAATAACAAATGATGTAGGTAGTTTTCTGTGAAAGGCCTGAAGATTAGACTCTTTATAACCTAAGCCACACAGAAGCATCATTATCTCTCTTAAGTTTTTTTTTCTTTTAATCTTGAAATAAAGAGGTTGTAATTTTCATATTACAGTGAGGGACAAAAATACCTCCCCAAAACTAACGGTTCAAAGCCGTGAACAGGGTGAATAAACTGCTTGTGTTCTTTCTTGTGTGTTTAGACTATTCTTAGCCAAATCAAATTCTGTTAGGTTTATTTTGGTTTTGATTTGGTTTGAATAACAATGTTAGAACCTGATAAAATTCCAGAGTTCAATTTAGTCTTGGTTTGGTCCCCGTTTTCTATTAATATCGAATAATTAAAGTAAAAATCACCTTTAAAATTTGGATAAAATATCGGAACTCGAATTAATTTAAATATTTTGGATAAAAATATTTGGATTGTTTCTTTCTATCAAAAAATTAAGATAATCCTTTTTGGATAATTTAATTTGTTTATACGTAGTAGTTTTTAAAATATTTTATAGTGTCAAATATAATTAATATTTTTTGCTATTTTGGCTATTCAGGTTATATTTTTGATTCTCGGTTTGGTTCTGATTTGGTTTAATTTTGTTTTGTTCTAGAAATATAGAAATCATGCATATATTTCTGAACATTGATTCAATTTTGTATTTACGGGTTTTTTTTTCTATTTCAGATTGGCTTTCGGTTCTTGATTTATATGCCGCGCGGCTTAACTTTTTTGTACAATATGTATTATATATAAATAAATGAACAATTTATTTTAATGATAGATTTTATGGATTAAATATTAAGACTGTTTTCATATTAAAATCATTGCGAATAGCCACTTAATAATTACAGAATATTTTAGTATTTTGATGTGTATGACTATGAAATTTTTTAATTAGATTTCATTGATAATATATAGTCAATACCATCAATATTCGGTTTTACTATTAAAGATTTCAATCTAGATTTGCTTCCATTTATTTTCAAAATATTAGATTGGCTCCAATTTAATTTTAAAATATTTTCAGAATGTAAAAAAAAATATTTAAAATTTGGCACAAAATCTATTTTTTTTTTATAATCTTGCCATAAAGAGCATGTAATTCTCAGATTATAGTGAGGTTAAGAGACAGAAGATTTGTTCCCAGAAATAAAGGTTTGATGCTGTAAACTAGGTGAACAAATTGTTTGTGTTGTCTATTTATTTTGACCAGATTGCTCTCATTTATCAAATTCAGATTCAGCACAAGTCATGTCTGTCTGTTTCTTGACGCTGCAATCGGTTGTGAGATGTCTCCTGGTTTTTCTAACGGTGCTGGTAACAAATATAGTTGAGCCAGTGGCTGGAAAAATCATCATTTCTAGTCAACAAAAGTAAGAGACTGAACTCAGGCTTAAGCAACTCAACAAGTAAGCTCTTAAGTTCATAGAGGTATACATAAGACGAATATAACTTCAGGAAAATAAATTTAGTAACGTGCCCTTTTTATTGGTAAAAGTAACATGCCCATTTGTTTATAATATATCAAAAGAATAGTTCTAATTTAAAGTTTATACTTGTTAGAATAGGGTCCACGGTTTTAATATTGACTTCTCAAGATATAGTGCATACATGCAATCATATTTCATCTACAATCTTGACGTATAGAAAAAACTATATTCAACTATAAGTCTAAAATAATTTCTTACAAATATGTCTTTTTGTTTCCTTGCATTATTCGTTGTATTGATCAAAGTTCAAATGGAGAGATATTTGACTGCATATCTATCGCAAAGCAACCAGCTTTTGATCATCTCATGCTCGAAAACCATACGATTCAGGTTCTTTTTGGTCCTTTCTTTTTAGGTATTATTTCATGACGTATATACTTTGATATTTACCACTACAATATATGTTAAAATATTGAAAATAGATGACACCTAGTTCTTATCTGTATAAGGGTTTAGCTGAAGAAAACAATGCTCCAGCACCAACAAACGACGAAGAGCAACCAGAAAAAATAGTTCATCCTTGGAAATTGGTAGGAGAGTGCCCTGAAAACACTATACCTATCAAAAGAATAACAAAAGAAGATCTTTAAAGAGTAGATCATATCAAGAATTACGGGAAAAAATGAATATCTCTCATCCTCATCAATTCTATCACCCTACCGGTATAAGTGTAGATAACGGCCATGAGGTATGTGTATACATGCATTCAAATTATCAATACTTGTCATTTTTTCATCAGATAAAACCGTCAATTTGTTGAATTATATGTTTTATTTTGCAGTATGCTATCACATATGTTAATGGTGGTCCTTACCGTGGAGCGAAAGCACAAATAAACGTATGGAAACCGCGGATAGAAGCACGAGAAGCAAGTATATCACAGATATGGATCCTTGAAGGCGAATTTGGTCCTGGTATGAATACTATAGAAGCTGCTTCGCATGCGCATGTCCACCGGGTTCTATATATATGGTGATGACAATCCTTGATTTTTTATCTACCGGACAGTAAGTTCTCATAAACTATTAATTACATTTTTGCTTCTTTATATTATTATTTTTTTTTTAAGTATTAACTAGTTTTTTATATAAAATGAATTTGTAATGACTAAATTTTATGATAAATTCAAAAATAAAAAAAAGAGTGACAATTACCAGAATACAGGATGCTACAATCACTTGTGCCCTAGTTTTGTTCAAATACACAAAACATTCACCCCTGGTTATTTGTTAACACCCATCTCCACCTATAATGGTCCACAAGTCAAATTTACTGTACAAATATGGAAGGTTGGTTTAGTTAATAAGATATACAATCTTATATGGTGGCATACACACTCATGTACATTGTAGTATACATCATATTTATAATTTTTACGTTTAAATCAGAGTTTATTTGTTATATTTTTCTTAGGATCCAAAGACAGAAAACTGGTGGTTACAACTGAATAGAAAGAGTTGATAGGGTATTGGCCAAAAGAGCTATTCACAAACCTTGCAAATGAAGGGGCAAGCATGATTGAATGGGGAGGTGAAGTGGTGAACACGAAGAACAACAGACAACACACAACCTCTGAAATGGGAAGTGGACAATTTCCAAGTGAAGGATTTGGAAAAGCAAGTAGCTTGTCGTCAAAATAATTGATATGAATGATTGTATAATAGATCCAGTTAAAGTTCAAACATTAGTGACTAGACCTGCTTGTTACGATCTTAAAACAGGTTATGATAAACAATACGAGTTTTTTTTTCTACTATGGTGGTCCTGGTCGTAACCCGAAATGTCCTTAGAGATTTCACATCTATTTAAATCTAAAATAAAAATTGTTCAAGTTGTAGTGTTCTCCGGATGGCTTGGTCTACTTCATTCTCTAGAGTTATTAGTTATAACTAAACATAAGTTTGACTATAACTTTTGGTTTGTCAAAAATTTTACAAGTTTGATTATCACTTTTGGTGATGGATGGAAATGTGTCTGGTGTGGAAAAAATAGTGTAGAACTTACTTAAGTAACAGAGATGAGAAAAAAATATTACCGATACTGATAATGGTTTCATGGTATAATATGATAGACAAAAGGCGAAAGAATAGTTCGCTTTGTGCTCACCACATGGCTGCATAATCTCACAAATAGAAAGCTTTTCTCTCTAGAGTCTCTCCCACAAGCCGCCGTCAAACCCTAATCTCACAAATAGAAAGCCTTTTCTCGCGGTGGCTGTGTGAGCCTCGCCTCCGGCCACCGCGCATCTACTGCCGGTTTACGCATTCTGCCTCATCCCTTTGTTTCCTCCACTCTTCTCTCTTCTTTGTTCGGTGTTTCTGGGTTCGATGGGTCTTCGCCGTCGAAATAAACTGAAATCAAAGGCGTCTTTGGTCTCTCTGGAACACGAACGAGGTCCGATCTGTTGAGGTAAGCTTCGGGAGCCTTGGATCAACCTTTAGTCACCAGCTGCGCTTAGATCTGGGTCAGATCTGAGATCTGAGACTCGCCGGAATGCATGATGCGTCGCTGCTGTCACCGCTTCCGCCTCATCGTCTCACTCCAGTCGGTTCCTTCTTCTGTGTAGCTCCAAGGTTGTTGTAGAGCTTCTCCTCTCTTAGTGAGTGAAAGGTGGTTATGAGGTAACGCCACCGAGGACCTCTTCCCTTAGTTCGAAAGACATCAACCATGGTGGTCTCGGGTTTCTAGTTTGGTAACTCCTTCTTGCTTCCGATGTTGTTCACTTGGGTCTTGAGGACAACCCAATGATACGGCGTCAACTGCTTCAAGGCGGAGCCTCTTCTACCCAAAGCCATCTGCTTTCAAGGACTATTCACTTCTTCCGTTCTTCAATTCCATCCTCCTAAGCTCCGGTCCTTGTTTCTGTGTGTCTTGAGGTCGACATTGTACCCATTGTGTCGCGTAGTCGGATAGGGGGCCAAATCGACCGTCTGCGCTTGACCGTAACCATTGCTTCATCTTCAAATGGCGTCGAAGTCGGGTCTACATGTTAGTAAGTGCCGAGAAAGCTTGAGTTTTGTTGGTCAGCGTCCTCCTCCAGCGGAGCTCCGGGATGGGAGCCAGCCGTCGCCGTCGATGCCTGCTTGGAGCCACTTCGGTGAGACCTGACTATTCTTCTCTTATGGCTTTACTCTTGTTACTTCTGGTTGCTCCAGTATTACGAGAAGCGCTTGGAGGGGGAGATTACTGTTAGTCTTTTGTTCTAGTTTGGTATTACGTTCAAAGCTTCCATTGTTTTGGTTAAGTCTTGAACATAATTTCGTTGGAGTTTAGAGTCTTTTTTAAACTTTTTTGCACCTCTAAGCTTTCAGAATAGCTGAAAAGCAAATTGTGGTTGCACTAACATGTAACCAAACCTTCATTAATTTACCATTTAGCAAAAAAAAAAAAAAAAAAAATATGATAGACAAACAAGTGTCCTCAGTGTTCGTTGCATCAAGTCAAGAAGGAAAGGAACTAATTTTCAGATTTAACATCAAAGGAAGCGTATGAAATTAATGTATTAATATATTAGAGATTATGCATATCACCAAAGTACCTTGTGGACAAATTTAATTGGTTTCCATGGTTTACTAAAGTGTATTAGGGTTTGACCAAAACAAACTAAAGTTTATTAGGGAATTCTAATTCAATAATGGATTTTTTAAAAAGTATAAATTCAATAATTATTTAATGATTCTATATTTTGTTTATATATAATATATCAGTGTTATTGTAATTATATTTGTAAATCATGCAACATGGATTTTAACGTCTGGCGTTTTTTAATTAAGACTTACTAAAGTTTGATTTGCACGCTCGTGCGTATATATTTTCATTTTATAAATAAATATGTTTGATGTTATTGTAAAATAATTAAATATATGATTTATATTTTAATATTATACATTGTCTAAATTTATAATTTTATTCTTTGCTATTAACTAATTTTTAATATAAACTTATTTTTTATATATTTTTGAGTTCAGTATTATAAATTCATAATACAGAATAATCAAATAGAAAGTCGCTTTTTAAAATATGATTGATAAAATTTTATACAATTTACATTTAATTAATTTAGCCATATTATTTTAGTAAATTTTATATATAGTAGAATCTATGACATTATTTTAGTATGTTTGTAGCGATAAGATATTTTGGATGTTATGGTAGTAAATACTATGATTTTTTTTTTGTTATTTAATTAAGATTTTAAAAATCTTACGCTATTTAGATTTTTATAATAGTATTTGTTTTTCCATGTTCCATTTGAAAAAAAATACACTTTAGCATCTATGAATTTATATTCTATTAGATTTAGAATATTTTCACTTTCAGTTTAAAATATTTATTTTCAAAATTGTATATTTGGTCAAGATTGTTTTTCAAAAGTACATAAATATGTTGAGTTTAAGAGATTAGTTGACTTTAATTATTTTACTAAATTAACCCATTATTTTATAAAATAAATTTACAATATACAATATTTTTTATTTTTCTCAAATGATTATTTTTAATTAAAAATAATTAAATTTGTAGTTAAAAAAATATTTCCTTAATATATTTTAAATTATTTCTGATACCCTAATTTTTAAATAACACATGAAAATAAAAATTCATTAAGTACTATTATATTTAATTGGTATATAACCATTTTTAGATAATATATTGGTTTTATTTTCAAATTAAATAATAATACATAGTTGGAGATATAAAATTTTAAAATATGCTAACATTTCTTTTCATAAATAAAAATATTTTTTATATAATTTATATAACTAATAACTATTAAAGTAATATTATATATCCAACACGAAATTAACTATCATATTATTTATAAAAAAATATTTAAAATTACTAGTGAGATTTTATTATATTTTCTCAAAAGATTTTATTATAACTAAAATAAAATTTAAATCTATTTTTCTCAACATATTTTGTTACATATTTGATCGATTAATGTAAATATTCAATTAATCAAATAGTACAACAAAGACTGTCTACAATAGATAAAAACAAATAGCACTCTAAATTAATAGATTAGATATTATCATGATCCAATTAATTTTATTTAAAATGAAATGATGTTAAGTCTAATATTATTTAACTAAAATTTTAAATACTATGTTTAGATACTACTAGAGCTTCACCCGCGTGTCCGCGTGAGTTTTTTTTTATTATAATATATTTTTAAAAATTGTAAATGCCATTAGTTTAACTCTTTATGTTTCTGTTTTAAATACATACATTATTTAATTTTGACATACTGGTGTGTTGTTCAATGTTTCGATTCTGAGCTTTATAATTTATGGTATTATTTTAATTTTGCGCTTTGTGGGTTTTATTCATTTTATTTTAATAAATTAAACAGTAGAATCTTATATAATAAAGTTGGCTTTTTTCACTCCTTAGGGGAACAAATGCCATGTGTCACCTTCTTTTAATGATATTTGTATATATATTATATTTAACAAATTTTAATTTACTTAATAAACCAATAAATGCTAAAGGAAATTTAAAAATAAATTAAAACAAGTTTTCTATTTCATTATTATTTTTTTTAGTTTTCCATTTTAACGAAAATTTACAAAAAATTGTAATATATATTTTTATTTATGAACAAATGATATATATAAGTTAATGTGTTTTTTTATAATGTACTTATATTTAGTTTATTTTTTATTAATGTTATATATGCATTTTTATATAATAAAGTTAGCTTTTTCACTCCTTAGGGAGAAAAATGACATGTGTCACCTTCTTTTAATGATGTTTTTATATTTATTATATTTAACAAATTTTAATTTACTTAATAAACCAATAAATGCTAATAAAATTTTAAACATTAATTAAAACAAATTTTCCATTTCATTATTATTTTTTTAGTTTTCTATTTTAACGAAAATTACAAATAATTTTAATATATATTTTTGTTTATGAACAAATGATATATATAAGTTAATGTGATTTTTTTAAAAAAAATTACTTATATTTAGTTTATTTTTTATTAATTTTATATATACATTTATAATGTAATGGTGATATATGATTTATTGGTTATAAAATATTTCAAAAGCTTATCTAAAATAAATATCTATACATCTCTTATATGATAAAGTAGAGTTTTTTTCTCTCCATAGAGGTAAAAGATGATACTTGTCATTCTATCATTTGCTGAAAGTGTTTTAGGTCCAATTATAAAAAAAAAAGTTATTTTCTTTAAATTTTTATTGATTTTTACAAATGATATGATTTATAATAAATATTTTTAGTCCAGTAAAGTAAAAAAAAAACTTTTCACTTTCAACCTATTCTTCAAGATGGATGACAACTTTCATATCTCTAAATATGAAATTTTTAAATAAATATCCTTGATTCTTAAATCTATTTGCTCGATTTTAAAACCAATATTATTGATTCTTAAATAGATTTTCATTTTGAAATCAATATCCTTGACTTCCAAAAAAATTCCGTAAAATGAGAGTTTAAAAGAAAAGAAAAAGCTCCAACAAGAACCAAACCAAAACGAGGAAAAACTGAATTACATAACAATACCATTGATTCTTAAATCTATTTGATAGATTTTAAAATCATATGATTTATTAAGATTTGGATATCCTTGATTTCCGTAAAAAGCTATTTTCATTTTGAAATCAATATCTTTGATTCTTAAATATATTTGCTCGATTTTAAATCATATGATTTATCAAAGATTTTTAAATCCAAATGTTTTCTAAATCCATTAAAATATTGGAATCAATAACCCCCACTAAATATTATCACATGTTTACTATAATTATTCGAGAATCATAATTGTATTAATTATCAAATGTCATGCAAGCATATGTAATGCGTGTAAACTTACCAAAAGTTCAGTCTATAATTTTGTTTAAAACTATCAAGTATTATAGATTCAGTGTAGTGTAGTAGTATTATTGTAGTTATAAATGATTATATTACATAATTTAGTATACACTACTTTAATATACGATTGTTAGCAAAAATAAAGATACAATTATTTTTTCAACAAAGTATTAAAATTTTAAACAAAACTAATAAATATAAAGTTATATAAATTTAAATTTTCAGGTATGATATTTTATAGTTTTTTGTTCACTAAATTGAAGAAAAATATTACCTGCTTCAACATCAAAAACAAAATTTTATCAAAAAATAGTATAATAGACACTGTCAGAAGTTTTGAAGAATAAAACAATTACCTATACAAAGACATTATTAAATACATCAGTTTGTCATAAAGTAGTTCATCAAACAATAACCAAACAATCTCATCTAGACATTACAGTTTTGATTAAATATCATGTAAATTTATTTAAAATCTTAGCATAATTAAAACAGAAACATGTAACATCTACTGTCAATATTAGTTCGTTTACAATTTACTAATTTAAACTTCATTTTATGATTTATATTTTTAAAAATCGATATATAGATATTATATATATTCAAATTAATATAATCAATTAAATTAAACTAAAATTTATATAAGAAAAACTGGGCGTAGCCCGGGAAAACCACTAATGTTAAATATTATAGGCACCCCATAGTTTTAGGTTTTAGTTAATTAACTTATAAATATTTTGATTTAAAATTGCATTTAAATTTCAAATATGATATTTAGTTTTGATAAAACAAATACATGTTTAGAGATAAACATTTAAATTTTTGATCAAAAAAACATTTCAAAAATAAGTGCAGATTAGTTTTTATCAGCTGACAATAAAGTTATTAAATTGGGCCATTTCGACTATTGGATGCTCTCCTTGGCCAGGTGGAAGCCGAGAATGACAGCCTGCTATCCCTCGGAAATTCCGTTTTGGATTAAGGTGGTTGGTCTCCCAACTGATTTCTGGTCCCCTGAGGTTCTGCAAAGTATTGGTGATGCAATTCGTGAGACCACGGATGTCGATTTGGATCTTGGGAAAATCAGAGTGGTGATTGATTGTCGTAAGGAGTTAGTTTTTGACACCACGGTGGAGCTACGGGGTGCAGAGTTCTATGATGATTGGGAAGTTCAAGTGTCACTGCAGTTTGACAAGCTCTTTGGTTATTGTGATGACTGTCTCAGCCTTTCTCACCATAAGACGAAGTGCCCTTTGCGTCCTGCTTCTCCAGCTAAGAAGGTAGAGAGTCGGGTCTCTAGGGAGGGTGTGGAGGACATGGCCAGAAGCTATCGTGGAGTGGTGCTAAATGGTGAAGCTCGTCACCAAGACAGGAGGAAGGTATTTTCGGGGTATGCAGGTAAAGGTAAAGTTCAGGTGTATGACGATCAGGGTTTGAAGTGGACTCAGGTACCAGAACGGAGTGGTAAAAGGCCACAAGTCTCTCATCGACATCATAGAGAGGGTGAGGTTTCAGGATACCGTACCTCGCGTAGGGAGTAAGAGCGGGGTTACCGTCATGAAGACAGACGGGACTACCGTTGGAGAGAAGAAAGGAGCAACAGTCCTTTAAGATCCAGGAGGGAGGATATCCGAGAGGAAAGAGAGATGAAGGGTACTGATAAGCAGGAGGGAGGTGATTTGAAAGACCTGACAGAAGAGGTAGATCTTATGTCTGTCACGGGAGAGAGGGAGGTGGAGGAAGGCCAGATACTTCCACAGGAGAAGGAGGGTTTCATTATGGAGGAGGATCTCCACAGTCTTACCGATGGAGAAGGTGCAGATGTTGGTAAGGAGGAAGCTGGAAAAGATTATGAGCTCGAGCAGACAATGGCAGGAACTGTAAGATCCGAACCCGGCCGTCTAGGCCACGGTCAAAGCCTCACATCGCTCGGTCCTCTTCCGGACCGAACCTCAAAATTTCTGCCCTTTATTTAAAACATCGTCCATAGGTAAGGACAAACTCAGACCTTAGCTCAAGACTACCCTAGTCATTTACTAGCTTAGGTCAAGTCAAGTTATGCACAGCGGAATATTGTCTACTTATCCATTGGTCTATAACCAATATAGAACTTGTCTAGTCGAATCACCTTAGCCTTGGTTAGTATTCTCAACTACCACTAGCTCCAAGGTCGATCCTGAACCCAACCCAAGTCATACAAATCCGAGGTTCCATGTCATCGGTCCAGCTGACCTAGTCAGCTCATCCTCCTAGCTGATTTAGCTAGCTCATACTCCTAGCTGACTTAGCTAGCTCGTCCAGCTCATCGAGCTGATACACCTAAGCTATCTGAAACTGAGCTAAGGACAGCTGCCTCAGATTGTTTAGCTAGCTCATCTAGCTAGCTAAGCTGAACCACTTCTCTTGAGGTTGCATCTAACCTGATCGAGCTATAAGATAGTTGCACCCAGCTTCCTGCCAACTCGTCCAGCTCTCTTACACCTGCATAAACATCTCCCCTTGGGTACTTAGTCATTCAACCAACCATTCCCACTGACCAAGTAACCTTTGCGAAGTCTTCAATGGTAAAGAACATGCATCTAGCTCTTCTTAGCTCATGCATGATCCTTATTCTTTGTCGAACATGATACCAAGTTCTTCTCAAGTCCTAAGTCAATCAACCAACCACCCCACATGACTCAGAACTGATGAGTCTTCACACTCACCTAACCGGCCATGGAACCATGTCCCATTGAACCGATCGGTTTAACTCTTACAACCGGTGCATCCTTTGATCAATCAGATCAGACACCTTGATCCATCAACTATGGCTCAGGTTGTCCATCCTTTCCCATGATCAGATCACACACGGCCTTCCTTATATAACATACCAGCTCAATACTTATGGTCCATGCCAACAAGTACTAGCCTTACACATCTCCTTTGCTTGCTGTTGGTTCCAAATGAATTGGACCTTGCACTCCACATGGTTCCTCTGATACTAGGACCCCATGTGTCTCCTCAATGAGCCAGATCAATGGTTCACACCATGATCAAATCCAACATCAATCCATGATCCAACATGGATCATCATCACAAGGATATCATCTAACCATCATCTCACATGGATGAGGTAGATCATCAATTATCCGATCCTTTACTCAAGGTCTTGGATCCTTATAACACATCACCAAAACATATCTAAACCGATAGCCTAGCAACAGTTCTAGAAAAACATGGTTCGGTTCCTAGAATTCACTATCTGGCCAAATCTGACCTACTCCAAGTAAATCTCTAAAAATTAATTAAAAACCTTGAAAATTCATGATAAATACTAACTAAGAGAATGGTCCAATCAGATTCCCAAGAACCGGCCTGGATCACATAGATCCGGACCCAATTTAGCCAAATCGGCCATAAGGGACCACCTCTAAATCAATTCCTAAAAAATAATTAAAAACCATGAAAATTCATGCTAATTCCCCACTAAGAAGAATATGTAATCAGATCTTCATAAATCCCACTGGAAGTATGAGATTTGAAAAGATCAGGCCAGCCAAGGCCATCCAAGGCTATGGACTGTCCAACTGTGTTCATCAAGGCTTGGGCTTCCAGCCACAGTGCCTTATCTTCATCAACACACACCACATCATATCAACATATATAGTCTTCAAGGGGCGTGCCATACTTGGCCTCAACAGCGCCACAAGAGACAGAAACATTGTTGGGGTCAAAATCGGTACGACGGAATCAATAGCCAAAATTCCCCGCAAACGCGTAAACGCAACAGTTTTATGAATCTCGAGAATCATTTTATAAAACTAGAGAATTGTTTTATAAAACTCGAGAATCATTTTATAAAACTCGAGAATCGTTTTATAAAACTCGAGAGATCGTTTTATAAAACTCGAAGATCGTT
>CAKOAT010318932.1:0-19872 GCA_932364175.1 Eruca vesicaria subsp. sativa
TTTTTTTTTTTTTTTTTTTTTTTTTTTTTTAATTCGTTTCTGTTTTTCCGCAGTGACCAATCCTTTGCCTCCGTATCCTGTGGATCTCCCGAACATCACCACTTCTCTCAAACGGGGTGAAGTTGTCTGGTGCAGTTTTTCTCCGCAACGTGTCCGCCAAGCGGTTGCCCTCTTCCGATCTCGGCTCTTTACCGATTCTCCGATTGAAGAAGAGGATATGTTTATCGGGGAGTTTATTCCGCATGTTCCCTCGATGAGGAGTGGTAAGTCAGACTTTCGAAGGGATAAAAATCCGGTTGTCGAAGATGACGATTCTGAACGTGCGACCTCTCCTGACAATATTCTCAAGGACTTCCTTGATAGTCAAACGGAAGAAGATGTCTGGACGAAAGCGGGCGGATCGTCGACCTCTCATTTTCTGGACATCGACCATGATCAAGTCCCGGAGTTTACTAGGGGGTCTGAGAAAGCTAAGGAGGTACGTGTGTTTATTATCTTCTTTTTCGAGCGTTTTTATGGTGTTGCTTAATTCTTTTCTTTGGTAGGGTTTCCTTGTCATGAGCCGGGCACTAGATAGCCGTACTGCTGAAGCTCGTCTTGCCGAATTTCGGGGGAACATGGCTGAAAAAGAAGTTGCTCCGTCTTCGAGCCGAGGTCGAGGCCAATCGAGCCAAAGAAGTGGTAGCGAGGGAGGTTGCTCACATGAGGGATGAGTGCGCGGCTAGATCTCGCCGCGCCAAGGAGCTTTCTGATCAAAGGATTCATCGTGCTCGTCGTGCGGGCAAACGAGAGGTTGCTGAAGAGATGAAGACTCGTCGTGAGCGATTTGCAATATGTTGTTCGGATGCCGAAGTTGTCCAACGGGCGTACGGTGATTATCACGAATGTCGCGGGATCGTTCATGGGTTATCCTTAACTCAGAATGAAAGGTATTCGTTTTCTGAAGAATTCTCCGTGCGGCGGGAAAGCTTGAATCGGGAAAGAGATATGCATCCCGAAATTTTCGACCTTAAGGCGCACATGTGGGATCAATGGAATCCCATTGTGGTGTCGCCGGATTCAGTCAAAGTTGGACCTGGGATATCGGACGTGGATGGTGAAGTCGATCAGTCTGCATTTGATGACTTCAATGTGTGATGTTATTAGTTTTTCGATTTTGTCGTTGTTTTTCCGGGACTGGCCGTTGGTGGCTTTGAATCCCTACCGTTTTAGATGTAGAGGGAAGATAACGAGTTGTCATCTCGTATCTAACTCGGAATGTTTCGATTTTTGCGAGTGTTTAGATGTGGGAGAAGAGACATGCCTTTAGGATCTCGATTCATGTCTTGAGACGTTAGCGACCAGTGTGCTGGGTTTAGGGCAATACCTAGGTTTACTTTCGGATCGGAGCTATGCGATGACTAGTCGGCTTTCGTTTTGGCCCGTTGCGATTTTAACCTGACTCCATACCGATTTAGAATCTGCGATAGGTTCTCGGCTTATACGATTCGTATGGTTGGAATCGAGCATCTCACCGGGAACAATTTCTAAGTTGCCCGGAAGTTCCTACCAAAAATTTGGATTTCTTTTCTAGCGCGCTAATTTATCCTAGTCGGATGTATGCGGACCGATAGGTCGATGCGTTTGTTTAGGACGGCTAGCGTGCTCGACGGGGCCAATCGCCGAGCGTTCGTGTTTTTATAGTCGCGGACGGACTTTGGGAAAATATTTTTTTTGAGAGTTTAGGCTACGTCTCACCAGTTCTGTCCGAAAATATTTTGATATGCAAGTTTTATAAAAACGATTAAATGGTTGTTACTGCGGAAGCGATTTTCCGGATGTTTGGAATTTTTGCGTTTTTGATAGTAGCGGAGATATTCTAACTTTGTCTTTATTAAAAATTTCGAAAATTTTTCGATTACAAAGCGAAAACTTTTTTTAAAAAAAAATTTGCGAGTATACGAATACTCGTATACTTGAAAGGGGGGGATAGCTAAACTCGTCTTTAGGCGAGCTGCCTATGTATTCCTTTCGGAAATCAAGCCATCTCGTAGTTCTGATTGTTTGCGTGAGTGTGCTTACTCGGCTGTCGCAGACTTCTCGATCGCTTTAGTTGCGGGATCGATGTCTTTGTCCGGGATTGTCTCCTCCGGACGGGTGGAAGCGATGGGTGCGGAAACTTCTGGTTTCTCGGCTGTTGCTTGCTTTGGGTCGTCTTCTGCGGGCGGTGGCGTGACCTTTGCCCGTTTTGGTTTCACGATTGCTACCGCCAATTGCCTCAGCTTGTGTTCGGCCAGGAAGCAGGATCGCGATTGTCTTTGGCATCCCCAAATTGCTGCGACTCCCGTAGGCGTTGGGAATTTGATGCCTAAGTGATATGTTGACAGAACCTCATTCAAGGAATTTATCCAAGGCGTTCCCATGATCACGTTGTAGATAGCCGGGAAATCGACTACCGCGAAGTTAACGATTTTCGTCACTTCTTTTGCGGCAACCGGTAATCGGATTGATCCCAGGGTCATTGACGACTCGCCGGAAACTAGTCAACGGTATTGGAATCGGCTCGACTTCCGAGAGATCGATTCCCATGCGTGCTAGCGTGTTGCGGAAGATCACGTTGACAGTACTCCCAGTATCGACCAAGATCCGAGCGACTTCTAAATCGCTTATTACTAAGTCGATGACGAGAGGATCGGCGTGAGGTTGGTCAATTCCGCCGGTTTCAGCGTCGTCGAATGAGATCACTCCTTTCAAAGAGTCATCCGTCAGCACCTTCCAACTCGAGCTGGTTTCGGCTTTGCGTTGGTAGGATTTTATAGACGAGACGGTCTCGTTGTAGTATTGCGATTCGCCGATGATCATGTTGATTTTTCGGCGGTTAGAGTCGTTACCCTTCCCGTCTTGTCTTCGTCCGCGTTTTTCGCCTGACTGGTTTCCCTGAGGCATAGTTTCTGCTTGCGCGTTCCTATCGTTCTTCGGAAGGCGATCTGAATCGCGGATGAGATCCTTGACACTGGATATCTCAGAAAGTTCTCCCGCGACCAATTTTGCGGCAAGTCTGGCGCTGAGAACTTTGCAGTTCACGGTGGAATGCCCGCGGGTTTGGTGGAGGTCGCAAAAAGAATTCTCGTCGTAATTCAAATTTCACGTCCACGTGTTACCCGTAGTTCGCCCTTGCTATGAACCGGAGTTGATGGCGTAGTTATGCGCCCCTTGGAGATCCCGTCCCTCGTGATGGACGAATTTGTCGTTACGAGAGTTCCTCTTTTTCTACTTCTGCTCGGATGCAATATCCTTCGCGGATGTTTTCGTCGGCTTATGCTTCTCGGACAAGATTTTGGTCTCCTCTTCGATGGTTTTGAAGTCAGTGGCCTTATGGAGCGCATCGTGGATCTTCCGCGGTTTCTCGAGAGTTATCCACTTGCGGAATTTTGATTTATACCAGAGTGATTTCCTTAACGCGTCAATGGCGGCTTTGTCGCTAATCCTGCTAACCCTAGCCATGACGAGTTTGAACCTACTCATGAAATCGCGGAGAGATTCGTCCTCCTTCTGCACCAAGATCCAGAGGTCGGCGTCGGAAGTTTCCGGGTTAATGAACATCGAATACTGCTTCAGGAATTCCAAAGCCAGTCGACGGAAACTTCCGATCGAATTTCGCCTGAGTTTGGCGAGCCATTCGACCGCGGCTCCTTCTAGGTTTTCGACGAAGAGGCGGCAGTAGCCTGCGTCTTTTTCGTGGTCCTTGAGCTTGGCTCGTCCCATGGTGATCTAGAATGCTTGTGGGTGCGCTTTGGGATCGGACGTCCCGTCGTAAGTCGGCACCTTAAGTTTTCCGGGATCGGGCAGTTTGATCTCGGTGTTGCGGGCCGTGAAGGGAGTTTTCCGAGACTCGTACAGTAGCCGATCAATCTCGGGTGCGGCGCTGGTAGCGTGGTGAATCTGAGATTTCACCGTTTTACCGCTGCGGCCGTTTTGGTGATATATTCGCGGAGATCGCGAATTTCGGTTAGACCGCCAGCAGTTTGCCGACCTTGTCGGCGTTTGCTGCGAGTGACTAGAGATCGCTCCTCGGCGGTTTTTGCATATCGCGCGAAGTCGAATTCCCCCCCCCGTCTCCAGTAAAAGAACGTTCGGGAAAAAACTCCGGCAGAGGACTTCGAGTCTTTCTTCTCCTAGGATGGACGTCATCGTCTTCGTCCGATGAATCGGCCTGGTCGCTTGTCTCCAGGTTAAACCTTTCGATGCCGTCGCCCTCGGTCTCCTGTTCGTGAGTAGGAGGTTTCTCCGATTTGTTCAGCGTCGCGTCAGGATTCTCTTTTCCGGATTCCTTTTCCGGTAAGTTACCCTGCTCGGTTCTGGGACGATCCGTAGGAGCGCCAAAGTCGAGCCTCCTTCCGCGGATCATAGTAGTTCCGCGGGGGCGAATTGCTTGGTTTTCACGGTTAGGGTCTCTACCCGTTTCGCCAGCGAACCAATGAGCTTTTCCCGCTCTTCTGATTTTTTGTTAAACTCGGAAAGCATCTTCTCGAGGGTCTCGGCGTTAGCGTTTGTAGCGTTGGCCGCAGACGCTCCTTGTGGTGGTGTTGTTTCAATGTTATCGCGTTCGTTGCGAGTTTGGTTGTCACCAGTCATCGTTTTTTCGTTGGACATGTTGCGGCTTCGTTGTAAGATAGATCCGACACCCCCTCCTTCTAGCGCCAAACTGTGGGAACCGAAATCCACCTACTCTCAAATAATTGTAAAAAAGGAAAATTCGGGAAAACCCTAAGTTTCCAGAGGAACCGGCTATCTGCAGAACCGCACAACGAAGATTAAGAAAACGATAAACTTAGAATTCAAAAAAGAATAAACGAAATTGAGAGCAAAGAGGTTCTTATTCCGAATCTGCGTAGAACTGGTACAAAAAGAGTAGCCGGAGAGCTTAAGAACGAAAAACCCTACTTGAGACGCAGCTCGCTAACAGAAAACGAAAATATTCCTAAATGCTAGTTTTGGTGGTGAGAGCTCTGAAAATCGTGTCCCTTGCTTCTGCCCTAGACCTCTTACTTATATACTCCTCGCCTTGGCCATTCGGTCTTTCCATTTCGCCCAGATTTGAGTATATCGGGAATCTTCCATTTTTCGCGATCCTTCCTTTTCTTCCGCGGAAATCTTCTATTTTTCTTCAAACCTGCCTTTTATCTCCAAGCTTGACATTTATTTTCCTCCAGCGAGTAAACCGTCAAAAAGTTATCGTATCTTCGGGCTTGATTCCGTTAAGATCGCGAGATGGGCTTTTATCGCGTTTTAGGACCTTCTGGGCCGTTCTGCGATAAATCCGTTTTCCGACTTTGTACGGGATCGTTTCCTGATCTGATGCCGTTTTTAAAAATTCCTCGAGCTAATCGTAAGGTTTTACTCGAAGTTTTTATTAAAAACGCGTTTTTACGATTTACTCGACGTTTTTATTAAAAACGCGTTTTTACGATTTTAACGAGAAATCTTGAATAAATCGTATGGTTTAGGCAATGTTCGGTGTTTTGTTTAACCGTCGCCGTTTTATACGATTTCCTTGAATTCTTTGTCGAGAAAACGAAGTTTTTACGGTTTTTATCGTAAAACTCGAACGATAGGTCGGATCGAGATGGACCGGGAGACATTTCAGCCGTGGGTCAGAATGCGACCATGTCGAAAGACGTAAGTTTCGAACCGGGGATGCAGGAGATCGAGGCTTAGGACGTCCCGGAAGTCTCTAGTTCGTCCAACGGCGAACTAAGCCAAGCTGGCTTAGTTCGCCGGTGGGCGAACTAGTCAAGTGGGACTAGTTCGCCGGTGGGCGAACTAGTCGAGATGGACTAGTTCACCCACCGGCGAACTAAGCCAAGCTTGCTTAGTTCGCCGGTGGGAGAACTAGTCAAGGGTCTCCTAGTTCGCCCATCGGCGAACTAAGCCAGCCTTGCTTAGTTCGCCGGTGGGCAAACTAGTTGCGACTAGTTTGCGTTTTATGGCTGTTTCGGTTTTTTGCGGTTTCGTAAAACGATTCTCGAGTTTTATAAAACGATCTTCGAGTTTTACAAAACTATCTTCGAGTTGTATAAAACGATCTTCGAGTNGTCAAGGGTCTCCTAGTTCGCCCATCGGCGAACTAAGCCAGCCTTGCTTAGTTCGCCGGTGGGCAAACTAGTTGCGACTAGTTTGCGTTTTATGGCTGTTTCGGTTTTTTGCGGTTTCGTAAAACGATTCTCGAGTTTTATAAAACGATCTTCGAGTTTTACAAAACTATCTTCGAGTTGTATAAAACGATCTTCGAGTTTTATAAAACGATCTTTGAGTTTTATAAAACGATTCTTTGAGTTTTATAAAACGATTGTTGAGTTTTATAAAACGATCTTCGAGTTTTATAAAATGATTCTCGAGTTTTATAAAACGATTCTTCGAGTTTTATAAAACGGTTTTTCGAGTTTTATAAAACGATCTTTGAGTTTTATAAAATGGCTTCTCGAGTTTTATAAAACGATCTTCGAGTTTTATAAAACGGCTTCTCGAGTTTTATAAAACAATCTTTGAGTTTTATAAAACGGCTACTCGAGTTTTATAAAACGATCTTTGAGTTTTATAAAACGGCTTCTCGAGTTTTATAAAACGACTTCTCAAGATTTATAAAACGGTATGCGAGTTTTATAAATGACTTCAAGTTTTATAAAACGACTTCTTCGGGTTTATAAAACTATTCCTTTTGTATTTTTGCGGGGAGTTTTGGCTATTGATTCTGTCGTACCGATTTGACCCCAACAAGAAACTGCACCTAGAGACATCATTCAACCTGTAGAAGAGGCTAACCAAGCTAGAACTTTGGCTGACTACAACCGTCCAGATCAGTTCTATTCCAACCGATCAGTAATCCGCCCTCCTCCTATTCAGAGATGAGATTTCGAGCTTAAGCCGCAGTACTACACACTTGTAGGACAAATACTCTTCTGTGGGTTGTCCCATGAGCATCCTATGGACCATCTGGAGAGGTTCAAGGATCTCATAACCATCATCAAAGCCAATTGAGTTCCTAAAGACTATCTTTTCTGCAAGCTTTTTAAATATTCTCTATCTGGAGAAGCTTTGCCATGGCTGAGGCAACTGCCACCTGGTTCTCGCACAACCTAGCGGCATCAAAAACGCATTCATGCGTAACTTCTTTGATGAGTCACGCGCTGAAGAATGGAGAAGAAAGATTGCTACACTCACTCAGAATCCTAAAGAATCATTCAAAAATGCATGGAACAGATTCAAGTCCTACCAACGAGATTGCCCACACCACGGATTCAACAAAGTGCAACTGCTTTGGACTTTCTACAGATGCATCACATTGGATTATCAAAGAGCTCTTGATATAGCTAGTGATGGCAACTTCAACACCAGGAATCCACAAGAGGCTGTGAAGTTAATTGATAACTTAGCTTCCAGCAACAGCACAAAGAACTTCATGAAGACAAAAGCTACATCATTCCTTGGGAAGGAATACATCAATGAAGTGCAAGCACAGCTGGATACCGTTCATAAGTTACTAAACGAGCAGATCTGTTTAGTGGAGGATGCAGACACTGCAGGTGAAGATTATATGGAAGAAGATGTGAATTAGGTTAGTAGATCTGGTTTTCAGAGATCTGGTAACCAAGGAGGATACAGAAACTTCACAGGCCAGAGAAGCAACTTCAACCATAGTTCACAGAAGCCTAACACCTTCAGCAGCAGCAACCCCAACAACAAAAGGAGCTATGGGAACTCATTCTTCTACAACCCACACCCACCCACCAAAGATAGTAAACTGGAGGAGATGCTAGACAAGGTTCTTGAGAGTCAGCAGAAACTCCAGACAGACTTCAATGGAAAGATTAACTCCGTCTACAACACCCTCACCACAAAGCTAGATTCCCTAAACACCCATGTGAAGAAGCTAGACACTCAGGTGTTTCAGACAGGAGAAGCTCTCAAGAAGCAGGAGTTTACCAACAACCATAAAATCAATGCCATCCTGGATGATGATTTTTGGCAAGAGGTAGTAGAAGAGATTCAAAGATCTGATGATGAGAGAGACTTCGTTCGCGACTACTATCGATCGATTTCATCCCATGAACATCAACCGATACGATCCCATGTACATCGATCGATAGACTTTGATGAGTGTCAATCGATGGACTTAGACAAGTACCCTCACGAGTGCAGTGCCGTCAAGACCATGCCTCACGAAGCATTAGTAGTACGACACCCACATCCCCCCGTCCTTGTCAAAATCAATCCGCATGACATTGATCAACATGATGGCCAACCATCGATCGACAGGAAGACCATGAAATCGAACGACGCACTACAGTTAGTGTCGCCCGATACATAGTACCCCAACGCCGAGTGCAGCTTCGCAAGATAGATAGTGCACGTATTGATGCATTCTGGGAGCATTATTACACTACCAGAAGCCCTCAAAAAGACATCTTGGAGAGACCCACGGATATATTTTATTCCATGGAGATAGAAAAGGAAAATCATGGAAGAGTTCTCGAAAAAAGGAAAGAGAAGATACCCAAGCCTTATAAAAGGGAAGCTAATGAGAAAGAATTGTCAAGCTTCAGCAAGAGAGTTCTAAGAATACCTAGAGAGAAACCCTTTGAAGAAGCCTACTTTTCACACAGATTGTGGATGTTTTTCAGAGAGACCAGAGAGACAGAAGAAGACATCAAGAGAATGTTTAACCAAGTTAGAGACAGTCTAAAGAAGAAGATCACACTGGAGAAGAAGAGCGATCCAGGGAAGTTCACAATACCATGTTCCATCAAAGGCGTTGAATTCCCTCGTGCCCTATGTGATAAAGGATCTGGAGTTAGCATCCTACCTAAGCTTATGGCAGACCAGCTAGGTCTGAAGATAGAGCCTACTGAAGAATCATTCATCTTTGTGGATTGTTCTCAGCAGAACTCTGGAGGAATAGTTCGAAACCTTGAGGTATAGATTGGAGATGCCCTAATTCCTACTGACTTCCATGGCCTGGCCAACAAGCTCAACTTCAAGACTTCTCTACTACTTGGAAGAGCCTTCTTAGACACAGTTGGAGCTGTTTGTGACCTCAAATCCAACAAGCTCTGCCTAACCCTCATCAACCCTACCATCCACTACAACCATGTTCCAGTCATCAAGTTTCCAAGGATGAAGAGCCCAGCACTCGTAGCAACTTGTTTCTGTGCCAACGAGTATGATTCCATGGCCGAGTACGAAACCGATTCATCTGTATCGACCGATGGCAGCACTCTACCATCGACCGATACCAGTCAAACCGAGTCGACCGATGGCTACAAATGGTCATCGATCGATAAGGTATTCCAGAAGATCGAGGAAGAGTTTCGAGACGGCGATTTTAGCGCAGATAAATGGGAGAACGATCATTGCATGCTAGAGCTAGCTAGCATCACTACTCAGGAGGAGTATAATGAAGATTATGAAGAGGAACGAGCCACAGAGTTTAGATTTCTTCGAGAAGATGAAGTACAACTTCCTCTCCCATCCGTCATCTTCGGAGCATTGACCGATAGAGACTGCCCTCCATCGACTGATATGCCCCAACCCAGATCGCTCAAACGACGTTTCGAATCAACGAGCGACAAACCCTACTGTGCATCAGTCTATGTCCCACATCAGCCACATGACGGAGATTACTCGACTGGAAGTTGGGCAATCAGTTATCATGAGAGTTTTGCAGTAGATACAACACAACTACCATCTGCGATCCAGCCAGAAGCACGCGTATCGACCGACACGGAGCACCTACCATCGACCGACATGTTACTCAACAGATCGACCGATACACCTGCCATACCATTGATTGATACCACATCTACACCATCCGAGGTAAAAACACATAAAATCGATTTCAAGTCGGCCAAGTCGGACTTGTTCACCACGCTTCATATCGATCGATGGTACATGGCGTACATCGATCGATGGAGTATCTCGACTTCATCTTCTATGGAAGCGTCATCGGTCGATTACACAGGGTGTGTATCGATCGATATGTATCCTTGTTGTCTGATCTTCATAGTCATCTCAAAAAACTCCCTTTTAAGCTCCATAAGGGCACCTAAATCATCACTTTACTCCAAAATGCTCCTGAATCTGAAAACATACCTAATAGACTCCAAAACATATATAAAACTTATAAAAACATATCAATATCATGGCTAAAAGCGGGTCAAAATCATGGTATATCAACTCCCCCANCTTGTTGTCTGATCTTCATAGTCATCTCAAAAAACTCCCTTTTAAGCTCCATAAGGGCACCTAAATCATCACTTTACTCCAAAATGCTCCTGAATCTGAAAACATACCTAATAGACTCCAAAACATATATAAAACTTATAAAAACATATCAATATCATGGCTAAAAGCGGGTCAAAATCATGGTATATCAACTCCCCCAGACTTAACATTTTGCTTGTCCTCAAGCAAACCATTAGTAGTCTTTGGAAGAAGTTTAAAAAAAGTAGAGACTCAATAAAATCTTAATTAAGATCATCACCTCTACTTTGTTGCAAGCCACATCTCATAACTAACTACAGAAGTACATTATACCATATCCTAGCTTAGCAACAAAATTCATCTAGCCAGTCAACTTAAACAATCCTGTCTGTCTATCCCCTCTACTAATTTCATTTATGCATAAAATAAAGGTGTAGGCTTTACCTTGGGAGTATCAATCAAAGAACACTTGGATTCAACTGAAACAAGTTTCAAGCATTCTCATTCTGGTTCCTTTTCTCCCTTTATCCCCCTTCTCTGAATCCCAAACTTTTCTTTTTTTTTATATCAATCCCAATGAACAACTAATGTTCATCTTATTGATCTTTCAACTTTTTATAGCCTTTTTGACAAAGTGTAGGCGAATAGTGGGGTCATAGGTAATTTACCTCTCCCTCGCTTCCACAATGTGTGATCATTCCTTTGATTTAGAATAGTGGGGTCATGGGTAATGTACCTCTCCCTCTGCCTCTCATAAAATCATCTCAATCTTTTATTTTCTCTTTATGGGATGCCAAAGGAAGGAGAGAAAGAAACCAAAATTTTTGAGACTTTTACCTTATTGACTTGCATGAGGATTCCGATCCCTTGTATACCAAGCCCCAAGACAAGGAATAGATGTCAGGTTAGGTTGGAAATCAGCTTTGGATCGGTGATCCACTTTAGCATCTATAGTACTTTCTGCAATCAACAGTTCTAAGAATGATGCTAAAGAGTAATGAGATAAAAAGCAAAATTTTTGAAATCTTTTTGTCCCTTTCTTGACTCAATAAAACTGATTTTTGAAAACTTTTTAAAGAGATCAAAAAGGTAAAGTAGCATCAATAATTCCACTCTCCCCAGACTTAAATCATACACTGTCCTCAGTGTATAACTAGTCGGAGTTAGAGCGTAAGAAATAATAAATATATAACTCATATCAAAATTGTGAACGATATACCTGACTGATGTTCGTATCGATCGATGGTGAGTCACTTACATCCATCGATCGTCATTGATCGTCATTTGATTTTAGGAATATAGCTACACGATCACTAATGTAGACAGGGTCTCATCGGTCGATATGTAGTGATCGTGTAGCTATATTATTAAAAACAAATAAAAATGAAAGTAATAAGTAAAAATAAGATAAAACTAAGTAAGAAAATACCTAACAGTGGGTTGCCTCCCACTCAGCGCTTAGTTAAAGTCACTTAGCTTGACTGTGGAGGTGTGGTGGCTAGTGAGGTGGGTTGCAGGTACTTATTGGGAAACAAGTATCCTCCTTGTCTTGTGATTCTTCAAACCATGAAGTTAAAAAGCTTCTTGTGGCTTTCTCGCTTCTGGTCATACTAGGTTCCAAACCTGGACCTCATAGTGGAGTCTCTGTAGCCACTCCTCAATACTTTATAAACTGCACTCATGGCGTCCAGTGTTGCTGTAGGTGTGGTCTAGATTAGTACTCATCGGCATGGTGTTGAGGTTTTGGGTGTGGTGCACAGGCGAAAGGGTGTTATCGATCGATCTCGGTGTAGTCCTGTCGGTCGATGTCGATGTATATCCATCGGTCGATGGGTTCAGAGGCTCGTCGATCGATGCGGATTGTGCAAGTTGGCTCGCGAGCTGGTTCTTGATGCTTTCGATCTCCATCTGAATGTCCTCTATTGTGCATTTCAATTCTTGAACGTCACCCTGTACTGGGAACAGAAATTGTGAACATACCTAACAGTGGGTTGCCTACAACTATGTTAGTGAACCAAAATTTGTCGAGTGATCTATGTGCTCTGTCTTCACAGGCTTCAATAGATCTACAGATCTCCGTTGTGATTTCTTCAAGTTCTTCTCTGGTATAGTATTCTGGTGCGCGACTATTGATCGATGTGCTGGGTATATCATCGATCGATAGCTTCTGTAAGTGCCTCTCGATAGGTTGGTCGAAGGTCGTGTCGATCGATGCAGATGGGTCTGTATCGGTCGATGGCCGTCTTTGAGATTCAAGTTCTTTGCGAAGTGCATTCACTTCCTCTTCTTGCAGGGCTTTTCTCTCTTTGCGAACGAAGTCATTGCCAGATAGATTCCATAGTAGTTCTCCTTGAAGTGATTCCATGGCTTTCTCATTTTCAGACCTCAATCCTGCCATCTCCCAGTTATGGTCACCGGTTCTTTCATTCAGCATGTATGTAACCTATGCTTGTGTGTAAAGCTTACAAACTGGAACTCCTTTAGTAAACTGTTCAGCATGCTCTGGTAGACAGATACAAGAGCGTCCAAATAATGTGGCTCTATTCAGCAGCTTCTCAATGTCTTCTTTCTAAACATGGATGATGTCACCAGCGATGCTTCTTGCATAACCACTCTCATCTCTGTAGACACAATATTCGTCTTTCTTTTCCCAGGAGAAACGACGAACTCCGTGTTTGAAAGCTCTCTTTCCAAACTCGTGATGTATATCGATCGATGCTCGTTTCCAGGTATCGATCGATAGGTGTTGAAATTCTTGATTTTCTGAGTTGGAATGAAGGTTTTCTGCACCATCTTGCTCATGAAGTGTTTGTGGTTGGTGCTGATCGTTCTGGTAGATGGGTGGTTGTGTGTAGGGACTGACTGGTCCATTGGCCATCTGAAGGATGTGTGCAACGTCTTCTTTAGAGATTGTAATGATTCTTCCATCTAGTGCTCGTGCATGGCCTTCAAGATCCCTGAAAATACCAAATTCATATGGGGTTAGTAATTGAAGCCTAAGTTTTCCCAATATTACAAGATTGCCTCTGACGAGTTTTTAACCTAATGGAACTCATATTTATCGTTTTTTCCTATGCGTTTTGGCTATAGGTTCTTTTATGCTTCTATGTTCTTTCGTGTTTTTGATAGTATTTTATACTTAGCAATAAAGTATTCTTTTCATCTTTAATTCTCAAAGGTTATAGAATTCTAGATTTTGAAGAAACACACAAAGAGATTTGTTGTTCCAAGAACCAAAAGTTCAATTTTCTAATCTTATGAATTTCTATTATTACCTTGCTGTTATGAATCTCTTAGCTATGTCTGAGTAGATTCCTTTGTTAGATTTGGGTTCAAATAGTTATGAGGGATTAGCCCCAACTATGGAATGTTGAGTTGTGATATTCATTATCCAAATGAACCCTAATGCTTACTCTAGAGTAGCTACCTAGAGTATGATCGTGGATGTGATTTAACTTGTTAATCATTATCCTGAAATCATTTGGCATAAGCTTAGATTCTCTAGGGATGTGCGAGAGCCGGTCAATGATCTTGGTGAACACAGTTACTCCTACTCATACCCGCAAAACGCTTGATCAAATCAATGTCTGGATATATGAAAGACAAGGTCACAACTCGCAAAAATGCTTGTAAAACAACTCCAGAAGCGACTACTCCTATAGCCAACGCTCACGCAAACGCTGTAGTACTTAACAGAATCGAAAACCTAATCACGACTCTTCACAACGGAAGGAGCACGAAACGAGATCGCGATTTCTCCGTGTAGACAAAAGGGCAACGATAAAACCTATCAAACCCTGTAACCAAATCGGAGAAATCTCAAAGTGTGAGGGTTTGACCAAAAGTTGTTTTCCAAAAACTCTTCGGAAAAATAAAACTTACTCTCCTAGTAACTGCAGAAAAAATCCTAGGTTACTCGCGGGAAAAAGGTGGCACATAAAATTAGAAACGAATGTCCAGCTCCCCCAATAACGAGTTGGACACGACTCTCAGGATCCCAAGCTTATCCAACTCCAGTCTCAATCCTACAGATCTCAATCTGAACTTTGTTTCTTAGGTATATATTATGACCTTCTCTTGCCGAGAGATGTTATTTGAGATGCTTTCTTCCAGCCTTGAGGGGATAAATAATCAGGTCAATCTTTTGTTATTTTTGTCTTCTTGCGTTGGAGGACGTGTTAGGCCCCATCATGTCTCTTCAGATCCGTTTTCTTCCCCCCTGACGTCGCCATGAGCTGGCCTTGGAGTAGATGACGTGATGACGCTTTAAGCTCCTCTACGGCGCATGATTTTTCACCTCCCTCATGAAGTAGGTGGTGATGGTCCTCGTTCCAATATCAGAGAGGGGGATTTGTCTAGGTTCTGTAGGATATACTCAGTTCCTGACTCGGTGGGACTGAGATGTGCTGGAGAGTTTGAACGTGCATCGGATGGTGGTATCGGTGAGATAGCCTTCTATGAGGCTTATCTGGAGGCCGGCTTTAGGAGGGGTGTTCCGTCCTTGGTAGCTGAGGTATCGTCTTATTTTGGCTTCTCCTTTTCGCAGCTGACTCCGTCGTCATGGCGTATGTGGATCGCTATTCAGGTGCTAGGAGAACTTCACGACATATCGCTGGGGGTACCTGAAGTCATGTATTCCTACAGCTTCGTCCCTTTTGTGAAACAGAAGCGAGATGTACCAAGAGTGGCCCCGAGAACAAGAGGCTTTGGTAAACGAACCTCCACGCTGCGTCCGTGGCAGCTTTCCTTTCAATGATTCGTGGGATAGAAGATTCATGTTCATGAAGCTTGATGGGTCCCTTGATTACCCGCTGTTTTGGCACTCCATTGGTAAGTTTCTAGTAGGTTTCTTGAACGACTCTCTTTCGTAGCTTCCTCATGATGTTGTCTGACTTGTAAATGTTGCGAGGCCTGTGAATTTTTACGGTGAAGTTTCGGCAAAGTTGGCTGCGAGTATCCCAAAGCGATTTTGGTGTATCTCCTTTTTAGTGAGTCCGGCAGCTTTGCGTCATAGCCGCGTCTGGGGTAAGAAATTCCCTAACTTTATCGACTTCTTGCGGTCCATGTCTTTTATTCAGTCATGTTTTAGTTTCCAGGTGAGGTTCCTAGAGCTTCTGTTACGTCAATATACGATGATTACCTTAGGGGCAAAATCGAGAGGAAACAGCCTCTCAGCATGCCCATGTCGCGAGCAGCTCATGCAGGTCCTGCGTCTATCGTCTCCTCATGCTTTCCTGCACCAAGGTGCCCTGGTGATATCAATGTGATGAGCCGTCATGTTTTCCTACACGAGGAGGTTCTTTTCCTTCGCGCTCAACTCCGGGATGTAGTATCCCATCATGTTGTAGCGGTTCAGCGAACTAGAGTATTTGCTGGGTGGGAACTTATGAAGGAAGGGTCGGAGGGACGTACCAGCCGTTGGGGCCTTGTAGGGGAGTATCGTCGACTGCTGTCCTTAGGAGGAGGAAGCTGTGCAGGAGGAATTCCTCGGACACCCTTCCCATGGGGGGTTTAGACACTGATTTTCTTATGTCTATCTTTTACTATTTTCTGTTACATTATTATGTACCCCTTGTCGATGCTTTTGTCGTAAGGTGAAGTCGTCGTTTTCTTTCGATTGTCTTTAATAATAATGATCCCCGTCTTTTTCTTGAAAATCTCGTGCTTTGCTTCTATATTCCTGGCATGATTTCCTGCCTTCTTCTTTCGAGTAGTTAAGTAGTTCGAGGGGAGGGTCCTTTTATGACCGTTTAGCTTAAACATGGCGTGAAATCCACCAAGTGCTTTAGGATATCAGCTTTGGTGGTCGTAAGGTTAGTCTTGGGCGGCGTACAACCGTAGAAGTTCAAGTACAAGCAATGTAAATTCGTAGCTCTCAATACTTAGGACCTGGAGGTATTTGGGGGATTCTTAGAACCCTACTTAGATCCTGAGATCCCTGATTGGGCCCTGTGCTCCCTTACGCGAACGTGGAAATGGGAGGTTTCTTCGTAGAGGCAGGAACTTATAGTTCTGAATTGGTAGACTCGTCGCCTGGGCCTGGAGATTCTGATTGGGGCCGGACGCTTAGTGCTCCAGTCTTAAGATTTTTTATTAGGCCTGAAGGTCTATGGCTGGGCCCGGAGGGCCAGAAGTGTAAAACTCAGAATTTTGAACACTGGGAACTCCGAAGTTCTCTGTTTAAACCTGAGGTTAGGTATTGGACTAAAAATTTAAGTCAGTTGCTTGGGACCCTGGGGTCTGTTATGTATTTCAAGGATAAGCATTCGGAACCCTGAGGTTTTATGAGTAGATACTAAGGTGCTTGACGTGGACCCCGAGGTGAGTAGATAAGAGATGTAAAATTTAGAGGCCGGTGCCCAGCCCGGGGGCTTGAGGAATCTGGTGCCTGGATATTTTTTCCCAACACGCAGGACCTAGCTTTTCTGAGGGAGTCACTGGCCATCGTGGGCCACTAATAGCCGGCTCTTCTGGCTCTGAGCACTAGGCTTTGGCCGCTGGAGTGAGAGCCGCATTCTCCTTCATGGAGCCCTTCTAGGAGCCGGGCCGCTTCCCTATTGGTGAGACATCGCAGGTATGGTCCTGAAAAGGACCTTCGGTATAATTTTCCTTGGGTGATGCAGTATCTCGCTGCTTGCCTTTTTATCTTCCGTCTGTCGCTTCGATCCCTAGGTAGGAGGTTGCGTATGAGGTAGTCGATTATAGGGGTTATCCAAGTTTCTTCTTCGTCGGTGACTGATACTTCTTCGGGATCCCCTTCTCGGTCGTTGGCCGGCCATTGAAGTACCAGCAAAGGAATATTTATTGGGCTAGTTGTATCTAGGGCGGACCATAGGTTAGCCAAGACATCGGCTTGCTAGTTTTGTTCTCTGAGAACTTGGGTAAGCTTATAGCTCTGGAATGTTTCGATTAGGGGTTTTGCTACGGCGAGGTATCTGATCATACTAGCGTCCTTAGCCTGGTAATCACCTTGGACCTGGCTGATGATTAGTTGGGAGTCACTGAAGACCTGGATCTCCTCTGCTCTTGATGCCGATTCACCAGTGGGGGAGGTTAGAACCAGGCCTACTCCTGCCCTTCTTACGTTGATGGACCCTTCGACGTGTAGGGTGCATTCTCCCGTTCCTCCTGCTTATCCCTGGAAATCAAATACTGACTCTAGGACCGGAAGCATGGAAGGTGAGAATTCAGCGACGAAGTCGGCGAGGACCTGTGACTTAATGGCCGTTGCAGGTCTGAAGATTATGTCGTATTCCCCGAGCTCAATTTCCCACTTTGCGAGACGTCCTGACATCTCGGGCTTTTGGAGGAAAGCTTTTATGGTGAATGAAGTGATTACCATGACCTGATTGGGCCTGGAAGTAGGGCCGGACCTTGCGAGCCGCTGTAACCAATGCTAGTGCTAGCTTTTCGAGGTGGCTGTATCGAGTTTCAGCGTCCAAGAAGGACTTACTGACATAGTAGATAGGATGTTGTTTCCTTCCATTACTGCATGCTCGGACACAGCGAGGTAGAGTAGCAGGGTCACTTCATCTAGGGGTTTTGAGAGGAGAGGAGGTGTGGTGAGATAGGGTTTGAGGTCATTGAGAGCGAGTTCGCACTTGTCACTCCACTGGAAGTCTTTGGGGTCTTTCAGGGCCTCAAAGAAGGCATGAGATTTGTCGGACAGCATGGAGATGAACCTGCTTAATGCGGCCATCCGGCCCGTTAACCGTTGGACTTCTTATATGTTTCACGGGGAAGGGATCGCTTAGATAGCTCGCACCTGTTCTGGATTGGCCTCGATGCCCCTGTAAGTAACTATGTATCCCAGGAATTTTCCGGAGCTGACCCCGAATGAGAATTTTGAAGGGTTAAGTTTCATGTTGTACTTCCTGAGGGTGTCGAAGGCTTGTTGTAGATGGGAGATGTGGTCTTCTGCCTCGAGGGACTTGATTAGCATGTCATCTATGTAGTCTTCCATGGTCTGCCGAATCTGCTCGGCAAACGTCATGCTTAGAAGCATTTGGTATGTGGATCCTGCATTTTTCGGGCCGAAAGGCATGACTTTGTATCAGTAGATGCCCCTGGGGGTCATGAAGGAGGTCTTCTCCTGGTCGTATGGATGCATGAGGATTTGGTTGTAGCCTGAGAAGGCGTCCATGAAACTCATGAGCTGGTGGCCTACTGTGGCGTCGACGAGCTTGTCGATATGAGGTAGGGGAAAAGGATCTTTGGGCATGATTTGTTGAGATCGGTGAAGTCTATGAATACCCTCCATTTCCCGTTCTTCTTCCTGACCACGACGATGTTGGCTAGCCAATCCGGGCACTGGACTTCTCTTATGATTCCAGCGTCGAGCAGGTTCTTGACCTCTTTATTGATTATTTTGTCCCTCTAGGGGGCGAATTTCCTTCTTTTCTGTCGTACAGGGGTGATTTGAGGGTCTACTTGCAGCTTGTGCATGATAATCTCGGGGTCAATCCCGGGCACGGCCTCGTGTGACAAGGCGAAACAATCGGAGTTGGAGCGGAGGAAGTCGATTAATCCTGTGGGAAGGTTGGATCCTATCAACAGTTTCCGGTCTGGGTCTCCTTCCTCCAGGGGTATCTCGTCCATCTCTTCTACTTCAGACTCCTCCTTATGCAAGACCGGAGGGCCTTTCGGTAATTGCTATAATACCGGTCTCTTCCCCTTCAGTGTGGTTTGATAGCAGGCCCTGGCGTTCTCCTAATCACCTTTGATAACCCTGATGCCCCAGGGGGTCGGGAATTTAATGGATTGGTGGAGAGTCGAGGGTACGGCCCCCATGTCGTGGATCCAGGGCCAGTCCAGTGTCATGTTGTAGCAGGATGCGCAGTCGACAACGAGGAACTTCATTGGTTTGTTTACTCCTTCGGCATATACTGGAAGGATTACCTTTCCCAAGGTGTTCTTTACCTCTCCGCTGAAGCCTATAAGTGGAGTAGCCTTCCTCGTTAGTGCATTTTCCTCCAGCCCTAGATCGGTGTAAGCTGGGAGGAAGATGATGTTGCTGGAGCTACCTTTGTCTATCAGGATTCGTCTCACCAACAGTTTACTACGGTGAGCGAGATGACTAGGGCATCGTGATGAAGACCCAGAACCCTCTCCTGTTCCTTGACAGTGAAACTAATCTCATATGTCCCGAGGAGAAGGTGCTTTGGATCCCTCGTATCTTGACCATGTCTAGCATTTCTGGTGCTGCGCTTAGCGGCTGCATGGCTTATACCGCTTATCTCTGAGCCTCTGGAGTTCACATGGATGACTCGGTCTTGGTGCGGGGGAGACGCAGGCCTCGTTTGTAAGGGCCGGTTTGTGCCTTCCTTAGTCTGGAGGCTCTTGGCCTTGTCAGAGAATAATTCCTTTAGATGCCCCTTCTTGAGGAGCTCATTGACTTCCTACCTCATGGAGATGCAATCCTCCGTCTTGTAACTGTGGTCATGGTGGAAATTCGCACCATCAGTTGGGGTTTCGATTAGCGTCGTGGCCTTCATCTTAGGAGGCCATTTGACCTGCTGGGCCATCTGCCTTAAGACGTTTACCAGCTCAGGCTTTGAGATACACTACAAGAAAATTGAGTATTAATTGCGTCGGAAAAACTCTATCTAACGATACTATAGCGTTATTAGATAT
>CAKOAT010319154.1:0-16977 GCA_932364175.1 Eruca vesicaria subsp. sativa
GAAAAGTGGGGCGAAGGAATCTTAGGTGGATGGGACACAAAGTGAATAAGTTCGTTCATCTACAGCTCAATCACCAGACGCATCCAATAACAATACAAAGCACGCATCCAATAACAATACAAAGCTCTGAAACCAGGCCAATATACATATACCGAATTCTCCTTTATAATATCAAAAATTAAAGTAGACCTATCATTTAATTAAGGGAGAATTTTCTTAATAATCAAAGTTGGATAGAAAATTAAATGCATACCATTGATTTTGATAGAATGTAATCAATAACATTTAGCCAGGAAAATTGGGTTATATGGCTCTTAAAAAAATATAATTCACTAGATAACCAATTGACCTAACTCACCAATACAGCAAATAACCGGGAAAACCTGCAAATCAAAAAATAAAAAAAAATAATAAATACTGTGGTAAAACTACTCGTGTCCCTACGTTAATCACATCCTTTGATATCCACACATATCTATAAATTCTATGTTATTTATTTTATTCTATTCTATTTTATGTGGATTTAGAGTTTATATTTGAGTTTCATATATATTTAGGTTTAAGGTTTACTGATTATGATTCATGGTTTAGGATTTAGGGTTTGGGGTGAACTTGAGATAACGTTTAATATCTAGAGGTTGGGTTGTAGGTGAGGTTATAATTCTATACTACTTTGGTGATATGAAATAGAACATCATGTATATATGTATGTGCTCAATAAATGTATATGTGGTTGTTTCCTCCTTATTTCATTTGGAAGAGTATAATTCATTACATTAGTCACTAGTAAAAGTCGTACTATGATCTAGTTAGTATTACATAATATTATTTAATTTTAGATTATTTAGTTTTAGATTTTATATTTGGGTTAGGGTTTAGTGATTAATGTTTAGGGTTTAGTATTTAGAAGGTGAAGAGGTATTTTTAGGGTCTACATTAACATTTTTCATGCAACCATAAATATTTCATAATTTTACCAATATATACTACGTTATTTATTTTATTCCATTCTATTTGGGCTTAGAATTTATATTTAGGTTTATGGTTTATATTTGGGTTTAAGGTTTACTGATTAGGATTTAGGTTTTAGTATTTAAATGTTGGGGTGGGATTGAAATAATGTTTGGGGTTGTGTATGTTTAGTATTTATGGATTATATGTAAGGTTATAACTCTATACTATTTTGGTGATTTGGAATAGAACATCTGGTATATATGTATGTGGTCAATAAATATATACGTGGATATGTCCTCCTTCTTTCATTTGGAAGAGTATAATTCATTACATAGCCATAAGTAAAAATGGTACTATGATCTAGTTAATATTACATAATTTTATGTAATTTTAGATTATTTAGTTTTAGGGTTTATATTTGGGTTAAGGTTTAGTGATTAATGTTAAAGGTTTAGTATTTAGAAGGCGAGGAGGTATTGTTAGGGTCTACATTAACATTTTCCATGTGATATTTCATAATTTTTACCAATATATACTGTTATTTATTTTATTCCATTTTATTTGGGTTTAGAACTTCTATTTTGGTTTATAGTTTATATATGGGTTTAAGGTTTAGTGATCAGGATTTAGGCTTTAGTATTTAAGGATTGGGGTGGGATTGAGATAATGTTTAATATCTAGGGGTTAGGTATGTTTAGTATTTTAGGTGAGGTTATAATTTTATACTACTTTGATGATATGAAATAGAACATCCGGTCATATGTATATGGTTAATAAATATATACGTGGATATTTTCTCCTTCTTTCGTATGGAACAGTTTTTAGATGCTCTTGACTTTATACTATGTCGGTGATGTTATTAACTGTCATACATTTATCTGGTACTTGTCAAGAAAAAGGATAAAACCGGCAAATTTGTGGTACAAATGTTAAAATTTATATTATGTCAAAATTAATGATATTTACCTAATTTATACTCTATATATGGCTAGTAGGAAAATAAGCCCTTTATTTTATCTGGTTATACCCTCTATTAGTACAAATAATCGGTAAATGAGACATTTAGATAACCTTGAAAAAATAAGATATGGTGAACAATTACTGCACATTATTGAAAATGTTGATACCAAATTCATCAACGTCATTTACGTAATTACCACATATGTTTCCCCCGTGCTCTGTAAACCAGAGTATTATGTTTCCATATCAATCAAATAGTATAGGACATCAATTATATTCAAATTCTAAAAATAAACTCTATCCCAAACCTACCAATAACACCTAAATACAAAATCCAAAATCCTAATCACTAAACCCTAAATCCAAATCAATAAATCCTAAACCCAAATACAAACCATAAACCTTAAACCCAAATAGAATGGAACAAAATGCTTAATATAATACATATTTGTGAAATTATGAAATGTCTATGACTGCATAACATAAAATTATTAAATATCAATGCTTCTATGGTAGAAATTAATGATGACCCAGCCTCACCACACCCTCTAAAAAATAAACCCTAAACCCTAATTACTAAATCCAAATATAAACCATAAACCTAAATATTAATATCTAATTCTCGATGACATAGTTCTCAGTGTACAAAAAAATAGTACATACCTCTACAATTATCAAATTTGAAGTCATGATAGATTATTCCACTTTTAGGAAGAATATAGAAATATGTAAACGATAAAAGACTATATCTGAAATAGTATAGTAATTCTCTTTTTCGACACAACGATACATTTATTGGCCACTGTCGTTATTCTTCACCATTGGATTTGTATAAAAGGTAATCAGCGTTGATGCAATAATTCCAAACTCATGTGTAATATATAGAACATGATAGAATAATCTAAAATATAGAACACATATTCTATTTGAATGCATGTCAGGGAATGTGTAGATGAGTTTCTCTAAGTCTTCCGAGGTTCTGTTAGTCTTCTGGAAGGCTTACAAGAAGCATTCTCGTACTGTATATCTTAAAAATAATTTATAAATTTTATGAAAAATATTTTTAGAGGTGAAAATTTGAAATCATGTAATTATAAACACTTGTAAATGATATAAATTAAGATACAATATAAATGAATCATTTTCAACATAGATTATTGAATGTAGTGAGTCATAGTATTCTTTGGTTTGGGGATTGGTAGCATATGTTATAGTATTGTATGTTTTTAAGGTTAGAGTTTGGAAGTTAACATTTTATTTGAAAAATTAAATTTTAGCATATATGTGTTTAGTTCTATGTGTATTGAACACTTTTGAAGTTGAATTTAAGTTTAATAAAGTTTTTAGTTAGTTAATTAAATTTAGAATTTATATTTAGGGCCTAGACGACTTCTAGGAAGTCTTCTGATGAATAGTATTTACGGGCAAGATGACTTCCAGAAACTCTTTTGATAATAGTGTTTACGGTTTAGAAGACTTCCATAAAAGTCTTCTGAATCAAAAATATTTAACCTAAATGGAAAATTTTGTCTCCATATATGAAGAAAATTTACACATTCTCTCTATTCCTCTGAAATGACTGCAACAAATATGTAATGTTTTTCACTCTAAAACTCTCTAACCTATCTCTACTCTTTAAAATTTGAAAACACCTTTTTTTATATCAATTTATCATTTTTGTCTCATGTCTTTCTCACTAATTTATCTTGTTTTGCAGGTTTTTAGTCACATGGTTCTCATATTCCACTCTTTTAAAAATAGATCTATAGATTTTAGATATGTATTTTTTTTGTGTGTGCTATAAAGGTAAATCTATCTAATATTTCACTCATTGTGTTTGTTCTTAAGTCACTTGAACGTTTTTGGATATGCAGATTTTTTTGGATCTATGTTGGATATGCAGGTTTTTAAGACTTTAGAAGACTTCTGGGAAGACTTCTTAGAAGTCTTTCAGAAGACTTACTGGAAGTCTTTCAGAAGACTTATTGGAAGTTTTCTGATGGAGTCTTCTCACATGTCTCATCTTTCATAACAGATCTAAACATTTTGCTAAATTTTTATGTCTGATTTTTCTTCATTTGTAACCTCTTGTTGCATAAAACTCTTACATTTTTCCTAAAACTAAAACTCTCCAAGCCTTCTCTGATCTCTTTGAACTTGAAAAAACAAAACTTATATGAATTTTTCAATTTTTGTCTCATATCTTTCTCACTAATCTATTTTTTTTTATAGGTTTTTAACCAGATGGTTCTCATCTTTCACTTGGATATATGTTTCTGTGTGTTCTATAATAGTATATCCATCTAATATTCCATTCATTTTCTCTGTTTAGAAGCCATTTGAACGTTTTTGAATATTTAGGTTTTTTAGATATAGGTTTGGATATGCATGATTTTCAGATGTGGGTTTGGATATGTAGTTTTTTTCAGATCTGGATGAGACTTTGGAAGACTTCTGGGATGTCTTCTCGAAAGTCTTCTAAACTATAATGCACTAGAAGACTTCCAGGAAGTCTTCCAGAAGACTTCTTGGAAGTCTTATGACATAGTCTTCTTCCATGTCTCTTCTTTCATAACATATCTGAGTTTTTTTGGTAAATTTTCATGTCTGATTTTTTTTTCATTTAGTAACCTCTTGTTGCATAAAGCTTTTACATTTTTCCCAAATTAAAATTCTCTAACCTCTCTCTAATCTCTTTAAACATGAAAACACCAAACTTTATATCAGTTTATCATTTTTCTCATGTCTTTTTTACTAATTGATTTTGTTTTTACATGTTTTTATCACATGGTTCTCATCTTCCACTCCTTTAGAGGTAGATCTAAATTTTATAGATATGTATTTTTTGTGTACTTTAAGGTAAATCTATCTCATATTCCACTTATTTTTGAATCTTTTTGAACATTTTCGGATTTACAATTTTTTTTAGATCTGAGTCAGATTTTGGAAGACTTATGGGAAGTTTTCTTGGAAATTTTCTAACATATAATGCGTTAGAAGACTTCCAGGAAGTCTTCTGACAAGTCTTCTTCTTACCAAATGGAGTCCAAGCTTGTCTTTGTGGAGGAATGATCTGTAATAGTTTTGTTTGTGGTCTTTTTTTTGTGATTTGTATGTGTACTATTTAGTTGTGAATTTTTTTTAAATTTGAGAAATATTAATGAAAATATGGTAAATATGTTTAGTGTCCTTAATATTATCGTGCCAAAATTAATTGACATTATTGAAGTTATTGATACAACTTAGAAAACAAAATATCACAAAATAGTCAAATTTATTACAATTAAGGGGGAAGACTTTTCAAGAAAACTTAGCCAAAATCACAAAATATCAAACGTTACATCAGTTCAAACATAGAACACTTTCACTAGAAGTCTTATGGGAAGTCTTTTAGATGACTTCTGAGAAGTCTTCTCGGAAGACTTATATTTAAAGCGGGAAATTGAAGTATAAAAGGAAAATTTAAGCGGAAAACTCAAAATTTTAAGTAAAAACTGAAATTTCAAATTTCATGAAAGTTAAAAAAGTATATATTACGATCAAAGAAGACACATTAAACTATATGACTTGATATTCTTGAAGTTACTTAACATTTTTGAAAAAAAAACAAAATATCTTAAAGTTTCTGAACAAATTTAAAAAAAACTAACATAGAAGACTTCCATAGAAGTGTTCTCGAATTCACTGGAAATTTTAATAAACATGAATGTTGGTAACCTTATAAATATCAAAAATTAAGTTATTAATTTCATTCAGTAGCTCTGATATTGAAAAAATATACATGAATTAACAAGAAAATGTTAAAATGTCTTTACAATTTTAGAGGAAATTAATGTGTATTAAATATTGACGTAGATAACTTCCAAGAAAGTCGTCTGGCAGACTTATAAAATGTTGTCCATTTAGTTCATTTTTACAGTTACAAATTTACAAAGGAATATAAGGATAAGAGAGTAAACTACTCATTTTTGTTTTTTTTTTAAAAAAGACATTTTCGTGAATAATTGAAACTTGTGTGGTGAATAAAGCAAATGAAAATTCCAAAAAAATAGTATTAGTTTTGTGTTTGACTTTGAATTGAGTCATATTTGCAAATAGCTCATCTTTCTATCTATACTTATATTTTTATGTAAGAAGTATTATTAAATTATTATGTTACTCAAATAAATTTGTAATGTTTTATCAGACTGTATAGTACATACAAAAATAATTGATGTTGGTAACATATAGAAATATGAATATATTTGTGTATTCATATATATCATATTTATTACATTTCATATAAGTACTTCTAATTATAAATTTATTTGATGTTAATAATTGCATTTAATTTATATATATATTATTTAATTAATTGTAAAACTTTATTTAAATTTAAATGAATTTAATTTTTATCTGTGAAAATCTAATAAAATAATCCATTAATTTAATTGAATTTATATTAATTGAAATGATTTTATAGTATATGTTATACTTATTTTCAGTTTTCTATAAATTATTTTAAATGTTAGTCAAATTATAATGTTTCATATTGTCTATACACAAGATTAATTATTATGTTGTTTGAAATCATAAGTATTAGTATAATATTGTTTTCATAATTATTTTATAATAGATGTGTGTATTTATTATTTTTATCAAAAAAGATGGTTGTATTTAATTTAAAATCCTACAAAAAATACTGGGTCCAAGGAAATGTTACTGTTTTAATTAGAGAGATATGAATGTATTAGAAATTTTGTATTGATCCCTTAAATTCGTAATTGTATGTATGTTTTATTATTTAGTTACGAAATACAAAGTTTCCTTGATGTGATCACAAAATCTTAGGAGATGATAGACAAGTGCTTTAGAAGTACTGTAGACGCTTTTCACAGCCCAAATTATTTCTAAAGCAAAAAAAAAATTCTAATCATGCTTTCAAAAGATTTTTAAAGCCACAGATTTTTCTTTCCTTTTTGTTTAGTTTTGGCTGTGGAAAGCACTAAATCTAAAGTATTTATTTTTTGCTTTAGAAATTTACAGCCAAAATCTTACAGCTAAATTATTTACAACCACAACAAATAAATCTACAGCTATAGTTATACATCAAAAAATATAAAGCTACAGCTCATTCCAATCAACCTCTTATTGATATTACAATTTTAAAACTAAAGAATGATAGGATTGTAGAATTGTACAATTAAGAATGATAGGATTGTAATATTCTTTCTAAAGTCTCTGTTATTTGTACTAATTTATGTTTCTTTAATATATAAATAAATATAATATCTGCAACTGAATAGTTTTATTAATACTCTAGTATGGAAATTATAATAAAGTGACGTATATATTTACTGATAGGCTGATCTTCAAGAAAAACATGGCTGATCTTAAGAGATAATTTAGAATTTAAAATAAAATTTCATATATGTAATATTATGTTATGAATTTTGATTAGTAGATGTGCTATAAGCCTATGGTTGGAGGTAATTATTTGTTGGATCTATATGCATATATATAATGTAAGAATAGTTTCTCATAGGTAATTATTTGTTGGATCTATATGCATATATATAATGTAAGAATAGTTCTCAATTAGATGCATGTGGGCGATCTTAAAAAGTAGGGAGAAAAGCCCTAGTTTCACGGCTTTCTGAACGGGAAATTAATTTTTTTTCTTTAAGTATAAGCCATATTATATTCCGAAAAAGGCAAAGAGCTACATATATATAAAATAGTCTTTCTTTCATCATTGTTTATTTTTTATTGATGTTTATTCATATACTTTGGGAGTCTGTTTCACTCCTTTATTTGCAAGCTGAAAATAACTGTTAATAGCATTATAGCATGTAGCAAAAAAAAACAAGAATTGTAAATTTGTATTTCAGTGTTACTATTATACTATTTGATTTTCTTGTATTTTATCTAAAAAATCAGTCAATATATTTTTTCTATTTTTTTTTTAGTTTTTTTTTGTCATCAGGTAAACATATTCGGTTAAGACAATCCACCCTTATATTTTGAGCCTTGAGAATATGTGTAATCTCAAAAGTTTGAAAACTTTCCTTAAGTCGTGGTATACTTACTTTTATTTTTGAACTACACCGTTCTTCTGAAACCACTAAATATAATAAAAATATGAAAAGGAAAAATTCTCATCGGTTACATTTTACATGTCTTACCTCAATTTATGTTGTATCATAAGACAAATAAATACGATTATAGATTACCAAAAAAAAAATAAAAAATAAATACGATTATGTTGTTTATCATAATCAGTAGATAAAAATCAGCAACCACTATGTTTCCCATCACATACATACATATTTATATATGAGATAATTGGCTAAAGTACCCTATTTGACACCTATAATTAGAGAATTGCCCATGATGTGACAATCACTTTCATTTGGATCATTTTGCCATTTTCTACACTCTCTCTCCTCTCTTTGACATCTCCCCTCTTTTTTTTCTTCTCTTCAATCCCTAATTATTTTACAAATCTCTATCATTCTATATACAATTAAATTTTAAATTTCATTATTTTTTCATAAGTGGCTTTCAATCCTCAATTTTTACCTTTTTTTTCTCTCCAATCCCTAACTATTTTACAAATCACTATCATTCTATATACAATTAAATTTTAAATTTCATTATTTTTTTCATAAGTGGCTTTGAATCCTCAATTTTTTGATGATATCAATTTTCTGGGTTTTAGATTCAACGTCGTGTTAGCGGTTAACAAATATTGTAGACGTTAACGGAAGTGTTAGGTGTTAACAATTATTTTTACGCTTCGCATTAATAAATGTGTTCGCTGTTAACAAATATTGTAGATGTTAACAGAAGTGTTAACTGTTAACAATTATTTTTACGCTTCGCGGTAATAAATGTGTTGGCTGTTAACAAATATTGTAGACGTTAACAGAAGTGTTATATATTAACAAATGTTTTTACGTTTCGTGTTAATGAGAGGAAAGAGAAAGGACATTCTCGGCATTTCCTTGCCAAATGGTTGTGTCAGTGTCATTCATGTCCAATCAATAGTATTTTGCTAATTTGAACTTCAAATATGGATAGTTCACTAAATCACTCTTTATATATTGTACACATGTTCGTTCATTTATATATTTTTAAGCATACACATACAATTCTTTTTTTTAAATCATACACATGTATAAGCTATTCTTTTATCTGTAGCTGAATTATATGAAATGATCCATGAGTGTCAGACACTCAGAGCAGCCTTTATCAATATTTTGTCCCGCGTTATTTACGCGACCGATCTAACTGATGTGTGTGTCGACTTTAATTCCCATCTTTGGATTTTTCCCTTGCCAGTTTTCTAAATTGGAATACATATATACTATAATGGTATCTGTATATATATATATATATAATATAATTTCTTAAAAATGAGACCTTGGCAATGCTGTATTGCATAGCTTACAAGAGTTGTATAATTCTAACTTCCAAGTGTTACAGTTATATTTTGTCAAAAAAGAAGTGTTACAGTTATTTCCAGAACAGATTTGAACTGATCATAGAGAAAAATAAGAAACATCTTCTCTTTTCTTTTTCTGAACAACAACCATCTTATCACTCCCTTCAGTTATGTTTTTAACATTTTTTTGACATCATGTACTTAACAATGAAAACAACAAATACAGAGCTTCGGTCCAACTACGGATCCGGGTTCGAATCCTGCTGGTTATTAGGGTAAAATTTAAAATCTGGATTTCTCAAGCATCTGGTGACCGAGGCATAATCCGACCGATAATGTGGGTTGATATAGACACTCATCGTTAGTATGGATCCATTTTGGTGGATGTCGATACACCGGTTTATTAAAAAAACAAACAACAAATAAATATTATTTAAGCCAATATATATGCCTAACTTTCATCTGGAAGTCCTTTATTGAATGGGTGAACTTACGTACGTAATGACTACACGCGTTGTTGGACTAGTTGTGACCACAAAGTTAATTATGTTTTTGTCAACATAAATTATATTGTGGACATTAATTTTATTAAGATAATTAGGATATAAAAAATAGGTAAAAGTATTAACACTTTGATGTGTGATTTTGAGAGAGTCTGATCATCTCTATCCACTCTGATTTAAGAATATAATGGGAACAGTGACCTTAAGTTAAGTCAAATCATCCATCCCCTCTGATTGATAGAAGGAAAAAGTCATCACAACTCTTTGTTTCCTAAATAAGTTGTTTTTGATTTGACGAGTGGGGGAGAAGAACAGTTTTAACGTTTATGGCTAGCTATTATATTTTACATTTTAATGGGTTTTGTTTCACGATGGGACGTAGAGATGTTTTATTTGTATAATGTTCGTTCTTGAGGGGTGAATGGTTTTCTAGGTGATCTATATGAGTTTAGGCTTGACGGTGAACACTAGGGTTGGGCAAAACTATTTGATATTTGGTTTATATTCGTTATTTGACTCAATTCGGTTTGAAAAAAATAAGTATTTGTTACAATCAAGTCGAGTAGCAAGTAAACAGATTTTATTACTCACAAATACAAGTCAAGTACCAAGTTCTTTTTTATGTTTAACTACTTTAGTTGTTACTTGTTTATTACTAACTATCATTTAGTTGTTTCATTATTTGTTATATATACTTCATTTATTAAATATTTAATATCTATTTTATTAGTTAATTAAAATTTATGAATTAAATTTGATTGGTGACCATAATTACTCGTTGTTTGTCTCTTATTCGCTACTTGATGGATACATAATCTTAAAAAATACTATTTGTTATGAATAAGTTAAGTATTAAGTAATCTATTTAAATTACTTATAAATATAAAGTGAATATTAAATATGAAATAAATTAATTAATTGACGTTGTTTTGTTTGTTACTTGTATTTTTTAATGAACAAAGAATATTTTCATAAATCATAGTACAATAACTCATTTCTATTTCCATTTTCATAAGTGTTATATTTATATAATCATCTTGAAGTTTTCTCTTTCTTATATAGTTTATTTTCCGAATAATTTAAATACAAGAAAACAATGAGATATTATTAAAATATTAAATTTATTTAACTTTAAATTCTAATGAACTATCAGATAATTTACCAATATTTATGAATAAATTAATAAGTAATTTACAAATAACGAGTAATAAAATAAGTCAAGTAACCTACAAATCCGTCAATTTTTTGCAAGTACTTGCAAACTGCAAGTACTTGTTTTTAGCAAACCACGTACAAGTCAAAATATTTACTACTCACACAAGTCAAGCCGAGTACTAAGTATACCAAAAATACCGAGTACTCGGCTTGTGTGCACCCTTGGTGAACACAAACAGAAAGTTTGCTATAAGGTAAATGGGTTATAAGTAATCGAAATTAATTATCATTAAAAGGAACAATACATAACCACAAGTTATGCATATGGATAAAAATATTATTTTAAAACTATATGAATTATATAATAACACTGATAAAATTAATAATATTATCTTATTAAGACTATAAATATATTTTTGATATAAAAATCTAGATTTTGATTTTGACTTTGTTAACAATCGATTTAAACTTAATCCAAGATGAAGAAGATGATAAGATTGAACTTGAGAGAAAAAGTTTGAATTGAAGAAAAGTTTGTTATTCACATTAATCGTAAACTATACAAACTAAGTTACATCCTTATATACTAAGCTGATATTTACAAATAAACCAAATAATCATTTAACCAACACCGTACCGATATTAAACAAACTATCCTAAAACACCTTCCTCAAGTATTTAGCTTTTGTATCTGATTGAAGATAAAGATTTGACAAAAAGAACCTGCTTAAGAGAAAATGTAATGGACAAGGATGTAAAGCTTTGATCAAGATATCATCAAGTTGATTACCCGTAGAAACATGAAGCGTTTGTAGACGTCCTGCCTTCAGCTGATCCCTAACCGTATGACAATCAATATTAATGTGTTTAGTTCTCTCGTGAAAGACTATATGGCTATATAAATATTATCACATAACAGCTTCGCAATGGAAGTAACAAAGACATGAAGATCCTTCAGAAGTTGCTGCATCCAAATCAGCTCACACGTTGCAAGGGCCATACTTCTATACTCTTCTTCCGTGCTGCTTCTATTTACAACATGCTGCTTCTTAGACTTCCAAGAGACCAAGAAAGTTCCCAAGAAGACACACATTCCAGTTACAAATCGTCTTGTATCCTTGCAAGTTGCCCAATCCACATCAGCAAAAGTGTTGAAACAATTGTAACATCCTGAGTTTTGATATATGAAAAAATGATTAAGAGAATTGATTTGGCTACCTATGTCACCAAAGTTGACTTACAATTTCTGTCACACATAGAACTCCAGAGTTAAGCGTGCTTTGGCTGGAGTAGTGAAAGGATGGGTGACCTATCGGGAAGTGATGAGCCAGTGAAGCTAAAACACGAGAAAAGGTCGGTTGATGATTTCAGGATCAGTATACAAAACTTTCGGGCCTTGGAAAAATTAATGGACTGACCGTTGGAACATGATGGGGCTCATGAGCCGAGAGAGTGGGCGTGGGTAGCCCATTAGATGTGGGCGGTCGGGGCATTCTAAGTGGTATCAGAGCTGGCTAGTCATCTCGGTTCTGACCCGAGAGGCGTCTTGAGACTTATCGTGGGGCGCAATGAGTTGTTACATTTTTTGAGAGGTGGTGAATTATAACATCCCAAGTTGTGATATAAGGAGATAATTTATTTGGCTACCTATGTCACCAAAGTCGACTTATCTTTTCTGACACACATCCGTTTAGAACTCCAAAGTTAAGTGTGCTTGGGATGAAGTAGTGAAAGCATGAGTGACATATCGGGAAGTGATGTGATACCGTGCGAGTGAGACCAAAACACAGGGAAATGTCGGGTGGTGATTACAGGGTCAGTAAACAAGATTTTTGGGCCTTAGAAAAATTAACGGACCGATCGTTAGAACGAGTTGGGACCCACGGACCGAGAGAACGGGTGTGGATGACCCATTAGCCGTTGGGCGGTCGGGGTGTTACAACAAAGTTTTGTATCTGTAGGATAGAATAAACCAAGAGCTGGATTCACTTTGAGATATCCCAACACCTTATGAACAGCTTGTAAATGAATACAGTTGAAGCTAACAAGAACTGGCTGAGTTGATGAACTGAAAATGTGATATCAACTCGAGTGATAGTCAGGTAAAGAAGCCGTCCAATGAGTTCACTAGTAAACCTTAGGATCAGATAATGGCTTTCCCAGATCCTTAGACACATGCAAAGAAAGATCCATATGAATAGTACTCACTTTATAACCAAGCAAGCCTGAGTCTTCAAGAAGATCCAACGTATACTTCCTCTGACAAACTGCAATACCTGTAGAAGAACAAGCTATCTCAAGATGAAGAAAAAATATAGCATTACCAAGATCCTTAATTTTGAATGCAGAGCGTAACAGGTTCTGTAAATCCAAGAAAACATCATTGTTATCACTTGCAATGCAGACGTCATCCACATAGACCAACACTGCAATGAAAGTATTCTTGGTGGCTTCACAAAGAGTGTGTTATCAACCTGTGATTGGACAAAATTAGCACCAAGAAGAAATAATGAAAACCTCTTATATCACTGATGAGAAGCCTGTTTGAGGCCATATAAAGACTTTCTAAGTCGACAAAGAAGGGTCATGAGGAAGTTCAATACTCAGAGGAGAAGTATATCCCTGAGGTAACCACATATAAATCTCCTCATCTAACTCACCATGTAAAAAAGAATTAGACCTTCCATCTAGGTCAGTGACCATCCTTTGGCTGCAGCTAATCCAAACAAAAGCTTCACACTGATGATCTTCGCAACAGGGAAAAATGTATCAACATAATCAAGACCCTCTTGCTGTGTGTATCCTTGAGCCACCAAACGGGATTTAGGCCTTTCTATGGTACCATCATCATTATATTTAATGGTATGGACCCACTTGCAACCCACCACATTTTTTTCAAAAGGAAGCTTCTCATTATCCTAAGTTCTATTTTTCTCAAGAGCCTCAAATTCCGCATTGACAGAGCCTCACCACATCTCAGATGCCATAGCTAGCTTAAATATTTTTGGTTGTTTCAAGGGTGTAAGCAAGAATAAAGGATTAAATATTGCTCCGAAAAAAACAAAAAGGTGCGTGACGCAGGGATTGAGGTTATCATAGCATAATACGGAAGAAATATGATAAATAATTTTCTGTTCAGCGGGAATAGATGTGGGTAGAAAAGAGTTAAAAAGGTAGTAAATCACAATGATACTTAGAAAGATAACTAGGAGATTTAGTCAATCCTTTAGGTCTAGCAATATCAAAAGAATGAACACTAGTGTCTAATGTCACAGTTACCTTACACAATGGAACTAAGGTTCACATTATTCATACGGGTGTCATATAAATCCAAGTCATTCTTGTACAATCATCTACCAAAGTACAAAAATATCAAAATCCTTCAACAGACTCTGTACTGAAAGAACCCCAAACATCTATATGGACTAAATAAAATGGTTTAAAAGACATGTTATTATGAGAAACATAAGCTAATCTTTTTTGTTTAGTTAATGGGCAAACTGAACATGAGACTCTGTAGAAGACGATGTAGACTTTAAACTTGGTAAATCTTGAAACAATTTATGAAAAACACCAGATGAAGGGTGCCACAAAAGAACATGGCATGAGATGGTGTCGATAGGGAAGGCATCTCAAGAATATAGAGATTGTGAAAAAGACCCCCCTCCCCATCATCAATCCATGTGAAAGTTCCTATAACAAACAAATATCAAAAAAAGAAGTGAGCGAAACAAAAAAAAGTCTTCAAAAGAGTACTCACACTAATGAGATTAAAGTTAAAATCCGGAACATATAAAACATCATACAAGACTAATGTATTTGTAATATGAATGACACCGTATGTATAATGGGGACATTAGTTCCATTAGGTAAGGTAACTGTGACATTGTGAACTGGTGTAAGCTTGTGAACATTCCTAAATCTGTAGAAACATGACTAGATGCCCCACTATCTATAATCCAAGCACTACGTGGAAGGAAATATAACATAGTTGAAAGGCAATGATCACGGAAAGTAAGAGCTCTATGTTCATATTTGAGAGTGGAAGAAGGAAAAGGGAATGTACCAGAGGAAGATGTAGAAGCTACATCACCATGTTCAGTGATTGTGGCTCTTGAAGAAGTAACGTGAGGCTCTTGAACTCGAACTTGTGAATTTTAAGCTGAGAAATCATATGCTGAATTTGCTGAGGTGTGAGCTCTTGAAGAGTCATATTAGTACCACCACTCGTAATATGAGGAACTCCAGGTTGAATATAAGGAAATTTGGTGATACCAAGATTAGAATGAACATTCGCAATAGCATTACGCTATTGTGAAACAGTAGGACTCGCAAGTTGCATATGTTGTTGAACAGGAAGGAATTGTTGTTGTTGCTGTTTCTGTCGATTCTTCTGAGAATATTGGTTCTTTTCTCCATAACCAGAACCATTCGTCTTATAACCCGGAGGAAATCCAATAAGCTTGAAGCATTTCTGTACCACGTGACCACTCTTCCCACAGTGAGTACAAATTGGTCTTTGAGTTTGCTGCCTAGTAGTGCTATATGCTGGAATATGAGCATGTTTTCCAATGTAGCCAAGGAAGAATCAGGAGGCGGTGTTGTCATTGACTGAAATGCAACATTATCAACCTCTATAGAAGACTTAATGGCTCGTTGTCTCTCATCCTGAGTAACTATGTTGAAACACTACAAGAAATAAGGATTTTAATAGCATTGTAAGATAGCGTTTAATTAGTTTGTGCTATTGTATGTTGGTGGGTGGAAATATAATAGCGTTTCACTAACTAAAACGCTATTATATCCGGAGCGGCAAAATGAAATTTGGAAGCGCGTATTGTTTTGGGATTTTGATCTTTGTATTATAGCACAGAGAAAGAATAAACGCTATAGTATTTTCAACCGCGTATTTTTTTATTAAAACCCGGGAAATGAAAAAAANTCTTAATCGATTGCATGCATCATGAAAATTAATCGATTGCTTATTATCTCAATAGATCTGTATCGTCTTCGATTTGCAATTTACAGTAACAACCAAGTTGTGATTTTATTTTTTTAAGGAACAAATTAACATGCCGAAAACACGAGGAGGAAAAACGCCTCAAGTTAGAAGAAGCAGACGTTCCCAAGGTTTGGAAGCAAAGACAGAAGCAGACGTTCCCAAGGCCCGAACCAAAATCCGTAAGTTAAATAAGCCAAAAAAGATGCTATTGAAGAAGAAACCGTTGAAATAAGGCAAAAAGGTGGTGAAGAAGAAGGAACAAAGGTTTCTGAAGCAATTCCTGAAATTCATGAGGAGGAAGTTGATGGTGATGAAGTCGAAGTGGGAAAAGATGTTGGTTCTGAAGTTCCAGAGGTTGAAATAGAAGATGATGTTAATGGAGTTACTGGAGAACATTCTAAGCCTACAGAAGCTGATAACGGAGTTACTACAGAACATTCTCAGCCTACAGAAGCTGATGATGAAGTTCCTGAAGAACCTTCTCATCCGACAGAAGCTGACACCGAAGGTGAGAATGGCATTTCAGGAGCAGAAGCACCGCCATTTGATGCAAAACCAAAGAAGTAAAGAGGACCCACAAAGATGCATAAAGTGGCCAAGGATCCTGAAGAGAAGGTTTCTGTGACATTCACTGAGTTTGGCGAACATGTAGGTCCTATATCAGTGACACTGTCATCGTTCCTTGGACCTCTTGTACGCGAACACGTGACTGTACTTCTTGATGATTGGAGGAATCTTGATCAGCAGACAAAGGACATACTATGGGAGGAAATTCAGGTATATATATATATATGCACTTAACTCTATTGTTTATATGTCTTTGTAAGGATTATAATATGTGATGTTTGCATACATTACTGCAGGCGAGGTTCGATTTGAAAGAACAGTGGCAAAAAGATTCTGTCTTTAGACAGATGGGTTGTTTGTGGAGATGTGGAAAGTCAAGGCTTGTATCACAACTTCGAGATGCAAAAAGT
>CAKOAT010319265.1:0-19836 GCA_932364175.1 Eruca vesicaria subsp. sativa
AAGGAGAAGGACCTTCTTGGCTCCGGCGGGTTCGGGAGCGTCTACAAAGGTGTGATGCCTGGGTCGAAGTTGGAGATCGCTGTGAAAAGAGTTTCTCACGAGTCCCGACAAGGGATGAAACAGTTTGTGGCTGAGATCGTTAGTATTGGTAGGATGAGTCATCGGAACTTAGTCCCTCTCTTGGGTTACTGTCGCCGTAGAGGTGAGCTTCTTCTAGTGTATGACTTCATGCCTAATGGTAGCTTAGATAGATACTTGTACAACAAGCCAGAGGTGACGCTTAACTGGAAACAGAGGATTAATGTCATCCTAGGCGTTGCTTCTGGATTGTTTTACCTTCATGAGGAATGGGAACAAGTTGTGATTCATCGAGATGTTAAAGCGAGCAACGTCTTGTTAGATGGAGAGTTTAACGGGAGACTCGGAGATTTCGGTTTAGCTAGGTTGTACGATCACGGTACGGATCCTCAGACCACGCATGTTGTCGGAACATTGGGATACTTAGCTCCTGAACACACTCGGACAGGACGTGCCACGACGGCGACCGATGTTTTTGCGTTTGGGGCGTTTTTACTAGAAGTCGGATGTGGTAGACGTCCTATTGAGATCCAGCATGAGACGGACGAGACGTTCTTGCTTGTGGATTGGGTTTTTGGGTTATGGAACAAGGGTAACATCTTGGATGCTGTAGATCCTAATATGGGTTCTGAGTATGATCAAAAAGAGGTGGAAATGGTGTTGAAGCTAGGTCTCTTGTGCTCTCACCCTGACCCAAGGGCTAGACCGAGTATGAGACAAGTGTTGCAATATCTAAGAGGAGATGCGAAGTTACCTGATTTGTCTCCTTTGGATTTGTCAGGGAGTGGGATGATGTTGGGGGTTCAAGATGGGTTTAGTGAATTAGGAATGTCGTATTCTTCTTCGGTCTTTAGAGGGTTTACTGGTGGATCTTCTATAGCTGATTCTCTACTATCTGGTGGGAGGTGAGTGATTTGAATATTAGAATGGTTTTTGTGTGTGTTTGTATTTCATATTTAGAGAGACTAGAGACTATCTGGAAGTAATGTGATCATGTAAATTATATTTGAGTGTTTGATGATATAACATAACTTTTGTGTTTTTCTAAAGAGGATTGTTGACCAAGGTTTTCAAGATGATACATACATGCGTTAGTATACAATCTAAAAAAAAATAGATTTGATGACCATGTAATTATCTAGATTTTGAAAGTGTTCTTTGTGCAATGTGCTGCTGCTTCTGACATATTTACAGTTTATGGAACTCATCCTTCTGTCAAGAAAGTCTAGTCTTGTGTTTTAGAAAAATGTGTTGTTTTTTCCTTCTCTGAAAAAACTGGTCTCAACGAAAGTCTTCACTTGTGTTATAGGGTCTTTTCTTTTCTGGGACGTCTAAAGCCAGGAACATCTTGTTAGGCAGGGAAGGTTACAGATCTGAATATGGGTTTTGAGTTTGGCCCAAAAGAAGTCGAAATGGGTTTGAACTAGGTTTCGTGTACTCTCATTCCAGCCCACGGGCTAAGATTATGAATGAGACCGGTGCTACATTATATAAGAGGAGATGATTACCAGTTTTATATCCGATGGACTTATCTGTAAGCGGGAAGTGCTAATTCGCAATCTTGCCCATGCACTATACACTATATGGGCGTTTATTTTATTTCATCGTAAAGACCATTTTTTAAAAACTTAATTCCATTAAATTAGTAAATTTTTGTCTCAAAGGGACAAAAACCATAAAGTGTAAAATATTCCAACCAAACATTATTTAAAGAACTTAGTTTCTTCCAACAATTGTTTTGACTTTGAGAGAACAATTGCAATCTGATATATTCATTTCGCTTTTTAGTAAATAATATGTTTTTGTTAAATTGAATCATGTTGTACTTTATAAGAGAACTGAGACAAATTTTACGTATTCTAGACCAGAAGCTTAAATAGTGTCATGTTATATTTCCTTTTGATTTGAGATACAAAATTATGAAAATTTTCAACAAATAATTCATAAAATAGTAAATTCTATTAATCACGACGTAGTTACAAGAAATAACAATTAAAACAAAAACAAATGGTATAACTCAGAGATATATGGATTGTAGCAATCTGCATGATTTTTGTACTCACATTTTCGTAACTTGCATATAGTAGTAGTCGGCGGCGTGATCTGTATAATACTACGAGTAGAGGTTGCAAGCTGGGAAAACTATGAAGAATTGATAGGTGCTTGTCTTTGGTCTTTAGTGATTATTTTGTTTCAGTTTTATGCAATTTGTTCTTTGTTAATGTTTCTATCAAAATGGTCTAACCTCTTGGTGTTATACTTAGAACCGTTTCAAACATATTTGTTTACATAAAGTACTCTCTAATTGGAATTTTTGTTATTTGTATTTTAAGCGTAGATGTTACATAACAATGAGGAGAACAAAACTTTTGTTGTCTTGCAAGCTTATAATTCTAATCTGGTATGTTGAAATGAATCCCCTCGTGATAATAAATATCTCTATAATTAAAATTAAAGTACACAACAAAACTAATCATAGTTTCAACAAATTTAATACATATAGTTTTTTTTTTTCATTCTTAACTTCTTTATTAATTGTTTATTTCCAAATAAATTGACAGTATTTATTATAAAAATACAAAACATAACTTATTTCTTTTTGAGTGCTTTATTATATTTTGTAAAATTCTGTTTTCACTCTTTCAAATTACTTTATTAATTATATTTACCATAATAACTTTACATCTATCTATATTATTAAAACTGAATTACAAAATAGAACTAACCATATTTTCAACAAATTTAATACATATTTTCTTTCCTTATTTTATTTCTTGACTATTTTATTAAATATTTTTTTCCAAATAAATTGACAGTATTAATTATAAAAATACAAAAAATAACTTTTTCTTTTTAATTATTTTATTATATTTTTTACATTCTGCTTTTCACTTTTTCAAACTACTTCATTAATTGTATTTACCATAATAACTTCACTTCATTTATTTTACGTGTTAACTATAATAATTTCACATATTTGAATAATTGTTTCATTAATACAAAATTCAAACCGGTTAACAATTATTTTTGTTTACATAATTAGTTAAACATGGACATTCAAATACACGTTCGGATACATATCAATCTTTTGGATATCGTGTTTTTTAGATTTTAAAATTAAATTTTATTTTGGAATTATAAAATTTCAAACGAGATTCAAGTTGAATTTTTCTGAATCCGGATAGGTTCGTAAAATCTAAAAAATACCTAAAAAAATTATATCTGCATATTTTAAATGTTATTAAACCATTTATAAAAAGTTAAAAACTATGAATGCAGATCAAGCTCTACTTTATGTTTGTAATAATAAAAATCTCTTCATTTTGTTTTCTTTTGTTTGTATTGTCTTGTACATGAGAAATCATCATTTAATAAGTGCACTTGTTGCTCTGTGGCCACATTTAATAAGTTATAAATAGAAAAGGCAAAAGATGCTACCACCAGAAGGAAGCCTAGATTGAGCTCACAAGTCACAAGCAATTAATTATTTTCGCGCCACATGAGTAAATACATCTGGTAGCAATTGCTTGGCGGAAGCAGATACACATGGCATCTATTATTCAAAACTACACATATGGAATTAATAGTCACCTAATTTTATATGACCATGAGCTACAATTTATTGGGTGTTCTAATGTTGTTGGCATCACCATCCAGCATTAAATTTATACGATTCAGATTGTTGACAATATGATAGAAGTTGCAAGATTATTGGTGGGAGGTCGGCTAAGACTAGATAATGGCAACAGATGAAAATTTCTTCTTTGCTTATATCTTTCGATTCCCAACTAACAAATTCCAAGGAGAATGTCTTTGCCATGTAATACATCAACCCCAACATGATGGGGCATCGACCTAACAATTTCTTATTCCCTTTGGATGATGGTATTGATTTGCTGATATTGTTATTTTTATTTTAACTATTCGATTTTAGTAATTCTGGTTTTCATTAATAATCATGAGAATGATACAAAGTTGATATACTAAAGCCGACGGAAAAAATGAAGATATCCCCGGAAACTAAGCCCAAAATCGGATAACTAGAACCCAAACACACGGGCTTTAGTATATCAACTTTGTATCGTTCTCATGATTATCAATGAAAATCAGAATTTTTAGTGAAAAAAAATTATTCGATTTTAGTTTTATATTTTTAAAGAAATAGTTCATAGTTTCTTTTTCTAAGTCTGTTTATGATTTGGAAGAATTCTCTATCTAAACTAAGTATATACAATTAAATTTTAAATTTCATTATTTTTTTCATAAGTGGCTTTGAATCCTCAATTTTTTGATGATATCAATTTTCTGGGTTTTAGATTCGACGTCGTGTTAGCGGTTAACAAATATTGTAGACGTTAACAGAAGTGTTAGGTGTTAACAATTATTTTTACGCTTCGCATTAATAAATGTGTTCGCTGTTAACAAATATTGTAGACGTTAACAGAAGTGTTAACTGTTAACAATTATTTTTACGCTTCGCGGTAATAAATGTGTTGACTGTTAACAGAAGTGTTATATGTTAACAAATGTTTTTACGCTTCGTGTTAATGAGAGGAAAGAGAAATGGCATTCTCGGCATTTCCTTGCCAAATAGTTGTGTCAGTGTCCTTCATGTCCAATCAATGGTATTTTACTAATTTGAGTTTCAAATATGGGTAGTTCACTAAATCACTCTTTGTACTACCCCACAACTGACCCTAAACGTCTACACAATTGTTTATACAATATACCACTACTATTAATTTTCGTTGGTTTGCTCATGACTGCAAACACTAAAATACTTTTCAAGTTTCGAACAATTAATAAAATAACGATTAATAAATATTAATTTGGATATGTCAACTTGAAAGAAATTCCTTCAAGCTTCTCCTGATTCATGTCAGATGAGAAACTATGAATTTTTGACCAAAACAATATTACATTCGTTCAAAACTTTTCCACAATTTTTTGAAATTTTCTATTATTTGATAACAGTAAGGTGTAAATTTAAGAATATTAATTATACTTTATTAAAATACTATTAATTTAATTTTATTAATTGTTCAAAACTTTAGTGAAACTCATAAAATCCACAAATACCACCTATCTCTTATTTAGTGTTTTAACTTCTTTTTTTTGTCAAACATTTAGTGTTTTAACTATACAACAAAATTATTTAAGAAACATGCTCTTACATATTCACAGTTAGTGATGCGCTTTCGGCTGTCCCTTCCATGGTTTTATTTATCACTTCGAGCGCTGTGATGACGTATTAAACAAAGACCCCAGTTTCTGTGGAAAAGTAGGTCCTTTAATTTCAGCAAGAAAAACAATTTATGAGACGTGGGTACAAAACTCTTTACTTGTTTGCTCATGCTAGTTGAGTTCAATTAATTCTCATTTTAACAAAAAAACAAAATAGCAAGGAATTCTCAAATAAAATATGGTGCTAAAAGTTTGTCTAGTCAAATTAATAGCTCAGTATTGGGGAATCGTGCAGATTCAAGGCTATTTAATAAAGGCTCCTAACTCCTCACCAATAAAACTAGTCCTCTTAAACATAGTTTGGTTTAAGAATCTTTTTTTTAGACTTTCGGAAAAATGAAACTCTCACATGTGCACCGCATGTGAATGTGACGCCCTCTACTATATCTATGCATGTGTAATGTGTAATGTGTAATGTGTCTGTGTATAAATAGACATACCCATACACGCACAAAGTTGCCCATTGGAAGGACGTGACCGAGTACTCATCATCATCGGCCATCTTACGGAGAAAGAATGGCATCGAGACCAGGTTTTCTCACGGATTGGCCATGGGCACCTCTTGGAAGCTTTAAGGTCATTGCTTCATAACATCTTAATATATGCACTTATAATCAGTTGTTTACATCAACTGTTTACTCATACGTTTGTATATAATATGGATGAATATTTCAGTACTTGGTGTTGGCGCCTCCTATCATAGACAGTATCTACTCATACGCGACACTGCAAGATCCCGATAAACTCTTGATTATGGCCCTAATGGTGTGGCGGATTGTTCATAGCCAGGCTTGGATAAGTTTCTCCCGTTACCGAACTGCCAAAGGAACCAAACGGATCGTGAACAAGTCCATAGAGTTTGAGCAAGTCGACAGAGAACGAACCTGGGACGATCAGATTATCTTCAACACTCTCATTGTTTACTTAGTCAAAGCGTACTTCATAGGTAACAATCGCGTTCCCATTTGGCGTCTTGATGGTGTGGTTCTAACCGTTCTCCTCCATGCGGGTCCTGTTGAGTTCATCTACTACTGGTTTCACCGAGCCCTTCACCATCACTACCTCTATTCTCGCTACCACTCACACCACCATTCCTCCATAGTCACCGAGCCCATAACTTGTACGTCCACATATAACTGATTTACNGTAACAATCGCGTTCCCATTTGGCGTCTTGATGGTGTGGTTCTAACCGTTCTCCTCCATGCGGGTCCTGTTGAGTTCATCTACTACTGGTTTCACCGAGCCCTTCACCATCACTACCTCTATTCTCGCTACCACTCACACCACCATTCCTCCATAGTCACCGAGCCCATAACTTGTACGTCCACATATAACTGATTTACTTAAAGCACATAAAACAATAACGCACCTATTACTCTTCCTCCGTTTATGTGTCTGTAACTTTTCAAAAGAATTAAAAATGTTTAAATTCTACTCCTCTGGAAACAAGTAAATTCTTGGATTATGTTCTCTTTACTATTTTAGTATTAGGTTTTACTTTATTTATTTGAACTGTACTATTAATTCGGTAAAATGGTTTTTAATTACTTTTACATTGAAAATTCAAAACAACACTTTCCTTGAAGGGTATGTGTACTAGAGATAGCTAAATTCCGGAAGCTTATTTATAAAATAAATGTAATAGCATAATCGTATATTTACAAGTGGTGTTGATTTTCAGCAAAACAAGATTTTCTCATAAATCTGTATAAACATTTAATATAGTGTATTTAGTGTGGATGAAATGACAGTTCTTACAAAAATGACGTTTCTTAAATAAAAGAAAAACTTGCATACAATATACCAATAATATTGTGTATGGTTTTGATTGCAGCGGTGGTACATCCTTTTGCCGAACACATTGGCTATACAATAATCTTGGGGATACCTCTAATAACGTCTTTGCTATGTGGAACGGTCTCTGTAGCCTCGCTCTTCCTCTATTTAACTTACATAGATTTCATGAACAACCTGGGTCACTGCAACTTCGAGCTCATTCCAAAACCTTTCTTCTCTCTTTTCCCTCCTCTCAAGTTCATCTGCTATACCCCTTCGTAAGTCGTTCACAATTCCTTAGAATAGTATATAATTTAACCATTACATGAGACTCCTGACATAGTGTATAGTTTATGTTGTGTTTGCTAAGCAACATTTATACTGTTTTAATCAAATTTCACTTGTAGAAATTAACGAAAAAGTATTAAAAAATGTACTGAAACAATGTAATATGACTGCAGATTTCACTCGCTCCATCACACACAGTTCAGGACAAACTACTCTCTATTCATGCCAATGTACGACTACATTTATGGGACCAACGACAAGTGCAGTGACTCATTGTACGAAACATCATTAGAGAAAGAAGAAGAGAAGCCAGACGCAATTCATCTAACTCACCTAACATCACTCGACTCTATTTACCAACTCCGGCTTGGCTTTGCCTCCCTCTCCTCGCACCCACTATCTTCTCGGTGCTACCTATTACTCATGAGACCCTTCACTCTAATCATGTCTTTTATACTAACTTCCTTCTCATCTCGAACCTTTGTCTTTGAGAGAAACCGCTTCCGTGATCTCACCATTCACTCCCACCTCCTTCCCAAGTTCTCCACTCATGTTTGTCTCTGCTCTCTCTTCTCTACTAGCTAGTATTTACAAGATATCAAATAACTTCACGTTTTGTAACTGATTTTGTTTGTTAATCTACAGTATATGTCTCGGAAGCATAAAGAATCTATCAACAAAATGATAGAGGCGTCTATCCTTGAAGCAGACAAGAAGGGTGTGAAAGTAATGAGTTTGGGGCTATTGAACCAGGCAAGCAATTAATCAATGCATCTTTGTAGTTCTAACGAGAGAGACTCTATGCATAAACCCTAATTAATATTATAATATGATTAGGGAGAAGAATTAAATGGGTACGGAGAAATGTACGTGAGGAAGCATCCAAAGCTAAAGATTAGGATAGTAGATGGAAGCAGTCTTGCAGCTGAGGTGGTGGTTCATAGTATTCCTGTTGGCACGAGAGAAGTTCTCTTTCGAGGCCAAGTCACAAAAGTTGCCCGTGCCATTGTCATTTCTCTTTGCCAAAATGGCATCAAGGTACCTACCTACTTACATATATTATATATAACTATATGTTTTAGTTTCTCTAGCTTTCAATACTACATATGTATAGGAAATATATTAACCCCCAAAAATATTTATATAATGTTACTTTTTGGTAAATTATACAGTAATATGTTACTTTGCTTGTAACATTTAATATGATCGAACGTAAATAAATACGTAGTTTGATATTGAAACTTGAACATGCAACTAGGGGAAGATTAGAAAAGGTTTTTAGTTAGGCGTGCAATCAGGGCCGGCTTAACTTGGTCGGGGGCCCTAGGGCAAAAAAAATTTTTTTACCTTTTAAAATTTATGTTTATTCAATATTTAATTTTTTTTTTGTTTTTTACAATTTAATCAGTAATATTTTGTGATAGAAAATAAAACTATATACTTGTGAAATATTATTAGGCCCCTTTTCAAAATTAGTTATTAAAATTTTATTTTTTTCTGTATAAAATATGTATTTATAAAAAAATTGGGCCCCTTAATCATTGGTATACGAGGGGACACGGGTTAGGACCCGGGGCGGTCGCACCGATTGTCCCCCCACTTAGCCGGCACTGCGTGCAATATAAAAATAACAAAATAGGTTGAGAATATTTTCTTTTCATTTTTCTTACAACGATTTTATTGAACTGGATTAACAAATTATTTAAGCAAATCAAAATTAATGAAGGTCGCACCACGTCTGACTCTGATGTAAGACGTACGTTTTTATTAAGTCAAAAGAAGTTTCGTATAAACGTTATGCATATGGCCTACTTTAAGTCCAAAAAAATCTAGCAAACTATTCATAATCAATGTTTTATACCTTTGACTTAATAGTTAGTTCATATTTTAAAAATATTCGCTTTGGTTTAATTTAATTGGGACCCAATTAATAAACTATTTCCACAAATAGGTGATGGTGTTACGTGAAGAAGAGTATTGCATGCTAGCCGGATCCCTTGACGGTCATTGTAAGGAAAATCTGGTGCTGACAATCAATTACTCTCCAATGGTACGTGTAAATTGCATATTGGCATTAATGAATAATAATGTACTAACTCATACGTAAGTATTAACCATGTAGATTTGGTTGGTGGGAGATGGCCTACGTAAAGAAGAGCAGAAGATGGCAACAAAAGGAACTCGTTTTCTTCCTTTCTCTCAGTTTCCTCCAACACAACTTCGAAAAGACTGCTTCTATCATACCACTCCAGCTATGATCATCCCTGACTCTGCCCATAACATCGACTCTTGTGAGGTATGTACATCTTTTTGAACTCTAGAGAAACTGTATTACAACTAGTTAATTATGATGTATGACACGTTTTTATACATATAGAATTGGCTGGGGAGGAGAGTGATGAGCGCGTGGAGAGTTGGTGGGATAGTGCATGCACTTGAAGGATGGGAGGAACACGAGTGTGGTCTTGATGAACCAGTTGTTAAACCTCCCAGAGTTTGGGAAGCTGCTCTTCGAAATGGTTTCAAACCTTTGGTTTTGCCGTCTCTAAAGACCAAAGGATTGAGCAATGGATACTAGTAATCTATTAACTGAATGTTGTAACGGAGACGGAAAGACAATGTAAGAAGTAAACCGTATAGCTTTTGGCGACCGGTTGCATTTTGTCAATTCACTTGACCTCTTTATTTTAAAAAATAATAATAAAGTTCTGGATTTTTGTTTTGTTAAGGTCAGTTTTAAATTAATTATTCGACAAAAAAAATTAATTATTCGACAACCGAACCGGTACGTTATATGACGTGCCTATTAGTAGGATATACTATCTATGTAGGTACCAACCAGACGTCGAAACTAAAATACTATTTTATCTTATGATTCTTATCTTATACTATGGAATAAAATTAAAAATTTAAGTTACAAAAAAAAGATTAAAAAAGTTGACAAAAAATGTAATTTAAATATTTAGACCTCTATGATCAAAAATATATATAGATATTTAGACCTCATCGAAAGCCCATTATCATTATGGGTCAATTGTAAAAAAATTTAAAGGAAAAGGGTTCCCCCGTGAAGGAGATGGGCCACCACTCCAGCGCCTGGACTCTTCTCTGTGTATAGTACACGCGTGTCGAAATCAAAAGCCGCATAAACAAAATCGACGGTTTATGTGTCTGCGTAGCGTTCACGCTTGTACGTGAAGTAACGTTCAATTATTTATATTTTATTTTAAAAAGTTTCCAGTTCCAGATATTTACGACATCCGAGAAGGGAAAGAGCTGTTTTCAGTAATTTAAAAAATTAACGAGGAAAAGCTCTCTTAACCGATCTATGCCTGAAGAGGAAGTGGATAACAAGAAGCCATCTGAGATTAACAGGTTTTAGTTTATTATTCTTATTCTTTTGTTACTTGAATATGCGAGCCTCAATATTACATTGAGCTGATCATATATTAGATCTCTATGTATTATATAATCTGACGATGGATAACTAAACTAGCTAATGTCTAATTTAGAGATCAAATCTCTCTTCCTCTTCTCAGTTCATAAAGAAACATAGATATTGATTTATAACTTGTATGTATTTATGTCATCATGTGATCATGTCAATTGTTGTGATTGAGAGTATTGTCTTCATGTTAGCTTTATTTTAATAAAAATGGGATTTAAAGTTATTCCTTAAAGGGATAAACATAGAGTTCCTATTCTTACTATGATTTAGACTTATCTGTAATATATAATACCTATCTAACTTAGGATCTTATCGGCTGTATATATACTCTTCGTATGTTATGAATAAACTCAAGCTTTCACAATATATTTCATGGTATCAGAGCCTTAAGATTCTGACCTAATTTTTCATCTCATTATTTCTATTCTACTTCTACTTCTACAATGGCTGGCGAAGAAACATCATCATCGGCAGCGACTACTACTCAATCTACTACGACAATTACAACTATCGACGTATCGTCGCCATACTACCTTCATCCATCTGACAATCCAGGGGCCCTTATTACTCCTGTTTTGTTAAAAAGCGACAATTACTCGGAGTGGTCTACCGAACTACGAAACTCTTTACAAGCTAAACGAAAAGTTGGGTTCATCGATGGAACAATACCTAAACCTGAAGGTGAACCAGATCTTTCGCGTTGGCTAGCTACTAACTCTAGATAGTAGGTTGGATTCGAACTTCAATCGATGCTAAAGTTCGTTCTACTGTCACCTTCGTTCCCGATGCTCATAAACTTTGGGAAACTCTCAGCTTCCGCTTCTCTGTCAAAAACGGTACTCGAATTCATCAACTACAAGACGAGATCACTAACTGCAAACAAGATGGCAAATCGGTTCTTGAATATTATGGTAAACTTACCAAACTATGGGAAGAGCTACAAAATCTTAAAACTTCACGACCTTGTACGTGCGATGCAGCGGCTGATATTGAGAAGGAACGTGAAGATGCCAGAGTACACAAGTTTTTATTTGGTCTTGATGATTCCAGGTTTATGTCTTTGCGATCTCGTATTACAGACGAAGATCCTCTACCTGATCTCAATGTTGTTTATTCTCGGGTTATACGTGAAGAACAAAATCTGATCTCTACAAAAGCAAAAGAACAACGCTCCGATATATTGGGGTTCTCTGCAACAACGGAATCAACTAAAAGCATACCTCCTACCACTAATGAAGCCTCAACTTATCGATCTCGTGATCCCATGCGTTCGTGTACTCATTGTGGACGTAAGGGGCATGACGTCTCTGAATGTTTTCTATTACATGGATATCCGGAGTGGTACCAAGAGCAATATCAACGTCCTTCTAACACTACACCGGGTCAAGGTTTTCGAGGTGGTAGAGGAGGAAGGTCTGGAGGTAACAGAGGACGTGGACGTGGACGAGCATCTCATGCCACGACTTCTATTAACAGTGATCAGATGATTAAGATACTTTTCTTTAGAGTGAAATTCTTATATTTTGTTTGGTGTTTGTTTCTTGCAGTTTCCATGACATGATCAGGAGTAGTAAACATGTGTTGAATATGGAAGCGGTTGAGTTGAGCAAGAAGAGGAAGTTTCAGACAGATCAATCGGAGTTATCATTGTTACCTCTTTCGAAGCATACTTGTTTTGCAAATAGTTACGACAGTATCAATGTCAGATCAGAGCTTGATTCAGAGTCTTATGTGAACTCGACTTCTATGGAATGTGAAAATGAGACTGAAATGAAAGAGGAATCATCAGGATCGTGCAGTGAAGACAAGATGATCTCTTTTGATAGTCATCTCGATTTCATCTATGGCACCCAAAACCTAGAGGATTTTTCAGACAAAGACATTGAAAACATTATCTATCTTGATGAAGAAGAAGAAGCTAAAGGATGTAGTAGTGCTTCTAACTTTGTTCTGTCCTCTGGGAGATGGACTGTTGACCGAGGTAAAAACCGACTTTTGGTCTTGTCCGTACCGGTTTCAGAACCGGGTACTCGCTAACTTGGTTTCATGCGTGCAGATTCTACTCAGCATGGCACAAAGAAGCCTACGATCGATCAAGAATTCGAGCAATACTTCTCAACGCTAATGTTGTGACAATTATGTGAAGACTCAAAAACTGTAATGAAAATAGTATATATAGAGGGGTGTTTTGATTATGTAGTCTCTTATCGTTTTGATTCTTGTGAACCATAAAACTTTCATTTCAAAGTGATTAGAGAGGTGGTTTTGAAATGTTTGTAAACAGGATACAAAAATAGTAGTGGGAGATTGATTCATCATGTAGGTTATAAGAACAAAACACTATACTCCCAATACTATCTCAAGAAACTTGCTTGCCCAAACCTTCATTGCAAATTCACAAGGAATATAATCACATCCGCATTTGAGGGTTTTCCAAAGAAAATTAAATCTCTTACAATAGTATATATTTTATTAGAAGAGTACTAATATTTTGAGAGACACCAATGTGGTGGATGGCCTGAATGTTCCTTTCGTTATGAAAATCCAGTTGGGCTTTTGGGCCTCATATTGTGAAAGATCTTACACCACTGCTCATATGTTTCCTTCATTTGTTCTCTCACAACCATATTGTTTTTCTTTATTAGGTTATGTTAGCTAAAACCATATAGTTTGCTTGTGTTGATGATAAGAAATAACCTTTTGCAACTCATTCTCCAACTTCCAAGATTTTTGATTCTCTGTAAAAATAATGAAATTAGTGATTTGAAAGCGACACAAAGGTCATATTCGAGAAGCGTAGCCTTGTAATCGTCCTTTCTAATATAACAAGTGTGTATGCATTTCTTTTCTTTCTTTTTCATCAATCACGTAGAAGTTACACAAGTCGCCATTGTGAAGGAAGGAAATAAAATATGAAATTATTGATGCGAAAGGAACAGAATGGTCATTTTCGAGAAGCGTAATTACACATACAAGTCTTATGAACTTGTGATAACAATGGAAATGAATTAACTCGTTCCACACGCCACGTGTGTCACCAAAACAATGATATGATAAGTTCTAACTAGGTGGTACATATTATTGGTGAAAACTGACCGTTCGAAACAAGAAATTGGTACTATGTTACAACTATTTAAACCTGAATCCCTGACATTCATGTTCAATTATCTAGATTTCAGATATCTCCATACTCGGATTTAGATTTTTTTTTTTTGCATAAGAAATAAATAAAAATATAGTGTAAAATATTTAAAAATCTAAACAGTATATAAATTGATATTTTAATGTAAATTGTAATAGATAAAAAATTAAAATATTATGTTTCTTTTACTGACCCGATGATATCCTCCAAACTTTGAAATCTGGATATCCTAAAAGTTACATATTAATGGTGCCTAAACTATTGTATTGATTTGCAAGTGAATGATTACTAGGGTACCGGAAAGTCAAAACCATAACTAATTGGGAAGGAGTGATGAATGTTATATTTGTAACTAACCGAGTTCAATAAAAATAACTTATCATAGGAAACAAAACCGTGTGGTACAAGTCTTCTTATTGATCAATTATCTTTTGATAGCTTTGTTGATCAATTATCTTTTGATAGCTTTGTTGATCAATTATTGAAGGGTTAGCTCTAAAACAAAACACACAAAAACATTGATCAAGAATAATAGAGAATGAGAAGGTGACAGCTCATCGCCTTAAAATGTTTTGTATTTGGTCTCTCATCAATCATCACATGTTTCTTTAGTTCAAATTTGGTCGTATATCAATACCTAGCTGTATTTAGCTACACCACCACACACATATGCTTCCAGTGGAGTATATACTTTATAGTTGTGTTACTATTCTCAATTCCTGTAAAGTATATATAAACTATCAAATAAAGTGGTAAAAGTCCTTATGTAGTCGTAAGAAGCAAGACCTTTAACTAAACCATTGCCTTTTAAAATTTGTTATTTTGTTGTTACTCTCTGCAACTATTCTTTTAAAGATAGTCTGGTGCAACTAAACATGTAGAGTAGAAATTTTAGATATACATTACTGAGAATAATTTCTAGTGGCATTTCGCCAGCGACGAACCGATAATTTAAAGGTAGGTATTTGGGTTCAGTGTTCGGCTTGAACTGTAACTTTTGCATATTACAGACTTCATCAGATAAAATATGTGTATTATATAGTTGACAAATAGATGATAAGCTTTGTATAGTCAAAAGGTATCGTTTAGTTCCGATTGAAGCAAAGAAAATTTCGTATCAAATTGAACACGTTACGTAACTGTATAAATAAATTAGTAGTATATATTACGGGAATTATGAGAAATACAAAAATTAGAAGCATTCGCCATTCTGTACTTAAAAGAAAAATAAGAAATGAGAAGCACGTAACATATAGACGTGAAAAAGTCGAAAACCGCGTTTGGCGTTCTCCTCTATATAAAGCCTGTTGCCCTCTAATCTTTCTCCTTCCCTTTCTTCGCCTATTTGCCTTGTTTGGCTCTCACCATTTGCGATCTGCGTTTTCATTAGCTGTGTCTCTCTTGCATCAGGTCCGATAATATATATACTTCTTCCTTTCTTTCTTTAGTATGTTCTTTCTACATTTTAGGAAACGATAGGTTATATATGCATTTATTCAAGAGTAATTATAATTACTGTTTCTAATTCTCTTAATAGTTCATATGATAAAACTACATTGTGACTAGCCTTTTTTATTGATATAGGTAGTTCTCAACCAGGCCAATATTTGTAGTTGACCAACTTTATTTTTAGTTTTACTATTTCGTTACGTTTTGATTATTTCTCTTTCTTTATTTTCCTGTGTCAAAGCATATCATTTTGTTCCCTAACGTTTTCTGATTTCTCAGTCAGATATATTATTCTTTTTTTCTTTTACGTAAATATTTTTTTACTTTATTTAAACGTTTCATTCATGTTTTGTTTTAAATAAATGTGAAATCAGTCAAACAAAAACATAATCACCAAACACACGGAGAGTTTAACTTGCAGACTTTGGCTGTTTCGTTTCCCACCATTTTTGTCTGGATCTCTTTTTCATCCTCTTCTTTAATTTAACTAAGCATGATGTCACTAAGCTAAGAATCTCTATTATAAAAGGTTCCCGAGGAGTGAGTAAAACCAGCGACTCATCAACTTAAAATGGAGACTGAGTACAAATACGATACCCTTTTATTTGGTAAGAGGCAGATTACGCTGTTTTGTTTTTTCTATGGAAAATTACTCTATTTAGTGTAATTTTTGTGGGAAATTTTTGCAGATCTTGATGATACCCTTTATCCATTGAGCTCTGGGATTGCTAGAGAATGTGGTCAGAACATCAAAGGTGACTTTTTTTGTTTCCATATTATTTCTTGAAGCACAAGTCATGTGAGTATTGAGGCTTTAGGATTGAACTTTTTGGTAGATTACATGGTGGAGAAGCTTGGAATAGACAAGAGTAAAATCTTGGAGTTGTCTAATTCACTTTACAAGAACTATGGAACTACCATGGCCGGTCTCCGAGTAAACCTTACTTCTCTCTTTTACTTCAATTAAACCACTTGAATTATACCCCACAGGTTGATTCTTGATCAAGTTTGATCATAACTTTTTTCAGGCCATAGGTTATGACTTCGACTACGACGAGTATCACAGGTAATATATAAACTCTACCAATAATATAACAATTTTTTTATATGATGATTCTGAAATTTATCTTATTTGCTATAAACAGTTACGTGCATGGGAGGCTACCTTATGATAACATCAAGCCAGATCCAGTTTTGAGAACTCTTTTACTTAGCCTACCTCTTCGCAAGATCGTAATGTTTCTTTTACATCTCATCATGCCTAGAAAAGTTACACGTACAGATATATATGAATGTGTCACTATTTTTGCAGATCTTCACGAACGCTGACAAGTTACACGCAGCTAGGGCCCTAGAGAGGCTAGGGCTAGAGGACTGTTTCGAAGGAATAATTTGCTTTGAGTCATTGAACTCTACTAACTGCGACAACATACATGGCAATGATGAGATATTCGACATCATCAAATATCTGTCGTCTGATCATGAACATCCACTTTCCGGTTTGCCTAAAACACCAATTGTTTGCAAACCATCCGAAACCGCCATAATAAAGGCTATTGAAATCGCCAACATTGATCCTCAAAGAACCGTGAGTGTGTCAAGATCTGAATCTTGTAGAGACTTGTTAATTTTGTTTACTTAGACATTAACCGTTTATTTGTCTTGTAGTTGTTCTTTGAAGACAGTGTTCGAAACATTCAAGCTGGTAAACGCGTCGGTCTTAGTACCGTTCTGGTGAGTTAATTAATTAAACGTTTATTTTCAATGATGGAGAGTGAACGCTGAAGATTAATGTGTTGTTTGAACAATCATGAATAGGTTGGGACTTCGCAGAGAGTGAAGTGTGCAGATTATGCGGTAGAGAACATCCATAACCTAAAAGAGGCTTTGCCTGAGCTTTGGGAATCGGACGCTAAGCCTGAAAATGTTAGGTACTCCGGCAAGCTTGCCGTTGAAACACCGGTTATAGCGTAATCAACACGCATTTCCTTATTTGGAAAATTCAGGCAGAGAATTGATTGTTATAGTTTCTCTTTTGTAATAATCTCTGCTTTTTTATTTATTTTGTAAATAGCATTTCCTCTTATTATTATGAGTTAATTAATAAATAAAATATTATATAAGAAAATCCAAATGATGAGATGTTATACAGATGGTACAAGAAGAAAAGATACTCTATATATTTTTAAAACAAGGATGATTATATAAAGGAAACAGTAGCAATGCAGGAGGAAGAAATATTTGAAGCAGTCTCACACACTTATATAAACCTTAGAATGTATGAAAACGTTGACAAAAAATGTATGAAAACATATCAGACTTGGTGTTTACAATATATAGTTCTATTTTGGTGAAATGGCTATACAAATATAATGACATGTTTTTTCTCGTTTCATATGAATTTCAGTGTTGTAAAGAATTTTAATAATTAATAGAAATTCATCAGCTCTAATGGTTTAGTTTCAAAAAAATTTTTTTTTTAATAATTCTTATCACATTACACAAAGACGGAACAAAATGGCGGAAGTAAGGCGAAGATAATGTTGAATATAAGAATACTCGTTAATCTTAGCCTTCTTAGCGATGTAATCACAATCTTCATAGAATTCAGTTTCAGTCGTTTTAATAAGTTTTTGATTACATTTTTGGCGAAAGTCAGGCTATAAATTAATTACACAAGATCGCACTTTTTGAGTGATTGTCCGTAGGGCTGGGCATTTTATCCGTTATATTTGATTCGATCCGTTATTCGTTTCGATTCGATCCGAAAATTCCGGATATCCGTAAACTTTCGAATCAAAGCAAATATTAAAATTCAATATCCGTTAAAATCGAAGCAAATCACAAATATTAAAATTTTAGAAAGCGGATATCCGATCCGATCCGTAAATATATAAATATATGTATATTTTGATTATATTTAAAATTTTAATTGTATAAAATTATAGAATTATTAATTTAGCACATAATTTTGAACAATTCTATTCAAATTATTACTTATATAAAAGTATTACATAAAAAGAGATAAAATATTTTTGACAATTATATTTTTTTCTTAAATTTTGTGTTATTATAATTGTAACTTAAACTTTAAAAAATTACAAAATCTATAAATTCACTAGTTCTTTTAAGTTTTATTTTATATATCATGCAAAAAAATATTTTTGNATAATTGTAACTTAAACTTTAAAAAATTACAAAATCTATAAATTCACTAGTTCTTTTAAGTTTTATTTTATATATCATGCAAAAAAATATTTTTGCAAAGCAAATTTGTATCAAAATCTTAAGATTATTTGTACTAATTAAAATGGATGAGATATCCGTAAATATTCGTAAATATCCGCAAATATCTATTTATTTTCCGAATATCCGTTTTTCCGGATATCCGTATTTTTTCGAAGCAAAGCAAATACCAAAATTAGATATCCGTAACATTCGAAGCAAATCACAAATACCTTAAAAACCCCGGATATCCGATCCGTGCCCACCCCTAATTGTCCGTGGCCCATATTAAAACGAGGCCCGTTTCGAGCTTGAGTTGGAAATAAAAAGAAAACATTAATTCAAAAACCAAAGGTGACGTGGCGAGAATGAAACGATAAGGTGTGTCTCACTCACTCACTCACTCACTCTCTCGTCGCCATCGTCTACCAAACGCAACTCAAATGGCGACGACGACATTCTTCCATCCACTACTTCCTTCCAACAGTTACAAATCCGTATCTGTAGCCTCACCGTTTGTCTCAGTTCCTCATTCCTCAGTCCCGTCTTCTTCGTCGTCTCTCCAGTTCCGCTCGCTTGTTTCAGTTGATGGGAGAAAGTTAACCGGAAAGCTCAGAAGAGTATCCCCTATTGTTTCCGCCGCCGCAACAACTGAACCTCTCACCGTCCTCGTTACCGGTGCCGGTGGAAGAACAGGTTCTCTCTCTCATATTCTGAAATTGCATTAGAAGACTGTTCAATGGTTTGATTGATGAGTGTGTGTTGAAACAATGTGGCAGGGAAAATTGTGTACAAGAAGTTGAGAGAGAGGTCGGATCAGTTTGTGGCGAGAGGTTTAGTGAGGACTAAAGAGAGCAAGGATAAGATCGGTGGAGAGGATGAAGTGTTTATCGGAGACATTCGAGATCCTTCAGACATTGCTACTGCTGTTCAAGGGATTGATGCTTTGGTCATTCTCACGAGCGCTGTGCCGCAAATGAAACCTGGTTTTGATCCTAGCAAAGGAGGGAGACCTGAGTTTTACTTTGATGAAGGAGCTTATCCTGAACAGGTTACAACATTATGATTTTGTTTTTGTTATTCTTAACGGCAACTTAAATCTAGGTGTGTACCAGTAAAAAGATTCCGGAGTATAATATTTTGATTTAAGAAAAACTCTAAGTAACAAAAAATTAATACCGGGT
>CAKOAT010319376.1:3045-19809 GCA_932364175.1 Eruca vesicaria subsp. sativa
CATAAATAATAAAACCAAATACAATTAAAATAGACCATATTGGTCGTGCCTAATCTTCTTGGGCCAAGCATAAACCAAGCTGGCTTGTCCTTCCACTTTTTGGGCCGATAAAGACCTTTTTCGAACAACTCTTTCTTGGGCTTGGTCCATCTTGTTCCAGGTACGACCAAGTTGCTCCTTGTGCTCATTTGGATGATAACGATCCTCCTCATCTTCCATTTCAAGCTCTGGTTCCTCATCTTCCATTTCCAACTTATTTCTTGGCCATGTCGGTTTGACCCGTCCATTTCTTGATCACACTGAATTTCCCAATCCATTTCCTGTCCAACTAGCCTCCTCCCATCCATTTCCTTGTCAATGAAGGTTCTCACTGGTCGTCCATGCTTCTCCAAAGTCAGTCTGATGCAACCATGGTTGAGCCAGATGACTATGCGACAAAGGATAAACCGGGATGGCTGAATGGAAAGATTGAAGATGAACCAGAGGCTGCAATGGAGCATAATGAGCTTATTTTGGCTATTAAAAAACATGAGAAACAAGGTGGAAAGATTTGGATCAGACTCATGGACGAGCTAGGACTTTCTTAATCCAAAAGGAGATCAATACACAAGTTGAGGGTCCATTCTCTCTATCTGATGATCCAGCCACGAAAATCAAGTCAAGGAGCAGCCAAAATAGTTATTTGTTTGGTCCTCAAGATAACTTTAGTTTTAATTAAGTATTTCTCATTTTCTAGAATTTTAGGACTTTTCATTTTCTTCTTCTCTACTTAAACTCTTTGTTTCTATTCTGAATAATCATTCACCTTTTTTTTCTCAAAATCTCTCTAAATCTGTGAATCCCTTGTTCATCTTTGAACATTGATTGCTAAAGAGTTCATTCTCTGCAAGCAAAACTTGTCTTTGATTGAAATCAGAGTTCATTCTCCTGATCAAAGACACATCTACACAAGTGTTGATCAATCCACAGATCCTCACTGAAGTTCATCAACCATTTCTACCTTCTATCCATCAAAACCATCATCATCTATCCTTCAAACCATCTGATCATCCTTCAAAGGATCAGGGACAAAAGAATCTCCTCACTGGGGTTTCATCAAGTGGTATCAGAGCAGATCTGAAGGCTCTTGATCTGGGTTTGATTCTAAAACTTCTCTCTTTGGTTTTGGGAATCTGTTTCTTTTTCTGCAATTTTTCTCTGCAGTTATTCTCTGCAATTTTTCTCTGAAATTTTCTCTGAAAAATCTTATCTTTCTATCTGTTGAATCTGCAAGAGGGCCAACCAGATTCAAAAAAAAAACGAAATTAAAAAAAAATCAAAAGAAAAAGTTGAAGAAAAATCCAACTTGGCTGAAGAGAAATGCAGCCGGCTGAAGAGAAATCCAGCCCTGGTGGTAATGCCTCTTGCAAACAAAAATCTTGCAATCTGTCTATCTCTTTCTTCTGTTTTTGGGTTGGGGTTTTGTGACACCCGTTTTCTCGAAAATAATATAATTAATAATAATTACTGAAAACATCGGATTTAATAATAATACTTAAAAGTCGACATAAACCGTACCACATAAGTCCAAAACATAAAACGGCCCAAGGCCCAATACATAACATCCGTAATAACGTCAACAACATAAACCGAAAGTCTGAAATAACATAAGCGATAAAAGTCCAAGGCTTATATGCCCAATACGATAAAATACGATAAGATAAGATAGAATACTATAGAAGCCCAAAAGCCCAATAGCACCGGTCCGATATGATCACTCCTGCTGATCGGTCTCACCTGCAAGGGGAAGAAAGAGGGGTGAGCAACAGGGGAGTCGCTCAGTGAGGTATGGGATGCTACCCCGAAGTCCGTAGACCCGGACATAGCACTCCAAGTAAATATAATTTAAATCTAAAATGTACAAGCATGGCACCTAAAGCACCCAAGCAAGCAAACAATGGTCCTAGCGAGGCGCGCACTCGCCGCCCACTAACGGGCCAAAAATCACACAGCCCACACTGGGGTACAACAACAACACAGCCGAGATAGTGCTCGGGCACCGCCCGTAGACGATTTATCGACGCCAAGTTACGGTCCAACCGGTCGACTAAAGCTGGCCGTAACCCTCATACAATCCGGCGTACAGAAGTCCGTCTCTGTACCCGGCCAAACAATTCTAGCTAATCATTACATTAAGTGAAGCAATCAATGTTGAATCCTCTAACCACCTAGTTCCGGTTTAAGCAAGCAACCTAAAACTAATCAAGCAATGACAGACTCGATTTCACGCAGACGGAACACAATAAAAATAAATTATATTTATTTAAAATTCTAAGTCGCGTACGAATCGTTCAGAAGTAGACCCTCACCTTAGCAACTGGGGAAAAGTGGTCTCTATGAACTCCAGCTGCTCAAATAGATCCCAAATCTGAAATCAGATCGAAATTCCGAGTCAGTTTGACCTTCGAACGGTCGAAAACGGACAATTATGGAAAAGTCAACTCGCAGGTCAAAGGTCAACCCGGTCAACCTTGACCCAACCCGGTCAACCCTTGACCAAATTGAAATCGAATTGGACCAACCGGTTTTCCTTAACCGGATTCGATTTCAATTGAACCAGACTAATCCGATTTCAATTCGGTTTAACCTTAACCGAAAATCAATTAATTAAATAAACCGGTTTACCCTAACCGATTTCCAATTAATTTTAACCGCCGGTTAACACTAACCAAACCTAACCAAGCTAACCAAACCTAAACCGGTTGACCGAGTCAACGGTTGACTCGCCGAGTCAACTCGGCCGAGTTGACCGAGTCACCGGCGAGTCACCAGACTCCGGTCACCGGTCCGGCGTGGACGCGGCGGCTTACCGGGGGTGGAGCGGCAGCGACGGCGCGGCGGAGGAGCGGTGGCGACTGCGCGGCGGAGGAGCGGTGGCGACGGCTTCCCGGCGGCGGACGGACGGCGGCCAGCGGCGGCGGCTCCGGCGAGGCGACGGCGGTGCTCCGGCGATAGGCGGCGGCGCGTGGCTCACACGCGCGCGCAAAGGGGAATATTGCGGGGGAGCGTGATGGCGGCTCCGAGCTCCGATCACGGCGTTTTCAGAGTCTACGGCTTCGTCTCGACGAGTAGAACACGATGGTACCCTTACATTCACGAGATTCTCAACGGTTAGGAAGTTATGGTCTTTTTACTAAACGGATCAAAACTTAACTAAAAACGTGGCGGTTTCCGGTGGTTACCTAGGCTGGGAGTCGGTGGTGATGAGCTGGACGTGATCACGGCGTGGGGTTGCTCCGGCGACGAGCTCAGGTGAGTCTCTCTCTACAAAATCAAACACTTTCTCTCAAACTCTCTCTCTAAACTCTTTCTCCAAACTCTCTCTCTCTATTGCATGAAGTTCTAAGAAAACAAGGTGAAGAAAATAGCTTTTATAGCTACTACCTTTGGCCAATTCGGATGGGCCTGAGGCTTGGGCCGAAAATGATGAATTTTGTGGGTTTGGGTCTTGACAATTCTCCCCCACTAATACGGAATTCGTCCCCGAATTCGTGTCAAGCGTCGACTGACCGATAACATCTCGAAACAGCTCTGGAAAATCAATCCTCATCTGCGGCTCAGACTCCCGGTCTCCTCCTGGATCCCGTCTCTCTCCCAACGAACCTTGACCATCATTGTCATCATCCCCTGATCCGCTCTCACTTGTCGATCCACAATCTCCACTGGCTGACAAACTGCGGATAAGTCTCTACGAAGATCACTGGGCGGCTGCTGCAAAATGAGCTCTGGCTCTCTCACGACTTTCCTCAAAACGGACACATGAAACACATCGTGGAAGTCTGATAACTCTGCCGATAAACGCAATCTATAAGCAACTGCTCTTATCCGCTCCAAAATAGGAAATGGCCCCATATATCTTGGCTTAAGCTTCTTCAGCTTCCGAGTCGTAGATCCTCCCTGAAACGTCCTCATCTTAAGGTATACTAGGTCGCCAACCTTAAACTCTAAATCCTTACGCCGCTTATCTGCATAACTCTTCTGACGATCATGGGCTTCCTTAAGCCGTCTCTTGAGCATCTCAACTTGCTCTACCGTCTCTTGAACCATTGCTGGTTCTATCTCACGTCGCTCCCCCACTTCTGTCCAACAAAGCGGGGTACGACAAGGTCTACCATAAAGAGCCTCATACGGTGCCATCTTAATGCTCGAGTGATAGCTGTTGTTATAGGCAAACTCCGCTAAGGGTAGGTATCTCAACCAACTACCTTCCCAATCCAAAACGCAAGCTCTCAACATATCCTCCAAGGTCTGGATGGTCCTCTCTGACTGACCATCTGTCTGCGGGTGATACGCGGTACTCATGTGGACCTTAGTCCCAAGCGCCTTCTGAAAGGCTCTCCAGAATGCAGACGTGAACTTCACATCCCGATCCGATACAATGATGACAGGTACTCCGTGCAATCTAACAATCTCGCTGATATACATCTCTGCCAACTGTTCAACTCTGTCTGTCTTCTTAACTGCGAGGAAATGAGCTGACTTGGTGAGTCTATCCACGATTACCCATATAGCATTCTTTCCTCCTGTGGTGGTCGGCAAACCCGTCACAAAATCCATAGTCACCATGTCCCATTTCCACTCTGGCAATGGCAGGTTTTGCAATAACCCGCTAGGCACCTGATGCTCCGCCTTAACCATCTGACAAGTCTGACACTGCGATACAAAAGTAGCAACGTCCCTCTTCATACCCGGCCAATGGTAATAACGCTTCAAATCTCGATACATCTTAGTGTTTCCTTGGTGAATAGAAAAACTCGAGTGATGTGCTTGCTTCAAGATCTCCTTCCTCAACTGCTCATCATCTGGTACACAAACTCGGTTTCAGAACATAAACATCCCACTCGAAGCTGTGTGATACCCAATACTCTCGATCTCAATCTGCTTACACAAGGCCTCATCAACATCCTGCGCTCTGCGTATCCTCCAAAGTAAGTCTGCCCGCTCGACTGCCTCGAGACCAGATGTCTCTCCATCTACCGTGGTGGCACACAATCTGAGACTAGCAAGTATACCCGTAAACTCCTGAACCTCCTTGGTTCCTGAAACATCGCTCCTGCGCCTACTCAAAGCATCTGCCACCTGATTAGCCTTCCCTGGATGATAAGCGATATCCAAATTGTAATCTGCCAACAACTCAATCCATCTGCGCTGCCTTAAGTTCAAGTCCGTCTGAGTGAAGATGTACTTTAAACTCTTGTGATCCGTGAAAATTTTTACCTTCTCACCATACAAGTACGATCTCCAAATCTTCAACGCAAATACAACTGCTGCTAACTCCAAGTCGTGTGTGGGGTAATTAGCCTCGTGAGGTCTCAACTGACGTGATGCATAAGCAATGACCTGACCCTCCTGCATCAATACACAACCCAATCCTGTACCCGACGCATCAGTGTAAACCTCATATGGTATCCCAGGCCTCGGAAGTACCAATACCGGCGTCTGCGTTAGTTGTCGCTTCAACTCCATGAAACTTTTGGAGCAATCATCTGTCCAATCAAACTTAACATCCTTGCCCGTTAGTCTCGTCATCGGTTTTGCAATGCTGGCAAAACCCTTAACAAAGTTTCTGTAGTACCCAGCCAAACCGAGAAAACTGCGAATCTCTGTAGCACTCTTAGGTGTCGGCCACTCGGAAATAGCAGCAATCTTCTCTGGATCTACTGCGACTCCTGCCTCTGAAACAACGTGACCAAGAAATCCAATCTTCCTCTGCCAGAAGCTGCACTTGCTCAACTTAGCAAACAACTGATGCTCTCTCAGCTTTCCCAATACAATCCGCAAATGCTCTGCATGCTCCCCTCTGCTCCGAGAATAAACCAAGATGTCGTCGATGAACACAATCACACACTTATCCAAATGCTCACGAAACACATCATTCATCAGCTTCATGAATGCTGCTGGTGCGTTCGTCAATCCGAATGGCATCACAACAAACTCATAATGACCATAGCGCGTACGAAAAGCCGTCTTCTGCACATCTCCATCAGCTATAGAAATTTGATGGTAACCCGACGCCAAGTCTATTTTAGAAAACCATGAAGCTCCCTGCAACTGATCCAACAACTCATCAATACGCGGCAGCGGGTACTTATTCTTGATGGTCACCTTGTTCAAACCCCTGTAGTTGATACAAAGTCTGAAGCTCCCATCTTTCTTCTTCACAGATAAAACCGGTGCTCCCCATGGTGAAGTACTCGGTCTGATGAAACCCTTATCTGACAGCTCCTCCAACTGCTTCTTCAACTCAGCCATCTCAGCTGGAGCTAATCGATATGGAGCTCGTGAAACCGGTGCTGCTCCCGGTTCCACCTCGATAGTCAAAACATCACTTCTAGCTGGTGGTGGCCCTTTTAAGGCCTCAAAAACATCCTCGAACCCAGCAACCACTGGAATATCATGCAACTCTTGCTGCTCATCATCGTTAACCATCGAGATAGTTGCCAAAAACCCTTCGGCTCCTCTTTCCAACAACTCCTCAGCACGTAACATGGAAACGATGGAAACTCCTTGGTATATCTGCATCCCCTGAAAAATGATACTTCCTTCCGGTCTAGGAATGCTCACTCTTGCCTTCGGGCAATCCAAGATCACGTGATGTCGCGTCAACCAATCCATCCCAAGTATGACGTCATAAAAACTCATCTCCATCTCTGTCAAATCTCCAAGTAAATCAACTCCTCCAAGCATAACTGGTACATCCTGATGAACACCAACTGCTCCCAACTTCTCTATGCCGGCGGTCTGAATCTGCTTAGCTTTTGATTCAAAAACACCTCGAAAAGTCCAAGACTTGACTACGCACGGACTCACAAAACTGTGGGAAGCTCCCGTGTCGAACAGCGTGTGAGCTGGCTCACCTCCAACCAAAACCGATCCTACACGATATTATTATTTTTATTTATTTATTTTTTTATTTTTTTTTCTAACTACACATGATGACCAAGAAACCCAAACATTCACACAGAACTGGAAATAATGAAGACACATACCCGCTATCGGCTCTGCTCCCTGCGGTACTCCTGTAGCAAACGCACGCGGAGCAATGGCTAAACGCTTATCTGGCGGAGGAAGTGCTGCATTACCCCTCCTCGGGCAGTCTCTGATGAAATGACCTGGCTGGTTACACCCGTAACAAATCGGGTTCGCCCCTGGTGGTGCTGCTGCTGCAGTAACCTGTCTGACTGGTGGCGTATCCAATGGCTTACTCCGACAAAAATTGGCGGTGTGCCCAAACTGATGACAAACAGAACACTTGAGGCACCTCCCGTGATGACTGCGACGGCAGGGCATCTCGGTGGTCCCGACTGGTCTCCTGCACTCCTCTGGGACTCTGGGGCCTTTCCAAACTTAGTCTGAGCTGCTCTAGAAAGTCTCTGCTCCTCTGCTAAACCGGCCTCCTGCTCAGCGGCTTTCTCAACCAAATCTCCCAATCTGTGATAAGTGACAACCCGACATCTGTTGCGAATCTCGATCCGCATCCCANAAGTACTTCTTATCGAACTCCTGAATAAAATCAGCAAAAGTAAGCCTCTCTGCTCCACGGCTCAAACGCACTCCATCCCACCAAACTAGTGCATCTCCACGTAGATACTGCATCGCCAATCTAAGTGAGAACTCTGGTAGGCAATCGAGAATCTCCAACTTACGCTCCAGACCTAGCTTCCAATCATGCGCCTCTATCGAATCCGTCGCTCCACTGAAATGCACCATATCCATGTCTTTCATCTGCCTCGTCAGCCTGAAAAACCTATCATCGTAGCCTGGGTGATAGTGAGGTGGTGGCGGTGGTGGTGGAACATGAATACCCTGATCAAACTGATATGCTGGGGCATGCTGCAATGGAACCTGAGGAAAGGGAACCTGCTGAGCGGGAACCTGAACTGGCGGAACCTGAACTGGCGGAACCTGAACTGGTGGAACCTCCTGCATCTGAATCTGCGGACCCTGATGAACCTGAACCTGAGGGCCCTGATGAACTGCAGCCATCTGTCTAGCAACCTCTTGTGCTGCTACTCTGGCAGCCTCCTGAGCGGCCTGCTGAACTGCCTCCTGGGCGGCCTGTCTCGCTGCATCTTGCACCATCTGTCTCAAAGCATCCTGATCAATCGGTGGTGGTGCAGGCTGCGGAACTGCGGGCTGAACATCATCATCTCCTGCCTCTCTAGCAGCTCTGGTAGTCGGAGTACGAACAAATCTCGGTCTCGGTGGCATCTGAAAGGGGAAACAAATCGGTTAACTTCTATCGAATACCAACTAAAAGGGGGGGGGTTAAAGAAGTGATACCGGACATAATGGTGCTATTGATTTTACTTTGAAAAAATACCCCGAATTCCGAAAAATATTTTGAAAAATCATCAAAATTCGATTAAAACCGAGGTCTCCACGAATCGCCATCCCGGGTCGGAGCCGGGACGGAACCACGCTCAGATACCAAAAACTGTGACACCCGTTTTCTCGAAAATAATATAATTAATAATAATTACTGAAAACATCGGATTTAATAATAATACTTAAAAGTCGACATAAACCGTACCACATAAGTCCAAAACATAAAACGGCCCAAGGCCCAATACATAACATCCGTAATAACGTCAACAACATAAACCGAAAGTCTGAAATAACATAAGCGATAAAAGTCCAAGGTTTATAAGCCCAATACGATAAAATACGATAAGATAAGATAGAATACTATAGAAGCCCAAAAGCCCAATAGCACCGGTCCGATATGATCACTCCTGCTGATCGGTCTCACCTGCAAGGGGACGAAAGAGGGGTGAGCAACAGGGGAGTCGCTCAGTGAGGTATGGGATGCTACCCCGAAGTCCGTAGACCCGGACATAGCACTCCAAATAAATATAATTTAAATCTTAAATGTACAAGCATGGCACCTAAAGCACCCAAGCAAGCAAACAATGGTCCTAGCGAGGCGCGCACTCGCCGCCCACTAACGGGCCAAAAATCACACAGCCCACACTGGGGTACAACAACAACACAGCCGAGATAGTGCTCGGGCACCGCCCGTAGACGATTTATCGACGCCAAGTTACGGTCCAACCGGTCGACTAAAGCTGGCCGTAACCCTCATACAATCCGGCGTACAGAAGTCCGTCTCTGTACCCGGCCAAACAATTCTAGCTAATCATTACATTAAGTGAAGCAATCAATGTTGAATCCTCTAACCACCTAGTTCCGGTTTAAGCAAGCAACCTAAAACTAATCAAGCAATGACAGACTCGATTTCACGCAGACGGAACACAATAAAAATAAATTATATTTATTTAAAATTCTAAGTCGCGTACGAATCGTTCGGAAGTAGACCCTCACCTTAGCAACTGGGGAAAAGTGATCTCTATGAACTCCAGTTGCTCAAATAGATCCCAAATCTGAAATCAGATCGAAATTCCGAGTCAGTTTGACCTTCGAACGGTCGAAAACGGACAATTATGGAAAAGTCAACTCGCAGGTCAAAGGTCAACCCGGTCAACCCTTGACCAAATTGAAATCGAATTGGACCAACCGGTTTTCCTTAACCGGATTCGATTTCAATTGAACCAGACTAATCCGATTTCAATTCGGTTTAACCTTAACCAAAAATCAATTAATTAAATAAACCGGTTTACCCTAACCGATTTCCAATTAATTTTAACCGCTGGTTAACACTAACCAAACCTAACCAAGCTAACCAAACCTAAACCGGTTGACCGAGTCAACGGTTGACTCGCCGAGTCAACTCGGCCGAGTTGACCGAGGCACCGGCGAGTCACCGGACTCCGGTCACCGGTCCGGCGTGGACGCGGCGGCTTACCGGCGGAGGAGCGGCGGCGACGGCTTCCCGGCGGCGGCCAGAGGCGGCGGCTCCGGCGAGGCGACGGCGGTGCTCCGGCGATAGGCGGCGGCGCGTGGCTCACACGCGCGAGCGAATGGGAATATTGCGGGGGCGCGTGACGGCGGCTCCGAGCTCCGATCACGGCGTTTTTGGGGTCTACGGCTTCGTCTCGACGAGTAGAACACGATGGTACCCTTGCGTTCACGAGATTCTCAACGGTTAGGAAGTTATGGACTTTTTACTAAACGGATCAAAACTTAACTAAAAACGTGGCGGTTTCCGGTGGTTACCTAGGCTGGGAGTCGGTGGTGATGAGCTGGACGTGATCACGGCGTGGGGTTGCTCCGGCGACGAGCTCAGGTGAGTCTGTCTCTACAAAATCAAACACTTTCTCTTAAACTCTCTCTCTAAACTCTCTCTCCAAACTCTCTCTCTATTGCATGAAGTTCTGAGAAAACAAGGTGAAGAAAATAGCTTTTATAGCTACTACCTTTGGCCAATTCGGATGGGCCTGAGGCTTGGGCCGAAAATGATGAATTTTGTGGGTTTGGGTCTTGACAGGTTTGTTCTCTAAAGGCTTGATCTTTGTTCTTTGCTAAGCTACTGGATTCACAAAAGAAAAACTCACAGAAAAATCAGAGAGAAACACAAGAGAGAAGGGAGGCCTTGGCTATCTATTATTGTGCTAATTTTCTTGTTGAGATTGTAACAGGAAACCATGGCTGGAGATGTCAGTAAAAGAAAGGAGGCACCAACTGTGAAATTGAATAATTGGCAGATGGAAGCATTGATGTCTCAGATGATGAAACAAATAAAAGAAAATTTGCAATATGAAACTGATGCTTTCTTTGGTATCTCTCAGGTTCAGGAGGATGCTAAAATCAAAAGGAGGAGCAAGATGCCATCTTTCTGTGGCAGAAACGTCCATGATGCCTACTTGGAATGGGAACAGAAAATGGAACTTGCTTTTGATGGCCAAAATTACTCAGAAAGAAAGAAGGTTAGACTGGCTACAACAGAGTTCTGTGGTGATGCCATTCAATGGTGGGATCAGCTTGTTACTACCTGAAGAAAAACAGGAGAACCACAAGTTGCATCCTGGTTTGAGCTCAAATTCATCATGAAGAAACGTTTTGTTTCTACTCACTTCAGCAGAAAACATCTGAGACAGAGCCTAGAAGAGACAAGACCTTGCTATGATTGTGATCACCCAAGAAAGTCTCAGTCACATAAGCAAAAAAAGGAAAAACCTACGTTCTGTCTCAAGAGCCAATGAGCAACTGTGTTCTAAGAAGGAATCAGCTTTCCAAGAGAAAAGAAAAGAATCAATTTTTCTTAGCCAAGAAACTAGAGATACTGCAAATTCAGAATATTGTGCTAATGATTCTTATTCTTGCCATGACAGGGAGCATATGGAAGCTGGAGAACCTAAGAAGGTTGAGGATGAATGTGGAAACAACACTAAAGAGGAGAAAGGAGTCTCAAATTGGTTTCCATGGTTGAAAGACCAAGGAGAAACAAAGCTGCTGGAAAAATATGAGAGTTCTTTTCTCTGTTTTGAATCGTTACCTAAAAGTATATCTGTGGAATCAAATGCTATAATGACCCACTTGGGTACCAAATAATCTACTTTAGACCTCTTTCAATTTTAATTTCTTTTTGAATTAAATTTAATACCAAAAACAAGCAAAATGTCTTTCAAACCTGGAAACTTTAAATTATTTACCTACCCAACCAGGCATAACGAGACCCAAACCCATATATCCAAAATCCGGCCCAGATTCATTTTTAATATTAAAAATAATTTTATTAGTTATATCAGTTGTATCAGTTATATTATATACCCAGTTATACAAGTTGTACTAGTTATACACTTGTATCAGTTGTACTAGTTGTACATTTTTATTAGTTATATTAGTTATATTATGTATAACATTGAAATATGTTATATTAGTTGTATTATTTATTTTTTAAATACATCTTCATAGTTTGCTCTCAGAACCGATAAAATGCCATTACGAAGGTGAAAAGAATCCACAAACATTCATGGTTGGATTTTGACTTGTGTTTGAACCACTTGGTCTTTGTTCTTTTTTTTTTTGTTTCAGATTTATTGTATAAAAAATATGAAATTTCCCCATTTAACTTTCTTTTTTTCATTCGAAACACACAATGTGATTATAAAATTTCTAAAATGACAAAGTTGTGCCAGGTGTACTAGTTCAACTACTTTATATTTAGTATAACTGGTACAACTAAGGTAATATACTAACATGTAGTTCAACCATCTAATATATTTAAAGAAAATACACTATAAAATAACCTTATAATCATGTGAAATATTAAAACTTTTACCACTGAAAACTATTTTAATGTTAGGATTTTCATTATTGGTATTTTAGTCTTTTAACATCCTTAATTAATCATTCATTTAACTCATAATAACTTATTTAAAACATAACCCTCTCTCTCACTCAAACACAAAATTTCAAATAGCAACAAACACATACATTACTTCCAAAGCTTTGACAAAACCCCACATATTAACTAACTTTTACCACTGAAAATTATTTTAAATATTAGGATTTTCATTATTGGTATTTTAGTCTTTTAACATCCTTAATTAATCATTTAATTTAACCCATAATAACCAATTTAAAACATAGCCCTCTCTCTCTCACTCAAACACGAAATTCCAAATAGCAACAGTACTTCCATAGCTTTGATAAAACCCCACATATTAACTCATCCTATCTTAATTTAAATTTATTAGAGAAAGGAAAAAGAAGTATTAACCATTTTTCATACGAAAAATATATTAAATTTTGTTGGACCATTGGGTATTTAAATTTGAAAGTTCTATCTTAATTTAAACTTTATTAAAAGATCTATTCTAATTTATTAGTGTTCTATATATTTAAATTTGTTTTGGAAATTTATACATTAAAATTATTATATTTAATTATATAAAGTAACTTAAATACTAAATAACTTTATTTAATTGACATAATATAAATATTAATGCATAAATGTTGAGGTTAGAGTATTAAAATAATTTTAAAATAAAATAATAAAAAAAATCTTTCACATTTTAAAGATATTTTCTATTTAATCAGTCTAGTATAATAATTTTAAGTACTTGATATTATAAAATATATTAATATTGCGTATAGAACAGAAACCATTATACAGTAAATATGTTGAAAAGAGAGAAAAATCAAATTGTTATAATGTTACACAATATAAAACCTATAATTCTAAATAATATATTTAATAATTTTTACATATAAATTAAATATACACAATTGTAAAAAAAAATTAAAATACACTTGGGGATAACACAATATTTACCTTTGTAAAATCTATCATAATTTAATTTTTATTAACTTATCCCTTTTAATTTGATTGATATAATATTTTTTATTTTTTGTTTGAAAATTTATATATCATTGTAAATAAAAACCAATTAACTTAATATTTTGTATCTATAAGTTTGTATTTAATAAAATATATAAATAAGCAAACCTTATTGAATTTAGATAACATAAAGAATAATGCTTAAAATAATAAGTATCTTCATATTATACATAAAATATAACACTTAGGCACATTTAAAACAATTCTAAATAAAATAACAAGTAGTTGTATCGGTTTTCTAGTTATACCGATTATACATAGTTGTACTAGTTTTTTAGTTGTACGAGTTTGTGCATAGTTGTACATTGGCACTAAAATAGAAAAATATTAGTTATACCACATAATAAATACAATTACCTCAGTTGTACCACTTATTTATGTTTACATGCCTTTGTTCGGTTACAATAAACTCATCAATTTCATAAAAATACATTTCATGAATGTTTTTCAACATTTAAATGGACAAATAAGTTAACAAACCTTAAAAGTATAAGGTATGTCATGTAAACTTGTGGAATTGTGTAATAATTTTCTTTTTTTTTAAATAAAACTTTAAATCATCTAAAAGAAAGTTTCTGAGTACATACCACTTGTAATATTTGACTACTTTTTTCTCATATGAAATATCGAATTGATTTTGTCAATTTCTGAAATGTCAAAGTTGTATCAGTTATACCAGTAATACACGTCTAATGTATAATAACTAATTATATCAGTTATTTTTATGTCTAGGTTTAGGGGTTGTACCAGTATTTTCAATTCATAGATTTGTAAAAATATGTTTTATGTTTGTTTATCATAATAATATGACTAATATAGTTAATAAACCTCAAATAAAATAGATGGAAGTTTTTCATCATATACTAATTAGGATATTTGTGTGTTTATTTCATATGTAAAACATTATTTACTAGTCTTGTTAATTATAGTATGTACATATTATACATAAATTATAACACTTAGGCATATTTAAAACAACACTAAATAAAATAACAAATAGTTGTACCAATATTATAGTTATATCGGTTGTACTAGTTTTTGAGTTGTACGAGTTTGTGAATAGTTGTACATTGTAGTGAAAACAAAAAAATATTAGTTGTACCACATAATAAAATACAATTACTTCAGTTGTACAACTTATTTATGTTTACATACCTTTACCCGCTTACGATAAACTCATTAATTTCACAAAAATACATTTCATGATTTTTTTCTAAAAATTAAGTAGATATACAAGATAACAAACCTTAAAAGTATAAGGTAGGTCATGCAAACTTATGAAGTTGTATAATAAATTTCAAAAAATAATAATCCAAAACTCCAAATAAATTAAGAACAACTTTTGAGTACAACCAATTAGGATATTTGGTTGTTTTTTCTCATATGGAATACCAAATGGGGTTTGTCATTTTCTGAAAGGTCAAAATGTTACCATTTATACTAGTAATACTTATCTAAATGTGTAGTTTTAGGAGTTGTACCAATATTTTACAACATAGATTTGTTCAATATGTTCAAAGTTTGTTAATCATAATAATATGACTAACATAGTTAACAAATTTTAAAATTATAAAGTATGTAATGTAAAATTAAGCATTTAATATAGTAATTAATATGAAAATCTAAACAAATAGATGAAATTTTGCTATTATATACAAATTAGGATATTTACTTGTTTATTTTATATGTAAAACATGAAATATTAGTCGTGTCTAATAACTACATATTATAGATAAATTATAGTATTTATATGCCAATTATAAAAAAAATTCAACATGTTTAGTTGTACGAGTTATACTAGTTATACTCAGTCGAATGAAATAATGAGATAAAAAAATTGTGGGGCTGTGAATTGTTTACGTGATTAAGATTAAAAAAATGAAGGAGAGAGAAGGAGAGACAAAAGTGAAATCGATGGCCAAGATTAAAACACAGATATAAGATCTGATGGTTAAGATTGAACTATCATTAATGGCAAAATCGTCATTTTACAACCCTTGTCCCATGATAGATTGATTTTGGTTGTTGTAGATTTTTTTTTATCCTTTTGTCTCATTTCAGATTTTCGTCCATATCTGTGTGTGAAGAACTAACTTCTTTTGAACCAGTGCAACCAAGTAGCATTGTTTCAGTCTCCCAGGCCTCAGAAAACTCAGCAGGAGAAGCACAAAAGAGTTCACCACCAGAAGAAGTGTTGGAGCAGCCAAAGAACACTGAAGCAGAAACTGATGATATGTCATTCTCTTTGGACTCTCAAGAGCACTGTAAGGAACTTCTACTGGTTAATTCTGTGCCTGATTTATTTCTTATGGTTTCTTCTGGTGATGTGAAACGTTTTGGTCTAGAAAATGTAAAAGAATTTTGTGTTTCAAATTCTATTTTTGATAACATGATTCATTGTTTTAAGAAACCTGAACCAGAAAAATTCTTTGATCAAAAACATTTTCATTGTGTTGATGAAAACTATCCTGGCCTTATTTTGAGTTTTGATAAGTTCTTGGAACATAAACAAAGCTTTGATCATCCTGAAAAGTCACTAGAGCTTGTTCTGAAACAACCTGATCTCTGTTTTAGAAAACCTTGTGATTCTTTTCCTAGCTTTAAAGATGATGGTTTGGTTATAAATTTTTCTAGGCATGAACTGGTCTCTTATGTTTTGTTTGCAATCACACGTGCCTGGAAAGAACCTGTTGTTAAAAATGAACCAAAAACTCTTGGAGCTAAAATCGAGTTTGATTTTTCTAAAATAAAACTTGCTGATTCTTGTTCTGAAACTTATAAATCTTGGTTTGTTCTGAGATCATGCCTGCAGAATGATGTTGNTGCCTGGAAAGAACCTGTTGTTAAAAATGAACCAAAAACTCTTGGAGCTAAAATCGAGTTTGATTTTTCTAAAATAAAACTTGCTGATTCTTGTTCTGAAACTTATAAATCTTGGTTTGTTCTGAGATCATGCCTGCAGAATGATGTTGCTTTGAGCTTTGGTGATATATTAGTGTACAACACATTCTTTGAAATTCTTCCTAAACATGTGAGAAATGTGCTAACTGATTCTGAATTTGATATTGAACTAAACCTTTTGTGTTCTGAATCTGATCAAGTTAGGCACGTTTTGAAGCTGATCTATATTAATTCATGCCTTGGAAATATTTTGGTTTACAACACTTTCTTTGATAAACATGCTGAGCACTGGTCAAGTAATTCTCAGTTTGAACTCGATTTCGTGTGTTCTGAATCTGAGGAACTTGTGCCTGTTTTGAAGTTGTTCTTTGACACCATTCTAGTGTACAACACTTACTTTGATATGCATCAAAAATGTCTACAACATTTGCTGCATGATCTAGGGAAAGAAAGTTTGATTTTTGGTCTGAACAAGAACATGTCTTGCACTGATAATTCTGGATATCTAGTCTTTCTTTTGAGTGTCCAAGAAAACCAGGTTCAGTCTCAAGGAAGTGTAAGGGACGAGAGCAGAGAGCATG